>VWZD01003529.1:551699-594476 GCA_013396695.1 Sakesphorus luctuosus | reverse complement strand
TCCCTCCTGGCACCCTCCCCGCTGCCTCCGGGGCCCTTCGGGGATTTCCTCTGCCTCGCCCCCGCTTGTCCCCGCTGGCACAGCCACCCCATTGGCACAGCCACCCCGCTGGCACAGCCACCCTGCTGGCAGGGTCCCGTTTGCCATACCCATGGCCACTGTGCCCTCCTCCCGCACTGCCCCAGGGGAAGAGTCACCCCGACCCGACGCCGTGTCCCCCCAATGCCACCGAGTGGGTGCCCCACTCCTCTCCCCTCCTCCCACCCCCGGATCCCATTAAACCCCCTCCACCCCGCAGTGGAACAGAGAGTGCCAGGTATTTATAGCCCGGCACGGATGCTGGGAGGCAAACACGCGTGGAGGGGGCTGGTTTGGTCTTTTTTTCCCCTTAATCTTCCTATTTTAAAGGCCAGGCTGGCTCTGCTGAGGGTGAGGGTGCCCACACACTGGCAGATCCCACGTGGACATGCTGGGAACAGGACCGAGGGTGCCAACCCAGCCCATCCCGTGTAACACCGGGTTCGAGTGGGAGGGAGAAGGGGATGGGCACCAAGGCAGAGCCTCTCCCTCTGGGTGAGCCCGGGAGCTGCTCTGCCCTCCCCGGGGTGGGTTTCCATCCTCCTGCCCTGGGGTGTGCCCTGTGTTGCCCCACGGGGGATGCTCAGTGCCCATTCCCACAGCGCAGGCGGGTGACGTGGGGAGAGGCAGCGAGGAGGAGGAGGGAGGAGGAAGGCTCAGGTGTGTGTGCCAGCCCCGGGTGAAGTCGCCGTGCCCCCTGCTCGCTCCTGGGGGTTTGTTTTCCTCGGCAGAGCTCTCCTTTCAGCTCGGCTGAGCAGCAATGATTAGCAATTCCAGTTTTTCTGGCGAGCTTTATGCAGCAGGGCTGTGGGTGCCCCCCCGTCCCCCTGTGCTGTCAGGATTCTCCCCACAAATTATCTGCTCTGCTGTGTGATTTTTGGTGGGGTTTGGTTTGGTTTAATTTAATTTTTCCCCTTCCCCCGAATCAGTTGGTTTGTCTGATTTGGAAACAATAAGCAGCAAAAATTGTGATGAATCTTTTAAAGCTCAAAAAAGTGAGGGGTTGCAGGGAGGGTGCTGGGGGGGTGCTTGGGGCACGTTGCACCCCTCAGCCTTGGGCTGCAGGGCTGGAGGGAGGGTTTGGGATATCAGTGAGGCTCTCTGGGGCCTTGTCTTATCCCTGGCCTTATCACCAGACATGCTTGTGCTGCAGATAAGCAGGACCTTGGGTTCGGGCTGGGGCTGTTGTTGGGGGCAATGCTGGGACACCGTGGGCATCAGGGCTGTGCTGGGAGGGCTAAACCCCCCTCAGGTGTGGGGGATTCCTCTGTGGCTCCCCAAAACCTCGGTGTGTGAGGATGGGGGCACAGAGCAGCCCCTCCTGCAGCCTCCAAGCTCCCCTGGGCAGGGGAGGAGGCACCTTTCCTCGCATGGATGGTGCAGAAACTGGGGCTGTGTCAAGTTTAGCCCCATCCCTTCTTCTCTTTAAGCAAAAGGAATTGAAGAAAAATCCATTTTTAGGCCAATTTGATGACTGTGGGCTGCTCCAGATGCTTAAATACAAGTGGTGGATTCAGAATGGCAGAGGAGGAGCCCCAGCTTCTCCCCCAGTTCCCAAAACTCACTCCGTGCCTGGACCATGCTGGAGGTCTCTGCTCTGTTCCCAGGATTTATGGCTTGCTGGAAGAAGATGATTTTGGCTGCTGTTGGTGTCACCAGAGGAGCTGGAGAGGGGGAATGTTGGTGCCCAAGCGCTGCCCAGTGCTCACAGGGCATGGTGGGTCCTGTCCCAGGGGGCCAAAGTCCCTCGGGGTGGCCCTGGGGAGGAAATCCCTGCCCAAGGCCATCTCATCCCCCTCATCCCCAGCCAATCCTGCCTCTCCAAAGGCAAATTTGCTCTTCCAAAGTAGCTTTGCAGGATGCTGGGGGTCAGGTGTGCACAGGCTGGGCCGACTGTGCTGGTGCCTGTGCTGGGACATGGCACGTCTGTGGGGGCTCTGGGGACAGGCGGTGGCCCTGCCCAGGGAGGGATGGATGGCACAGGGTGCCCCAGGAGCTCCTGCCGTGCCTCCCCGCGATCAGGCAGGGCTGGCAGCTGGGGAGGCAGGTGGCTGGGGCGATGCTGCTGCTCGGAAACAGGCTGGGACTGTTTGTGCGCCCCAGGGCCGCTTGTGCAAGCGGGGCGGGAGCTGCGAGCACTGCGGGGCTCCTGCAGCCCACACGGAGACTGCTCGGCCACATCCAGCCCCGGCAGCGCAGGGAGCAGGAGCTGCCCCTTCCCCACCCCGAGGAGATGCCACGTGCAGCTCCACGATGGAGAGGACCCCACGGATGTGCCCACCGGGACCCTCTCCCTGCCATGGAGCGGTTCCCCCCCAGCTGGAAGGGCAGTTCTGGGATTGCCCTCTCCCCTGGGCAGTGCCAGGGACCATCCCTGTGTCCCTGAGCAGGACACACCACACGGCCCCGCTCGCCCCGGGATTGGAGCCGGGGTGCAGCCCAGCCTTGCTGCTGGTATGTGGCTGTCCCAGTTCTGGGCTGAGCCGCGAGAATTGGGAAAAACAAGGCAGGGGTTTGTGCTCTGCGGTGTTTTGACCTGCTGGAGGAAGCGCGGGAAGTCCTTCCACACAGGGAAGTCCCGCGGTGGCACAAGGAAGTCCCGCGGTGGCACAGTGTGGTCATGTCCTGGCTCTCTCGTGTCCCTGGTGGGTGAAGGGAGGGTCCCACCGGGGTGGCAGTGGGCACCCACCACCCTGGGTCGTGCTTGTGGCATTGCTGCCCATCAGTGCTGCGTGAAGGGGGAGTTCTTCACAGGTGCCCCACCAGCTGATCCAGGGTGGTGCTGAGACCCTCCCACTGTTCTGGGAGGTTAAAAACTGCACTATTTGCTTTTCCCGCGTTGCTCGTTTCTTCCCATATTGCCAGGAAGGTGGTGCCAATCCGCTGCCCACCAGTGGGCCCCTTTCCCAAAGCACAGAGCCCACTCCCACTGCCCGGAGCACACCATGGAGTTAAAACACACCTGAGGCACGACCTGAACTGGCGTCAGGCTTCACCTTGAGGCGGTGCCAGCTCTCAGTGCCCAGGACTGGCGCTGGGGGGCTCGGGCAGCGCGGCCGTGCCCGCCGGAGCGCTGGCAGAGCCTGGCGTGGCCGGGAGCAGCGGGAGTGGCGAGAGCGCCAGCGCACACGGGGGTGTGTGTGTTTATATAGGAAGGAGCCAACCTACAGGTTCAGGTTTCAGCCCTCGCTTATCAGCGCGGCTGTTCCTGCCGCGCTCGGACGTGGCGGATCCTGGAGGCGGCAGACGCTTCTCCTCGTGCCTTCCCCACCAGCCCCGGGGCTCTGACCTTGGCACCGACCCACTGCCCTCCCCACGGCAGCTCCGGGGCTCAGGTAGGCTGAGCCAGCTGTGGGTGCTCCGTCCTCGCAGCCTGGCCCGGGCTGGGGTTAAGGAAGGGAACGAGGGGATGGATGGAGAGTCCAGGGCTGGAGTGAGAGGGCTGGAGGTGCCAAAGGGGTTTGTGCTGTGCCAGGGCAGCCGAGGGTCGTGTTTTGGAGCTGCTCACCAGGGCAAGGGCTCGTGGGGAGGGAACACAGCCCCGGATGTCAGAATGGGAGAGGCACTGCCACCATTCCCGTGGGCAGGTGGCACGTCATGCTGGACACGGGCACGGCCATGGCGTGCGGGAAAGCCCGGCTGCGCTCTGCCAGGGGTTAAACTCCTGGCAGGAGCTGAGGGAAGGTGTGGCAGCACGATAAGGCTGGCAGAGCCAGCAGTGGGGCAGAGGCAGTGTCTACACAGAGCTCTGCTTCCTGCCAGGATGCAGGAGGGATCCTGCCCACCCTGTGGGCCGTGGCTGGGGGGCTCTCCCTGTGCCAGGGGTGGCTCTGAAAGGAGTGGGAGCTGCTGTCCTTAGTGAGCCAGCTGGTAATGTCGTGGAGATTCCAGCTGTAATCTCCTGGAAGTGCTGCTTAAAATCACTTGTCAGGGGAGAGGCACAGCTGTGTCACCTGCCTTGTTCAGTTTAAGGGGGTGTTTTAATCGGGATTCTTTTAAAGTGCTCCTTCCCTGTGGTACCCTCTGTGGTTTCCATCCTATTGCCCCCAGCCATCTGCAGGGATGCCCAGGAGGTGGGAATGAACTCCCCACTGCTCTCCAGTGCTGGCAGGGTGGTGGGTTTGAAGCTGAGCCTGATCCTGGCACCATCCTGTTCCCTCCTCCTCTACTGCTCTGTCGATGGTGGGTGAAGAACTGGGCTCCCTCCTCCCAGCAGAATGTCCTTCGTTCCATCCCAGTGCCACAGGGCCACTATTGATTTTGTTACAAGGAGAAACCTTTGGCAGGTTTTGGAGGTGCCCAGAGCTGGGGTGTCACCTCTGTTGTCCCCAGTGTGGTGCTTTCTCCATCCTGTTGGGACAGCAAAAAGGAGGGAAGGAAAAGGCACCAGGGCAAGTCAAGTACATGGATGGCTTTCCTACTAGCTGGTTTCTTAAAGAGTTGAGGTTTGTGATCACATTCCCTTGTATGTTCCCTCGATTCCCAGTCACTTCTGGGCCAGTCTGGGCTGGGGATACTGGTCTCCATGCGTGTGGAGCATCCTCCCAGCCCCAAACCCACAGAAAGGAGGAGCCATTGTGCCACAAGCACCTGCTGAAGTGACCTCCCACCTCTGCGGTGCCCGGCTGCTCTTCCACATGTATCATCCCATCTCTGCCCTCTGGAAACCTGGGACAAGCCTCCAGCTCTTCCCAGTGCTGAGCAAACCAGTTCCTCATCGGGGCAGCCACTGCACTTAATCCCCTCAGGTAACCCTGGTGCAGCTCCTGGGTCCTGGCTGCCTGGGAGTATCTTTGGGAGCCCTGTGAACATCCTTGGGAGGAGCCTGTGAATATCCTTGGGAGGAGCCTGTGAACATCCTTGGGGGGATCCTGTGAACATCTTTGGGGGGATCCTGTGAACATCCTTGGGGGCATCCTGTGAACATCCTTGGGAGGATCCTGTGAGCATCACCATGGGCTCTCTCCAGGCTGGGACTGGCCCAGCTCCAGCACCAGCCCAGCTCAACCATCCCGTCCTTCCAGCTTCTCTCCCCAGGCCCAGCAGACCCCGAGGGCTGCTGGGGAGAAGGAAGGGGGAACTGGCAACAGGCTGCTTGCAAAAGGGATTTCTGGGAAGTGGAAGGCTGGCGCGTGTTCAGCCTGGAACTGTCCTGATTTCCAATTGGAAACATCCCACGGTGACTAAACTTCATTCAGGGGCTGAGCTCGTTCTGTGGAGCCGGCGCCGCGCTGCTCCAGCCGCCCGTGGCGCTGCGGGGGTGGCTGCGGGAGGGGGACAAGCGACACGAGGAGGGCTGTTCGGTGACACACGGGTGTGTCCTGTCCCCACGCTGGCTTTGAGCCACCCCGGGAGACTCTGAGGGTCCGGTTGGGTGGGTGCAGGGAGTTTTTAGCTCCCTCTGCTTTTCTCTCGGAAGATTCCTTGTGTTTCCCCTGCAGCTGCTCCCGGGGCTGTTCTCAGCTTCGTGCACTAATGAGGACGCGGTTGGGAAGCTGGGAACGAGCAGTGATTCACCGGGAAGCTGCTCCCATCAGTCCCAACCATGGTCCTGCCACACCAGGGTGTGGTGGGTTGGGCACGAGGGCAGCGAGGGAACTGCTGTGGGTCCTCCCAGGATGCTCCATGCTGGGATGGCACCACTGTTAAGCCAGAGCAAAGCTCATCAAAGGCCGTAGCTCCTGAGCCTGATCCTGGGATCTGGAAGGGCCTGTGCATGTTTGCTTCGGTCTGTTCCTAAGCAAACAGAGCACTGGTTTGTGGGACTTTTGGTTCCTGCTGGGTTTGTACACAGAGGCTGGTGGGATAGGCGCGTGCCTGGGTGACTCTGGGACTGGGGGCTGCTGGTGCTGGAGCAGGAGGAACTGGAGGCATCCACAGGTTCTGGGCTCTGTTCCTGGGCTCTGCTGTGGCACTTGAGAGCACTTCTGGCTGCTCCACACATTTGCTGGCACCCACACCACAGTCACGGGCAGCTCCCGGGGCCGTGGGACACCCTGCAGATGGATGTGGGGCCTGAGAGCCGTGCCCAGCCTGGTGCCACCCGGATCCAGCGCTCACCCCGTCCTTGGGAGCTGTTTGGTGCAAGGCACTTGCACAACCCTCACCGTGTGTGTTGCGTCACAGCCAGTTACAAACTGTTCTGAGCCCTGCAGAGGTACAGGATCAGATCTAAAAATGGAGAGTTTCCCCATCCACCGACATCACACCCAGGCCGACATAAGGGACGTGTGGCATTGCACCAGGAAGGCAACTGGGACACTCGTCATGCTGGGGAGGGTGACAGGCTGCCCGCGGTGACACCCAGCGGCTGGGCCGGCTCTGCCACGGCCCTTCCATCCCTGCTGGGCCATCACAGGCCTGGGACCATGCCTGGGATCCATGAGCCTCTTTGCAGAGCCCCGAGCGTGCTGCTGGCACCCACCCAGCCCCCGGCTCTGGCAGGTGTGGGGCTCTGTGCCGGCTATGCCAGGAATGTGCCGAATGTGTCGGGACTTGACTGCAGGAGGTCGGGGCGCAGAGCCCTGTGATGAATCACTTGGAGGGCTGGCAGCGGTGCAGCTCCTGGGCTGGGACAGAGCCAGGGCAGCCCAACCTCCTGATTCAGAGCTGTCCCAATCCCAAACACTGCTGAGAAGCAGGAACCTGCTGTGGCAGCAGTGACACAGGGGCTGGCCGTGTCTGTGCCGTGTCGTGTCCCCCACGCCCTGAGGTGCCACTCTTGCAACTTTAGTTTTAACCTGTCTGAGGTGCCTGTGGAGATTTGACAGTGGAAAATTGGGAATTTAGACAAAAACAATCAGGAGACTCCACAGGGAGTGGCACAACCTGCTGTGGCTGGTGGAGCCCAGGCTGGGGCTCAGCCCATACCCCATCCTGGTGGGCTTAGCATGGCAATAGCAATGCCTGGTGTTGCAGAGCCCTGGCACTCACTGCTGAGAGCAGGGAGATGCTTAATTTTATCACTCTGTTCAAGGCCCTGAGCCCTTGAGTGCTCCCAGTTCAGGGTGTTTGCAAGGAGCTTGTGGCCTCGTGTCCCACGTGGGTGTGGAGGATGGAAATTCCAGAAGCTGTGCCCCATGCATGGCACATCAGGGACACACAGAGCTGAGTCCCACAGCCAGCTGGTCTTATCAGCCTCTGTGTCCACAGCTCGATCCCCTCTGGTTTTTTAGCCATTTGATGGGTTTTTATCATGATTGAAACCATCCCGCACCGCCCTCTGCTCTCCAGCCACACGGGGTGGTGCCGTGCAGATGTTTGGCCAAGGCTATTTCTGATCATTCCAGCCCAGCCGCCCCCGGCGCTGCAGCTGAGGCTGGAGAAGGCAAAATTCCCTGTGTGGCCGTGTCAGAAAGCTGGAGATGGGCTGTGCTGTCGGCGCTGTGAGTACTCCAGACCCGTGGGAGCTGGGACAGGGGTAGGGACTGAGCCCTTCTCTGTTTGTAGGGAGAAGCTGTGGCTGCTCTGGGCTGGCCAAGCTGATGGGACCTGGCATTGGGTGCTCCTGCGGGCTGGTGGCATCATCTGGGCTTGGTCACAGCTTGGTCCCCAAGTGCCATTGCACCCCAGGGCTGTGCAGGGACAGAGCAGGGACGGAGCAGGGACAGAACAGGGACAGAGCAGGGCTGCGCCAGCTCCCGACGATGGCGCAGCCGGAGGTTAATCATTCAACCCCTTGGCAGGTTGGGTAACGCAGCCAGCGGCGGGGGGGTGACAGGGACATCTGTCCACCCGCTTCCCAGACCTCAGGCACAGGAAGAGCGCCGTGCTCCTCCTCCAGCGCCGGGTGCCTGTGCCCCGTCTCCATGGGGATGCAGTGGCAGTGATCTGGACAGCGCCGTGGGTACCGCAGCGTTCGGGAGACCCCGGCCCCGGGGGCTGGGCTGGCAGCTCCGTGTGCCGGCTGAGCGGGAGCTGAGCTGGCCCCCGGCACGGCCCAGGGAGCCAAGAGCTGCAGCTGGGTTGTAAACACGCTGGGATAAAGTTACAGCCATTGATGTTCCTTGGAAAAGCTGAGTGAAAGGACAGAGAGCTCCGAGACCCCCGAGCCGAGTTCCGGCTCCAGCTCCCGCACTGAGGGGTGGATGTGCCTCCTGCCTCCATGGGCAGCTGAGAGGAGCAGCCTCCTGCCCTCTGCCCCCTTCTCCGGGGGCCCAGCCCCTCAGAATGAACACTGCCAGTCGTCTCTGGGCATGGAGGGGGCAGGGTCTCCTGCAGCTCCCACCGGGATGCAGAGGCAGGATGCGGCCCCTGGGGCTGCACAGGAACACGCAGGGGCTGCTCCCAGGGCAGGGGTGCATGGAGACAGGACACTGCAGGAGTGACTGCAGGTCCGTGGGGTGTGGAGCCCCTTGGAAGCCCCTTTTCCTTCCCAGCCCGTTGTCCTGC
This sequence comes from Sakesphorus luctuosus, assembly GCA_013396695.1. Classification (NCBI taxonomy): domain Eukaryota; kingdom Metazoa; phylum Chordata; class Aves; order Passeriformes; family Thamnophilidae; genus Sakesphorus; species Sakesphorus luctuosus. The sequence continues at coordinate 586,007 of VWZD01003529.1, read as the reverse complement.
AGTGACCTGCCCTGTCATGGTGCCGTTAAAGGCGCTTTCAGCGGGAGCAAAGGATGTCTCCCGGTGCTCATCCCGCCCAGCACGGAGCCGAGGGGGTTAAGGCTGCCGGCAGCTGCCGGGGCTGTTAATGATTGATACCAATGACGGTCTCCACGGGCTTGGAAGGAAAATCACCTACCCCGGCCGGGCTGCGGGAGAGACACCGGCTTGGCAAGCGGGAGAGACAGCGGACAGAGGGGACGTGCGGTGGCACCGGTGAGTGTGTGTCTGTGTTTGTGTGTGCCCTGTCATCACGGAGCCTGGTCGTGGCATGGACAGCCTGGTCATGGCACACAGAGCCCAGCCATGGCACACAGAGCCCAGCCATGGCACACGTGGGCCATTGTCTGTGGCCAGGAGCAGCTGGTGCCCCGAGGGCAGCCAGCGAGGTGACTGGCACGGCTGAGCATGCCAGGGGAGGCACGTCTGTCGGGATATGGGTGTGATTATCCTGTGCAATGGGTCGTGCAGGTGCTGAGGATTTGTCCCAGCAGGATTTTCGCAGCGCCCATGCCATAATCCCTGCTCCTGACCTGACCTGGCCTGGCAGGGGAGGGGTTGGCACCAGGTTTGTTTGATGCCTCGTGCCAGGGATTGCTCAGGACAGGTATTCCTGCTGCTGGAAGTGGTTTCTTAAAGAGCTTAGTGAGAGTTTAAACCCTTCAGGTGTGGGTCCAGGTGGCAGCTGGCAGGCTGTGTTGGTGGGAATGGTGGCACCGGGAGCTTGGCCATGCCAGGCACAGGGGCTGGGGCTCTGTCCCCGGGAAGGGACAATGGAATGACTTGGTTAAACCAGTGCCACGCACTCAGAGCTGCCAGAGCCTGAACTGTCACCCGCTCTGCTCCGGGTCCTGGGCCACTCCAGCACAGGGCTGTCACCCTCCCGAATGTCACCCCCCGGAGCCGGGATGATGCGCCTGCTCCAACTCTCCGTCTCCAACAGCAGCGCGTTTTGGCCGCTGCCGGGGCCGTGGCTGGGATGGAGCCGGCGTTTCCAGGGAGATAAAACACAAACTCCCGGTGCTTTTTGTGCTTTCCCCCGACCCCAGCTGGCGCGGGAGCGGGGGACTCGCCCTCCCCGCCGCTGGCCACGCCGGCTGCCAGCAGCCGCTTTGTTCTCTGGAAATCCCCTGCCTTGCCTGCTCCCTCCCGGCCATCCCTGCTCTCTCTCGGCCATCCCTGCCTTCCCTGCTCTCTCTCGGCCATCCCTGCCTTCCCTGCTCCCTCCAGGCCATCCCTGCTCCCTCCAGGCCATCCCTGCTCCCTCCCGGCCATCCCTGCTCCCTCCCGGCCATCCCTGCCTTCCCTGCTCCCTCCCGGCCATCCTGCCCTGCCGTGGCGAGGGCACTGGCGCTTCTCCCGCTCTCCCTCCCCGCGCACCCTTCCCGGCTGGCATGGCCCTGTGTGATGGTGGTGGTGCTGTCCCACGTGGGCTGTGGGTGCACAGGAGCCCACCCGCCCTTCCCGAGGACTTTGCCCGGCTTGGCCAGCCCGGCCCGGCAGTCCTGCTGCTTCCCAGCAGATCCAGCTCAGGCTTTTCCACCCTCCTTCCCAGCACAGCTCCCGCGGGAACTCAGAGGGCTGATGGTGAGCTGGTGGCCAGGGGGTGCTTGTAGGACCAGGTGGTCCTGAGCTGGTGTTTGGGGTCTGGGGAGGGCACAGCCCACCATGGCCAGGTGACTCTGCTCAGAGCCTCGACGTGCTTTGGCAAATGGCTCTAAAAGCAGCTGGGGAGGATGTGACATTGGGGATGTCACTGCAGGTACAGCCCAGGATGGGCCATTGCTGCTGCTGCAGCGACTCCTGAGTGGGGTCACTGGTGACACCTGGCATGTGGCAACAGAAGGAAGCTTGGCCACCACAGCCCTGGTTTTGGCTCCAAGAAGGCTCTTGCCAGCTCTGGTCGTGGCCAGTGAGCAGGGGTGATCCCTGTCTGGGCACTGTGGTGGCAGCTCGTGGGTGCAGCTTGTCATGAGGGTGAGGTGGCAGCAGGAACAGGGCACTTGGACTGGCACCCTCTCTCTTGGGACTGCTTTGGCACCCTTGATTTTGGGGCTGCTTCACAGCAGCACCAGCACAAACAAGGACAGGAGGCACCATTAACCTCCCTCAGCCTCCCTGTTCCCATCCCAGCAGCAGCCACAGTGGATGGGGATGGCATTGTGTGGGCACAGGAGGCTGTGCAGATGCAGGAGTGAGTTTTGTTATCCAGGAGGGCTGTGCTGCCCTGGCCCTCAGCCCTGATGGATGCAGGGCTGGAAATGCTGGCTCAGCTGGATGGTGGGGCCGGGATTAGGGCAGGGATGAGGCCCAGGAGATGATCCTGCTGTTGGTCCCTGCTGTGCCAGGATGGGGTGGAGGGAACCTCAGTGTGCAGCTGGTTCTGAGCACCCACAAGCCACTTTATTCCCAGATTGTGCTGCAAATCCACAGGCTGGTGGTTGGCTCAGATGTGGTGCCCAGCCAGGCACAGGAGTTTCTTGCAGCATTCCATCCCTTCTTTCCTTCCACCTCCTCTTTCCTGCAACCTTTCCTCCTCTCCTGCCCTCTCCCAGGGCTGGTATGGAACTCTTATAAGACCTGGAGTCCCAGCAGAGCCAGAGCTGGGATGGCCCCATGTGGAGACGCTGGAGCAGATGAACTGTTGGCACCTGCCCTCCACCTGCCAAATCAATTCAATTTATTTTTTTTGTCTCTATGGCATCTTGAGCCCCTGCACCCCTGTGTTGAGTGGGATGGATCTGGGCTGGAGGGGTTCTCCTTTATTAGTGCATTATAATCTGTTTGTTCCCACCCTGGGCTCCTCTTGCAGGTTGGGATCTGGCAGTTTGTACTTGCTCATCCAAGGGTGGATTCTCCCTGCCAGTCCCTCAGAGGGACTGTGGGTGACAGGGTGACCCTGCATCCCTTCCCATGGGTGCTGAGTGCTGCAGTTAATGGGGAGAGAAGGATTTTCAAGGGCTGCAGTTGGAGGGGAGGGATGTAGCTTGGGAGGAGAGGGAGAGGTGAAGGAAGGGCTAGAAAAACAGAGGAGGGAGGCCAATGTGCAGGGCGTGTTTGGCTGGTGGCCACACAAGCCCCTTCCCTGGGAGCTGCCTGGATGCTGGGAACATGGTAAGGCCTTTGGATGAAGGGTTTTCACTGTCACTTTGGGGAGGTTGGCTCACTGCCCCCCCCGCCCCTTCCCACCCCACCCCAGTGTGGCAGATCCCAGCAGCCACACAGCAGGGACCCCTCCATCCCTGCTCCCCAAGCGAGGGGCTGGGGCAGTGGGGGCAGAGAGGCTTCTGCTGGAGCTGGAACCGGGGTTGGGGCGTGGGAGGATGCAGTGGTTGGATCCCAGTGGCTCCCAGCCAGCCTGGGAGCTGGAGGGAGGATGTTGGCCCGGGGGAGGCTCCGATGGAGCTCCACAGCTCTGGCATCGTGCCCTGGGTGGGGCAGGGACCCCACAGTCCCCCTGCTCTGCTCTGGATTTAGGGCTTGGCAGGCTCCGGGGGTCAGCCTGCACCTCCCCTCTTCCCACTGCCAGAGAACAGCCAGGAGAGGAGCCCCGACATCCCAGGAAGGGCCACGGAGTGGGAATGGTTCCCATTAGCTGATTTTGGCCGCACACTGTGGGGTCTGGAGGGGCTGCTGAGCTGCCTCCAGCGAGCTGAGCCAGACTTGCTGTCTGTGCTCTTGGAGAGGACCAGGAGCTTTTCCCAGATGCTCCCCAACATTCCCCACAAGAAGGGGTCCCATCATACCAGCAGGAGGAGCACGACTGGCATCACCTGCAGGGCTTTGCCTCATGGCAGGGTGTGCTGAGGGGCCACTTCTCTCCTCACCCACTTCCCCAGAGCACTCTGGATGCACCGAGCTCTGGCGTGGGCTGGTGCCAGGAAATAGGTCCTGCCTGTCAGCATTTCACCTGCTGGAGAACAGGATGGTGTGGGTGTGGGGTGACACCCAGACAGTGCCAGCAGCTCTGGGGGCTCTTGGGGACAGGGAGGTGGCACCCAGAGTGCTGGTAGCTCTGGGATCCTTTGGAACCTGCCCCAGCCTTTCTTTGTGGTTTGAAGATCTGGAAAGTGTGACCTTGATGGGCTGTGGGACAGTGAGAGAAGCCAGGGGGGCTGTCTTTGTGCTTCCAACAAACTCCAGCTTTGGGGAAGGGGAACAGCAGCACTGAGTGAAAGTTTCATTCCTCAGTTGTTGCATTTATTCCCTTCTCTTGCTCCGTATCTTTATGGGAAAACAAGAGGAGGTTTAGAGGAGCTTTCTTCGATGTTTACCCTGAGGGAGAGCACTCTCTTCTCCCCCTTGGCCCTCTTGGGAGGTCTGGGCGTGCCCCCCAACTCCACCCCAGGCTGCTTTTTGGAGCCCTGAAGCGTGTCCAGTCCATCGGCCATGGAGCTGCCGTGTCCCTGCCCACCCCCGGCGCCAGTGACTGTGAAACAGCCCAGCTGGTGTGGGAGCACAGTTGGATTGTGCCGGGAGCACAGGCCTGCTCCAGGCTGGAACACCGGGGCTGAACCCAGTGTGAGGGGTCCTGAGCCTGGCACAGCCCCCCGTGGCACTGACCTGGGGTGAAACCCCAACCCTGGGGGACACAGAGCCCCCAGAGCCCCTTCCTGCTCCTGCCACACTGTCCCCTGCGAGTGCCATCCCCCAAAGGGGCCACACCTCAGCTGGCAGGTCCCTTTGCATTGTGGTTGCCACGCCACCAGGTGGGCATTGGCTTTGTCACACTGGGGAGCTGACACATCCCCGTGGCCGTTGGAGGACCTTGACCCCAGATCCTTGGCTGTGGCAGGAGGTGGGGATGGAGGAGCGGGTGAGTCGCTGTGGTGGAACATGGGGATATTGGGATGGAGGAGTGTGGGGACATGGGGACAACCAGCACGGGAGTTTTGCCAGTGGTGTTGTCGCTGGCACAAGGCTGATGTTGCCCTTGGGCACTGTGGTGGTGGTTTCTGTGTGGATGTGTCTCACCCCATGCCAGCAGGGAGTGCAGTGATGGCACCACATGGCGACTCCATGCCCGAGGAGCCTTAAAAAGTGAATTTAGTTGGTTTGGGAGCAATGATGCCGTGGCATTGGCATATGCTGGGGACGTGGTTCCTGTCCCTGGCTGCTCCCCACCACCCTCCCAGTCAGGACCACTGGTGCCAGCTGAGGGGCAGCAGGGGCATCTCTGAGCCGGGCACTGGTGCTGAGCTCACCCCAGTGGGGTGTAGTTTGTGGCACTGGGTTTTGGGAGGGACAGGTGGATGCTGGGATGGCAGGAGAGGCCGGGTGGGCAGTGCCCCGCGGGGGTGCTGTGGGAGCAGGATGGAGCCCGGGCGCCTTCCCGTGCTCCGCTTCCTTCTTTGGAGGTTTCTTTGAAATGCCAGCGCTGCCTCCCTTCCTCCCTCCTGCCCTCCCTCCCAAGGATTATACCAGCCCTGATGGATTTGGATTCGCTTTCCAATGTCCAGGCTGAGTGTGGGTCACCCCGAATCCTGCTGCTCCCCGCTGTGAACCTGCTGGGCTGGGAAGGGCTCCCCGGAATTTGGGGGTGTTGATGCCCTTGCAGGGTCTGCCCTCCCCATTGCTGGGTTGGTCGGAGTTGTGCCCATCCTTCTTCTGGGGATTTTCTCTCAGCGTGACCTGGGGAAGGAATAGCCGCGGCGGGGGGGGACACACAGGGCTGATTTGGGGACAGAAGCAGGGGGGAGGGATGCAGCCAGTGAATCCAGGGCAGCGACAGAGCTCATCTAAGCGCGGCTGCTCCCTCGCCGTGACACCTGTCCTTCCCAGGCAGCAGCCCCTGTGCTCTGCTGCCCTGCCAGGGTGGGGGGGCCTGCCAGCCCCCCAGAGCCCCCCGGCAGCCCCCTCAGTCCCCCGAGCCGTCCCTGTCGCGCTCCGCCCGCCTCGGGCTGCTCGGCGGCTCCGCACCTGGGCTGGGGGAGGCGGCGGTGCCGCGCTGCCCTTCGCTTCTCCTCTGCGCGGGGACGCGAGCGGGAGCTGTTTGTCGCCGCTGTCGCCTGCCCGCCGGCTGCCGCACACCGGGGCTGCCCAGCCCCGGCGCCACCGGAGCCACCGGAGCTCCTTTGCCACCGGCACACGCCGATGCCACGGGCGCAGGGAGCGGGGGACTGGGACGACCGGGAAAGGACAACCGGAGCCTTCGCCCGCCGGCCGCATCCCTCTGCCCGCCCGGGGCTGCCCCCCTGGCAGGTGCCGTCGCCCCGCAGCGTGGTGGCACCCGGCGCTGGCAGTGCCCGCCGTGGCCATGCCGGGAGCCGGGAGCTGGCGCTGAGCCGGGAGGGGCCCCGGCACGATGCTGAAGTTTCGGGCGGACCGGAGGGTGAGGTAGGAGCCCGGGGTGGGCTGGGGGGCCCCGGGGGGCCCGCGGGCAGGCGGCGGTGGAGGACCCTCAGCCCGGGCAGTGGCTGCTGCATTGCAGTGCTTGGGAGGCGATGGGAACCCGGGAGTTTCTGGAGCGGGGTCAGCCCAGGGAGCTGCTGCTGGACGGTGGTTTAAGGAGGTTCCTTTGGATGTTTCTGGGGTCTTGCCATGTCTGAGGGTGGGGGCAGACTTGGGGTGGCACCGGGGTGGGTGGCAGGAGAAGCCACGGGCGCTGCAAAGGGTGGGTGTCCCGGGTTTGGCGGCGGAGAAGGGAGAGTCCAGCCTGCGGGAACAGAGACCTGCTGCAGAGCAGGGTCGTGGTCAGGGATGGGGGGGCCTGGGACCTGCCCCAGTACCAGGCTTGAACCTCTCCAGAGTCACTGCTGGGGAAAAAGGGTCTGGGAGCAGCTCCAGCCCCGGTGGCAGAACCCCCCCGGCTGCTGCTGGAGCGTGGGCTGGGCAGGATAACTCGGGTCCATCATGGCACAGACAATCTGGGTGCTGGGAGGGGGGTCTGGGCAGTGACCCCCCTCCTTGTGAGGTGCACACACATTCTCCAGGTTTTTAAGGTGCCCCCAAGCACGGGGAGTCCCCAAGCTGGCAGAGGGGTCAGATCTGTGGCAGGCACAGGAAGGGACCTGCAAGGGGGAGCAGCTCAGTGGTGCTTTTTTGGGCAGTAAGTGGTTAATGCCTTCAGAGCCTGGCAGGAGCCCAGGTTGGGGTGAAGCTCTGGGTGGGATGGTCTTGGCAGCTGCCTTTTCTTGCTCAAACTTCCCGTTTTGCTGACATGCAGGAGTTTGATGCTGTGCTGGGCTGCTGGTGGTGGGGGGCGGGGGGTACCTGTGTCCTGGTGCCCAGCAGCTTTGGGAAGGAGTGTCATGGGAATGGGATCCAGTGAAATCTTCCTGGGATGGAGCCTGTGGGTAAACCTCATCCTTTCCTCCTGGCACAGCTACTGGGGAAGCAGCGTGGCAGGGGGTTCCCCAGGTGGAGCAGTGAAGTGCTGGGGTACCCAACAATACCAGCTGTGTGGGATGTAGCAGGGACTTGGCACAAGGTGCCAGCTGAGCCTGGCAGGAGCCCTGTCTCACTCCTCCTGGGGTTGCCAGGGATTCCTGCACTGCTGGCACAGCCACCTTTAGCTGTACCAGCACCACTGAACCAGCAACAGCTTGTGCTGGGGGTCCTGAGCTGGTGTTTGGGGTCTGGGGAGGGCACAGCCCACCATGGCCAGGTGACTCTGCTCAGAGCCTCGACGTGCTTTGGCAAATGACTCTAAAAGCAGCAGGGGGAGGATGTGACATTGGGGATGTCACTGCAGGTACAGCCCAGGATGGGCCATTGCTGCTGCTGCAGCGACTCCTGAGTGGGGTCACTGGTGACACGTGGCATGTGGCAGCAGAAGGAAGCTTGGCCACCACAGCCCTGGTTTTGGCTACCAGGGAGCTGAGTGCTTTCTGGGAATGCCCATGAAATCTTTGTGTGTCCAGAGATGGGAACAAACCTAGGGAAGGGTCTGGAGCACCAGGAGAGGCTGAGGGAGCTGAGGGGGCTCAGCCTGGAGAAAAGGAGACTCAGGAGGGACCTTCTCGCTCTCCATAACTCTCTGACAGGAGGATGGAGCCACGTGGGGATCAGGCTTCTCTTCCAGCATGGCCCACATGGATATTGCACTTGGGGACATGGTTTAGTGATAAAAACACTGGTGCTGGCTTAATGGTTGGACTCAGTGGTATTAGAGAGCTTTCCAGCGTTCACAGTTCTGTGATTCCATGAAAGATCAAAAGCGTGGGGGTAGCAGGATTGTGGGCAAGGTGGGGGGTTCCAGCCCCAGCTCCAGTGTGGACAGTGCTGGTATGGACAACAAGTGCTGTGTCAGAGCAGCAAACATGGTCCCAAAAATGAAGAGACTCCGTGGGGGACATGGGGACTCTCAAACAACCACCCCACTGCTGTCTCTGCAGCCACAATGAAAGGCGGAACACGTTCCTGCACCCAGTGACGGGACAGGTCCCAGAGGACAACTCAAGACTTGACTTGCAGAAGTAAGTTGGCTCCCAACTCTCTTGGTTTCGGCACCTGGGAGCGGCTTGTGATGATGGGGCGAGGTGGGCTGGGGGCTGGGGGGCTGGGAGTGGTGGGGGACAGCTCCAGTGGGGTGGAGGAACAGAGAAGTGCTGACTGAGCTCTCCTGTGCCGCAGACCGACCTTGGACATGTCCAGCAAAGCGGGCAGCAAGCGGCCGGCCACCGTCCCCAGCGAGCCCCCCAACCACGCCATGGTGGCAGAGGGACCCCCGGAGCGCCCCGCAGGCCGGGTGGGTGCCCAGCACCGTGGGGCATGGCAGGGAGGAGCAGAGAGGGGGTGCCAGGGACCCCTGCAAGGACTGAGTGGCTCCTCTCCCCCCCTGCAGGCCCCGCGCTCCTCCCGGAAGGGCATCGCCTTCGGGAAACGCTCCAACTCCATGAAGAGGAACCCCAACGCTGCCGTCACCAAGAGCGGGTGGCTCTACAAACAGGTATCCTGCTGTGCTGGGTGCCCCCCTGGGGGTGTCACCTCCTTCCTGCCCCTGGAGACCCCCAGGACCACCCCTCCGTGTGGGTGCCGCTCTCACTGCCCCCTCTCACAGGCCAGCTCGGGGGTGAAGCAGTGGAACAAGCGCTGGTTCGTGCTGGTGGATCGATGCCTCTTCTACTACAAAGGTACAACCACGTGCCCCAGTCCCAGTGCCCCCCAAAGCTCGTGTGACCACCTCCGGCATGGCCCAGTGCCCACCAGCCAGGTGCCTCCATGCAATCCCAGGCTGTTTCCATGCTCAGAGGAGGGTGTGCCAGGGTGGGCAAAGAGGTCTAGGGGTTCCAGCACCCCTCTGTGTGGCTGTTTGCTGCACCAGGGACCAGAGGGGTTAATGCAGAGCCTTCCCCGCCTCCCTGGCAGCTCCTGGGCTCAGCCCTGGGCGGGCATCAATAATTGAGGAGGCTGTTTGTGAGCCAGGCAGAGCTGCGGGAGCAACAGGCAGGCAGTGCATTCCCACAGGTGGGCTGCCTGTGGTCCCCCCTGGGAAGGAGCAACAGGATGGGAGGTCTCTGCTCCCAACCCCTCCATGTGTGTAACCCCAGCATTCCCCACTGCAGATGAGAAGGAGGAGAACATCCTGGGCAGCATCCCCCTGCTCAGCTTCCGTGTGGCAGCCGTGCAGCCCTCGGACAACATCAGCAGGAAGCACACGTTCAAGGTCAGCACGAGGCTGTGCCAAGGCTTGGAGGGGACAGGGCACTGGGGTGGCACTGGGGTGGCACTGGGGCGGCACTGGGGCAGTGGTGATGCTGGCAGGGTCCCTGCTGCTCTTCTGGCTTTCTTGGTGATGGGGCTTGGAGCAAGCTGGGGCGAGGGCTAACTGCATATCCCTGGGATACCCTGTGCATACCCTGTGTGGATCTGCCTTCTGCTGGGGAAACTGAGGCAGAGCAGCATCCCCCGGCTGCAGCAGTGCTGGGTGCAGGGCCTTGCTGGAGGCTCCTGCCCCTCTCCCTGTCCCACTTTCCCCTCTCCATCGCTGCTCCCACCAGCCTGTCCCACCGGCTGCTGCGGCGCTTGCTGGCAGCATTCCCAGAGCCAGGCATGGAGGTGTCCCCAGCCCCAGCTCTGTTTGTGCTGCTTGCCTGGGAAGTGTAACTGGAAGGGAGGAGCCCATAATGAGTCAGTGCTGTGGGGATGGAGAGGGGAGCAGGGAGAGGTGAGGGCTGCTGCTGCTCCCCCACATCCATCCCTGGCATCACAGCAGGCTCGGAGCTTCCCTGGCACTTGTTGGCATCACCAGACACCTTCACCAGCACAGCTGCTCGTGCTGCCCATGGTCGTGGGCCATTCTGGCACTCACGTGTTGATGGGCCTGTGCACTTGTGCACACTTGTGCAAAAACCCAACATGCACCTTCCTGTGCCTGGAGCCAGTGCTGCAGTCCCTGCAGGGCACTGCCAAGGAGGTTTTCCAGTCCAAGGGATAGACTTTTGTAGCTGCCCCCCTTAAACCTGCATTTAAGCTGCAGCTGAGTGTGGTTTAGGGCTGAGGGAGGCAACTGATGGTCACACATGGGCTCTCCCGTGTGGTGACCAGGGAGGTTTGGAGTCCCCATCCCTTCAGGTGTCCAAGGAATGCCTGGCCATGGCACTCAGTGCTCTGGGCTGGATGACAAGGTGGGGATGGGTCACAGGTTGGACTCAGACATCCTGGAGGTCTTTTCCAACCTCCTGAGATTCTGTGAAATGTCTCTGTTGCCTTTTGACACTGGTGGGGAAAAGCCTTGCAAAGCTGCTGCCCACGAGCTGAGCTCTGCAGCTCCAGGCTTGTGTTTCCCAGGGTTTGGGAATGGTTTTGTGCAGAGAAGGTAGAGAGGGTCCCGAGGGCCGGGGGAGGTTTGTTCCTGCCCCGCTGCCACTGACCCCATGTCTGTGTTTCCTCCTCCTCTCTCTGTGGGTGAGGATGCCTGGACAGGAGGGGTCTCTTCATGCCACCTGCGACACCAGCACCCAGCCACTACCTAGGTAGTACCTTCTTGTGTTTCTGGTGCATGCAGGGGGTAAGGGACCCCCAGGCTCATCTGCATGCTCTGCTCCCCCCACTCCCACTAATCCAGGGGGTGGTGAATCCCTTTGATTTCATCTTTTCCCCTGGCTGCAGAGCTTGCAAAGGCAGGAGTGCATGGGGGGCTCAGGAGTGCATGGGGGGCTCAGGAGGTGATCCCTGGCTGGGCACAGTGGCTGCATGTTCTGGGGAGGATGGAAACCCAAGGGAGGGTTTTAACCAGATGACCAACTTTTTTGTTAATTTTTTTTTTTAAAGAGATTGAGCCCTGAAAGTCTTTCAGGGGGAAAACCCTTCTACTTCCTCCTTTTTTTCCCTCCTTGCATCTTTCCATCCTTTTCCAGAGAGGGGGAAGGTGGAAGCTTCAAAAAGGCCCTAAATAAGCATGTGCCTTCCAGCACATTCTGGGTTGAGAATGGGCACCAACATCTTGGAGCAAAGGCAAAACTTTTCCCCCCCAAAAAATATTTGCTGGGCCAAGAAACCACCTTCCCCCCTAACCCTGCATGGATGATGCTCCAACAATGCTGCTGCTCTTGCTGGGACATAGACCCTTCCCCAGCCCTGTGCACCCCAGGGACTCACTCAATACTGGGGTGCAGCAACCTCTGTATTGGGGTGCTGCTCCTGTGGTGGGGGGCTCTGGGGAGATCTGCTCCTGAACATCTCTGGGAGGGACCCTAGGGGGATCATGACCCCAGGGAATCCCCCTGTGAGGGGCCTGCAGAGCCTTCCTCCTGCTCAGCAGGAGGGTGCATGTGGCTGTGAGGCTCGTGCAGTGGGGAAGGACCATTCCTGGCTTCTCCTGCATTGGCAGAACCTCGCGCTGGGGTGGAAATGGAGCTCTCACCCTCCTGTCTCTCTCCCCCTTCTGTGCCCCCCTGCAGGTGACGGTGTGCTGGGTGGAGGAGACGCCGGGGGGTAACGGGCAGTCCGTGTCTCCCCAGGCTGAGCACGCCGGAATCCGCACCTACTTCTTCAGTGCTGAGAACACGGAGGAGCAGGAATCCTGGATCCAAGCCATGGGCGAAGCCGCCCGGGTGCAGATCCCCCCGACCCAGAGGTCAGCACCCTCCATCTCCCCGTGCCAACCCTCTCCCTGCTCTCCTGGAGATGGGTGGGGTGGTGCATCATGGCCGGGGACCTTTGGGAGCATGAGGGACCCTCTGGAGAAGGACACTGGTGGAGCATTGCCACCGAGGGTGAGGGAAGGTCAGGACATTGCTGGCCACTGCAGGGCATTGCCGAGGGAAGGTGACCCCTCTCTCCTGTCCCCAGGCACGAGAAACCGGACTCGGAGAACATCCCCCCCAGCAAACACCACCACCACCACCACCACTGCAACAGCGCCCACCGCGAGCACCCCAAAGCCGACCCCGACGCCAAGACCCGCGGGGAGGGCGACGGCCGAGGCTCGGAGAAGATGGAGAGGAAATCAGAGCGGGTGGAGAGCAAGAAGGAGCCGTTGGCCAAGGCCAATGGCATCGCCGGGCAGGAGGTGCCCTCGGAGCCTGGCAGCCCGTACCCTGAGGCACTGCGGGGGCCGGGCAGTGCCGAGCGGCCACCACAGCCCAACGGGTGGCCATACCCGTCCCCCAGCCGGCCTGGCAGCACTGCCTACCCGCCCCCCGATGGTGACAGTGGTGCCCCTCGCTGGGGCGGTGCCCCCCGCCCCAACCCCGACAAGATCGCCCAGCGCAAGAGCTCCATGACGCAGCTGCAGCAGTGGGTGAACTCACGCCGGGGGAACATGCCCCCCGAGGAGCTGAGGAGGTGAGACCTGCTCCTTCCCTCTGGGGTTGGCCCTCATGTGATGCCCTGGGAATGTTATTCTCCTTTCCATCTGCTTTCTCACCTCCTGGGGTCAGAAAATCTCCCTCCTGGGCTCCTTTCTGGCCCTCCTTTCTCTCCATATGCCAGTTCTGAGCTGTGTGTGGGATGCCCCAAAAAGCCAAGGAGGGTGGATTTTGAACAGGAGGGAACCTCGGGGTCCTTGGGAGGGAGGGATGGCGTGACAGGAAGCCACCACGGCATCCTTGGAAGGAGGGAGATGAGGAGAGGAGGCTGCCACAGGATCTCTGGGAGGAGGAACACCAGGAGGGGAGGGCACCATGGCATCCCTGGGAAGAGGGATGCCAGGATGGGTGGGCACCTCCCTGGAAGGAGGGCTGCCATCCAGCCAGCTCTCCAGACACTGCTGTAAGAGCTGCCTGCTGTAAGGCTGTCTTTGCCCACTGGCCCCCTGGCACTGCCTGCCCGCCAGCCTGGCTCTCACAACTCTTTTCCCTGCTCCAGCCCCACCAGGTTTTACCCTGTGTCCCGCCGGGTGCCCGACTACTATTCCCCCTACTCGCCCCAGTACCCTGAGGAGTACCAGTACTACCCTCCCGGGGTGCGCCCCGACAGCATCTGCTCCATGCCCGCCTTCGACCGGGTGAGCCCTCCCTGGGCGCTGGAGGACAAGCGCCACTCCTTCCGCAACGGGGGCCCCTTCCAGCTGCGGGACTGGAAGGAGCCCGCGGGGTTCGGGCGGCAGGACGTGCCGCTGTGGCTGCCCGGCGCCGGGAGGCAGCCGCCCTACCTGGACGAGGTGGACGCGGCCTCGGGCTCGCTGCGGAGGATGTCGCTGCAGCCGCGCTCCCGCTCCGTGCCCCGCTCGCCCAGCCAGGGCTCCTACAGCCGGGCACGGGTGTACTCGCCCGTGCGCTCGCCCAGCGCCCGCTTCGAGCGGCTGCCGCCCCGCGGCGACGAGATCTACGCCGATCCCACCCCCTTCATGATGAGGAGATCCATCAGTTCTCCCAAGGTCAGTGCCCGTCGGGATGCCAAGGGTGGACGGGGATCCTTGCTGGGAAGGTCAGGGCAGAGATGCTGTAGCACGGGGTGTCCCCTCTGTGTGCACAAAGTGCCACTGAGCCTGTGGCTTGCAGCAGGTGGTGGCTTTGGGGACCCCCTTGCCATCCTGGTTGTGGTTGTTCGCCAGGAAGAGATGGATGAATGGGATGGGGTGCTCGTGGCCAGCATAAGGGATGTGCTCCCAAGCTGGGAGTGCTGGCATTCCTGTCCCAAAGCCAGGCCTGACCCTGCTGGGGCCCGAGGTGTGCCCTCTCTTGTGCTTTGGGGCTCTGACTCTCCTCTCACATGTCTCTGATTTTGGGGTGGGGTCTCCTCTCTCTACAGTACGACTATCTGGGCGACAGGCGGCCCGTCCCGGCCGGGGTGTATCCCTACCACTTCCCAGCATCCCCCACCATCCATGACAAAATGGTACGTGTGCTGCTGGTTTGGGGAGGTGGGTCAGTCTGGGGGGTCCTCACTCAGATGGCCAAGGAGGAACCGCTGCACTCCAGGGGCAGCTTTGTGGGTCAGAGCCGGGCTGCTCTGGGGCAGGTCAGGACTGCAGGTCCTCTTACCACTGTCTCTGGTCCCTCTCAGCCATTTCTGAAGGAAATACAGGTGAAAAGGCCCCTGGTCCCTGCTCTGCAGCAGTGGGACACCCTTGGGCCCCCACCTTCCCCAGGGTGGTCCTGGCTGAGGGTGGTGCACCCCTCACCTCCCTCCCTCTGCTTCCTCACTTCAAGCGACAGCTGCTGCATTTTCCTGCCTTACATTTCCTCTCGGAGGGGCTGGAGCTGGTGGGATGACACTGGGAGGTCTCTCCACAGAGCACAGTCCCAAAATCATGGGGCAGGACCATCAGAGGAGGGAGAAGCCTGAGTTACCATAAGCCACCCATGCTGCCATCCATCCTCGTAGCTGGAGGAAGGGCCATGCCAGGGGGGTGACTGGGCTCCGCAGGGCACATCCAGGGCAGCATTCCCAGCTCTGTGCCACGGAGGTGCCTCGTTTCCCAGCCAAGAGATCTTTCCATAGCCTCCACCTAACTGCTTTGCTTCTTCTTTTATATGTTTTGCCGCTCGTTTCTTGCCGCGTGCCTGCTGGCTCCTGGTAGGATGAACTTTTAGACCTTCAGTTGCAAAGAAACCTAGAGTATTTGGACCAGCAGGTAGGCAGAGCTGGCTGCCAGCCCCACCTCACCAGCTGCTTTTGTCCCCATGTGCCCCATCCCCAGCGGCTTCCCCTTCCCTCCCAGTGCAGCATCACATCCATCCTCACCTTCTTGGCATTCCAGCAGCACGAGGTGTCTTTGGTTTGCTTCTTCCATCCTCCCCATGCGTAGGGTTGCTCATTGCTTGGCAGAAAGTCCCCCCTGACAGTGCCTCTGTGTGGTGTGCTGGAGATGGGGGGGTGTGGGGGAAGCTGGAGCAGCTTCCTAAATTCCCAGACTCTGCCCTGGGGTTCAGGGGGTGCAGCGGCTCTGAAAGCCCCCTGGTTTGTGCTGGACATGTGCAAGGTGCCAGGTGTGGCCATGCTGGTGTCCCCCATGCAGGGGGTGGCCAGGTGACACATGGGGACTGTGATTTCGGTGATTTGGTGGCCCCGTTCCTGCTCAGAGGTGGAAGGTTTGATGCCAGTGGGCATGTGGTGCCCACCGGGACTGACACCAGAGTGGCAGTGATCAGGTGTTTGCATGCCAGGGGTTTTGGGTGAAAGATGTGAGAGCTGACTTCATCCCAGGAGCATGGCAAGGGGGAATACAGCTGGGACAGACCCCAGGAATGTGTCCAGGCAGTGGCTGAAGTCAAAGCCAGGGACAGGAGCTGCCAGCCAGTGCTGCAGCCCAGGCGCTCGCCTGCCATGCCAGGCTGGCACTGAGGGAGCTGCTCCAGAGACAATCTCATTAGTCTGCAAATCTCCGCCGGTGCAGCAATCGCCACGATCTGTGTGTGCCTTGGAGCAGGGCCAGGGACAGGCAGGAGCATTCGCTGCAATAAAAGCTCTCTGGGCTCTTTCACAGCCACCAGCAGCATCACTGCCTCTCCCAGGCTCTTTAAAACACTCCCTAAAAAGGCTCTGCATCTCCTCCTCCTCTCCCAGCGACCTCTGGAGAGACTAATTTGGAGTGACACTGTCAAGTGTCTTTTCAGACATCTTACTACTTGATTTTCTCTCTCCATCCTCGTTCAGCTGCGGGCACAGCTCCCATGGCTGCCCCCCAGCTGGGGTTCCATCCCTGGTTTGTGTTCAAAGTGCTGTCACCCCTTGGATCTCGGGGGTCCTGGGTGTGAGGGGCTTCCCTGGCATGGTCTGCTCAGGGCTGTGGGCAGAGGCAGTGTGAGAACTCCAGTGCTGGTGACTTGAGTGGCTCCATCACCCACAGCCATTGCTGGCTGTTCACCCCAGGGACCCGTGGCTGGAGTCCTGCCCCCCTGGGGGGCCTGGCTGCAGCGCTGGGTGCATACAGGGATGCCAAACCCATCACATCCGTGCCTGGCAGCACAGCCTCAATGTGCCACCTCCCAGTTCCACCTTGCTGGAGGTTGCTGGGCTGGACAAGGGGACGCTGCTGTCCCCAGGCGTGGCTTTCAGTCAGCTCCCTGATGCCATCAGAGCCCCAGCTGGGCACAGAGCCATCAGGCAGAGCAAGAGCAGGGTCTGTCCATCTGTCTGTCTGTGGGACCCGCTGTGCTGCCGCCGTGGCGTCTGAGCTTGTGTCTGTCCGTACCGTTTGCAGCCACCCAGCCCCGAGCTGGCTCCGTTCTCTCTGTGTTTTCCCCTCACCAGGGTTTTCAGGGCGTTCTGCCAGCCCTGGGCGCACCAAACGGAGCAGCAGCAGCCCCGGGGGGAGCTGCCCCCGCGTGTCTTGAGCCTCTGGGACATGTCAGGAGGTGGCATTTGGCATCCTGAGGGCTCCTGGAGCGATGTGCCCGGCCGCTCCGGCGGCACGCGGGCGCGTCTCCGCTGACCTGTGCCCTTTCCTTCCCTGTGTGCCACAGATGAGCGAGAGCGAGACCCTGATCAGTATGGTGAACAGGATGGTGGAGACCTCCTCCCCTAGGGCCCAGCTCTACATGCAAGTAAGGCTCTGGCCGCCGGGCCCCGCATGGCTCGTGCATGGCAGCGGGTCCAGCCGCCCCTGTGCCATCCGGGGTCACCTCCTGCCATCGCCACTCATGCAGATGCAGCACCCACGCGGCACATCAACCCCTCTGGGGACCTGCTAGTCCATCTCAGGCTTTGCTAATCCATTCATGAGTCATTAAAACCCGGTAAATCCTTGTGCTGAGAGAGAGTGCAAGGTGGGGACGCGGCAGTGCCGGACTCTCATCCCGGTTTGGGCTGTACTCGGGGCTTGGCTCGTCCTTGTTTGGGCTGTACTTGGGGCTTGGCTCATCTTCGTTTTGCCATCTGATGATGCAAGGAGAAGGTGTGGGATGATTTGAGACAGGAATGCAGCCCAAGGCTCTTAAACCAACGCAATAATTCCTGCAACAGGGAGAGGAAACAACCTTTTAGCCCCCGAGGCTCTGGCTCCTTCTGTTCCCAGCATCGGGATGTTCCCACTGGTGTTGGGCTGCAGGTCCCAGCACAGACAGGTCCCATCACTTCAGCCCACCCTGCCACCCACCCCAGGCAAGGGGTCGTGGGGCCCTGCTGTGCTTCCCAGGACACCGTCTGGCAGTGCCAGCAGCCGGGAGATCGCTGGGATTTTCCAACAAAAAAGGCTCCTGTTTCCATCTGCTGTGAGCAGGGATGTGCTGGAGGGTGAAAGCAGAGCTCCTGGGATGCTCTGGCTGGCTGAGCTCCCTGCCCCGAGGCAGCAGCATCCCAATCCACCAGGCTCTGCCTCCAGCCCCTCTGGCATTTCCCAGATTCAGGTCCATTTGCATTATCCTATAGTTTGAATGGCTCTAAAGTAGCATCTTGCTTTCTAGCAATAATGATCCCCTTCTTCCTATCTTATGCCTTTCATCTGCAGATCTTGGAGGCATTTAATTGCTGAGGTCCCATTAGTAATTTAGATTTCCAGGAAAGGAAAGTGACTCATGGAGAAGCCGGGTGGGGGTAAACAGGCCCTGCTGCAGCTGCTGATTTATAGGTGTTTCCACTCTGCTAAGTGGAATTACAGCTCAATCTCGCTGCCTTTGTTTCCCTGCCTCTGGAATGGTGGCAGTTAATGATTCACGAGGCATGTCTTTAGCTCAGTCCTTGGCTCCTGTGGGTAATTCCTGTGTGATGGGCAGAGAGGCTGTGACTTCATCCCAGCCCTGTTCGGCACCAACATCTCAGTGCCTCCTGATGGATGGGGAGCACCCACCGCCTCCAGACTTGGCTCTTGCCTCTCTTTCCCCACTCACAGGGATGGACGAGAGGGGCTGGGAGCAGCCTCACCTCCCCTGGGGGTCCCAGAGCTGGGCTCACCCCACACTCTGCTTGCAGGTGACGCCCTTCCCGGAGGCCTACAGGGAGACTCTGCATCCCTACAAGATAAGCGAGCAAGACACCGATGTAAGAGCAAATGTCTGTCCTGTGTGTCCCCCTTGTCCCCCCTGCAGGTCTGGTGTCCCCATGGAGAGAGCTGTGCCCAGTGCTCCCACATATGGGAGCTGCCCCCAGTTCAGTTTGTGCTTCTCAGGGAGGACTCCATTGAGTTCAGGTCTTGGCCCACCTCCCAGTTTGTCCCCTGTCACCCTGGCTGGGGCTGAAGCCCCTGCAATGAGAGCAGGAGGCTGGAAACCCTCCCCAAGGCCACATATCCCATCAACCCAACCCTGTGGGCCATGTCCTGGCTGCATCCTGTCTCTCCCAGCTGAGAGACTGGGCTGGATTCTCACTCTCCTCATGCTCTTCTCCCTTTCTCTCTCCCTCCTGGCACAGAAGCTGCTGGGGAAGCTCTGTGAGCAGAACAAGGTGCTGCGGGAGCAGGAGAGGCTGGTGCAGCAGCTCCGAGCAGAGAAGGTACGTGGTGACAGCTCAAGTGGCCATCTGGGGACAGGTGATGGCCGTGCCCAGGCAGCACCTGCGTGGTGAAGAAGTGACATGTCATCACACAGTGGAGACAGTTCAGTGGGGATGTTTCTCAGCTGGGGGAGATGCCCTGGCAATGCCCCAGTCCTGGGACTCCCCATGCGTTCATGTCCTGATCAGGAGATGGACTGGATCTCCTGCACCAGCCAGGGTTTCACAGCTCTGTCTCCCTCCCACTCCATCCAGGAGAGCCTGGAGAGTGCTCTGATGGGGACACACCAGGAGCTGGAGATGTTTGGGAGCCAACCTGCCTACCCAGAGAAGCTGCTGCACAAGAAGGAGTCGCTCCAGAACCAGCTCATCAACATCCGTGTGGAGCTGTCTCAGGCCAGCACGGTAATGGGGGTCCCTCCTCTTTTGAGGACCCTCACACCTTCCACTGTGTCCCTTTTCTCCCTTCTTGGAAGGAAAACAAGAAGGGAATTGGAAAATTCCCCTCAGCTGACTGAGGACCAGAAGACCCAAAATATCTCACTGGGCACAAAGCAAACTAACCCTTGAGGTGCCATCTCAGCCACTGGTTCCATCCCTGCTGTTGCAGGTGTTTGTTGGCACCAGGTGCTCCCACAGACACTTCAGAGCTTGTCCCCACTGCTGCCACCCCCTCCCCAGCTCAGGGGGCTGTGCTGGGTGCAGCCTCCTCCTGCTTTTCTGGGTGGTCCAGGGCTGCTCCCAGCCAGGAGAGGAACCCACCAAGGACTCCCCTGACCCCACCTTCTCCCCCAGGCCCTGGCAAACAGCACTGCCGAGTATGAGAGCCTGGAGAGTGAGGTGTCCACCTTGCACGATGACCTCTGGGAGCAGCTGAACCTGGACATCCAGGTGAGTGGGTCCCCCTGCCATCCCTGGGGTCCCTCAGGGAGGTCAGAGAGGTGGAAGCCCCCCCAGTTCCCTCAGCCCTCTGCTGACTGGCAGTGGTGGGACCCCTCTGACCGCTGCCTTTTCTCCCCACCCAGAACGAAATGCTCAACCGGCAGATCCAGAAGGAGATCTGGCGGATCCAGGACGTGATGGAGGGGCTGAGGAAGAACAACCCGTCCCGTGGCACCGACACTGCCAAGCACAGAGGTGAGTGGGGTGTGTCCCTGCACAGCCAAGACCCCAGTGTGCCATGGCATGGCATGTCCCTGGTGGCTTTGGGTACACAACAGCTCCTGCTTGGGGACATGGTGGCTCTTATTATCTTGTTACTGTCATCTTATTATTAACTTATTTCTTCTCTTCTCCGCAGTGGCCCTGGGCCCCTCAGGGACGTACAGCTCCAACAGCCCTGCCAGCCCCCTGAGCTCTGCCAGCCTCACCAGCCCCCTCAGCCCCTTCTCCCTCATCTCTGGTTCACAGGGCTCACCCACCAAGCCTGGACCTGCCGAGGTGAGTGAGCAGGGGCATCCCTCCTGTGCCACCAGTGGGACTGGGGGATTTTGGGCACCAGGCGTGGAGCACAGGTGGCTCTGCCTGAGGGCATGGTTTTGGCCACATGAATGGGCCATGGTGTTCCCTGGTCACATCAGGCTCCTTGCTGTCCTGGGCTGTGCAGCCTTTGGGTCTGGCATGGAGCAGCCCTGAGGGATGAGAGTTGCTCAGCTACAACTTTTGGCTTCAGGACCAGCTCCTGCTGCCACCACAGCCCGTCTCTCTGCCCTTGCTCCGAGTCCAGCAGTGCTGGTCTCACCTTCAGCCATGTGAAGTTTGTGTAGGGTGGAATCTGGGGCCTCCCTGGCTCCACTTGGACAGAGGCAAGCAGTGAGGTGGGATGTACCGTCCCCCTTTCCCCGGAGACACAGACCACGGAACCTCCTCTGCTCCTTGTCTCGATGCTTCCACTGTGTGTTGTCTCAGTCTTTCTCTAACTCTCTCTTCCTTCTCTGCTCTCACCCCTCATGCTCTGCTCCACCCCAGGAACCAGGCCCGCCTCGACCTCCCCTCCCCAAGTCCTACATCCCCCTGGAGTCTCCTCCGGCCGTTCCTCCGCTGCCCAGCGAGAGCCGCCTGTGGCCCTACCCCACCTCCCCCTCCTGGCAGCAGGGCGGTGGGGAGGCGAAGCGGGGACAGGTACCGAACCCCCAGCGCAGCAGCCGCCCCATCCTCCTCCTCCCCACATGTGGCAGGGCTGGGATGAGGCAGGAGATGGAGCTGCCCACCCCAGTCCACAGGGACAGCGTGGAGGTGGCACTTGGCATGGGGACAGCAGCATGTGGCTCCACCTGCCCTCTCCTAGGGCAGCAATGAGCAGTGTCCCCACAGCAGCCCTGCCGTGGCCCTCATGTCCCCACCAGGTCCTCAGCACTCACTGTGCTTTCTGGGAACAGGGATTGTCCCCTCCTGGGCAGCCCCTGAGTCTGCCATGGCCCCTGGCATTGCCCCGTCTGCTTTTCTCTGCCCTCGCCTCTCTCACTGTCCTTCCATGGCACTGCTCCCCTCTGTGGTGCTGACAGGCTCTGCTGGTGGGGCTGAACCCCCAGCCCCTTCCTACCAGGGCAAACCTGGATTTGGGAATTGCTGCTGGTGCCTTGGCCGTGCTCCTGCTGGGGGAAGGGGCCAGGTGGGGACACCAGGGGACACTGGTGTCCGTGCAGCTGGGGTGGCGATGCATGTCTGGCCCCTGGGCAGGATGGAGGGCTCACCAGGGACCTGCTTCCCTCCCACAGCCCAAACCAGGCTTCGAGCAGAGCAAGAAGGAGGTGCAGCGACCCAGCCCCAGCAGCCCCCCGGCCGAGGGGCTCCGGCAGGAGCAGGATGCAGACAAGCAAGCGGCTCTCAACAAGGGTACGGCACTGGGGACAGCAGGGCTGTGCTGGGACCCTGCCCTTGGTCCCCAGGGGGGCTCAGCCTGGTGTTTTTGTTTGCTCTGCAGTGGGAATCGTCCCCCCCAGGACCAAGTCTCCAGCAGAGGAGGAGGTGGTGTCAAGGAGGAACGCTGGTGGCATGGCCAACGGGCTCAGCTCCCGGGTAGGGGTCAGGCTGAGGGGCTGGGGGCTGGGTGGGGCACTGGGTGAGCCATGGGAGGCTGTGCTGCAGCCTGTGGAGAGGAGCCTGTTGCTGTGTGGCTCCATATCTCACCATCCTCCTCCTTGAGATCCCTCCTGGGTGATTTCAGCACCTTCCCCCCACCCCGAGAGTGGGCTGAGCCCAGCAGCCCATGGCAGGGGGTTGTGGCGCTGGGAGGATGAGCCAGACCCTGCTGTGGGCAGGGGTGGGTGACCTGGGGCTGGGCTGTCCCCAGGAGAGACCAAAGAGTGCCGTGTTCGCCACCGAGACGAAGGTCAAGATGAGTGTGGAGGAGCAGATCGACCGCATGAAGCGTCACCAGAGTGGCTCCATGAAGGAGAAGCGGCGCAGTTTGCAGCTCCCCAGCAGCCAGCAGCCCGAGCTCCCCGGCACCAGGACCCCCACCTCCTACAAGGTGGTGAGTCCCTGCGGTTGGCGGAGTGCCCGAGGTCCCTGAGGAGCAGAGGGGACACTGGGGGCTGGGGAAGGTGCCACGTGGAGGGGCTCAGCGGGGCTGGGATCCCTGGCAGGTGCGCCGGCACCGCAGCATCCACGAGGTGGACATCTCGGACCTGGAGGCAGCGCTGCGCTCCGACGACCCCAGCAAGGTGTACGAGACGCCCCAGGAGGAGATCGCCCGACTGCGCAAGATGGAGCTGGAGCCGCAGCACTACGACGTGGACATCCACAAGGAGGTGAGCACGGGGTGTCCCAGGGATGTGGGGCATCCTTGGGGAGGCTGATCCACCCTCATGCCTCAGTCAGGATCCTGGCAGTGCCCGGCCAGGGGCTGCCCTTGCCCAGGTGGGTTTTGGGCTGAGTGGGGCAGGTGGGTGTTGGAGGGAGATGGGTCCCCCATGCCCAGCACGGGACTCACCCTTTTCCACTGCCCCCAGCTCTCCACACCAGACAAAGTCCTCATCCCTGAGCGGTACGTTGAGCTGGAGCCCGAATCACCTCTCAGCCCTGAGGAGATGAAGGAGAAGCAGAAGAAGGTGGAAAGGATCAAGACCCTCATTGCCAAATCGAGGTGAGGCGGCACTGCCTGTGCCAGCCATCTCAGGGGGCATCCCGAGGGGCCTGGCACGGGCGCTGATGGCTGGTGCTCCACACAGCCTGCAGAACGTCATCCCCCTGGGAGAGGGGGAGGTGGACGCCCCCCAGGACCCCGAGACGCAGCTGCAGGAGCAGGAGAAGAGGATCGAGATCTCGTGTGCTCTGGCTGCCGAGGCCTCGCGCCGCGGCCGCATGCTCTCGGGTAAGGAGTGGGGGCGAGGGGGCCGGAGCCTGCAGACCCCAGGGAGGGTCTGCTGGGCAGGCAGGAGGGGTGAGGGCAGGCTGGGCACACTGGATGATGATTTGGCCACAAGAGCAAGGGGTCAGTATGGGCAGGAGAGGGGTCAATACTGCACCAATCCTGGGCAGGGCATCCCTGTGCAGTGAGAGAGCCAACAGCTCCCAGATCCTGCCCTCGGTGCCTGAGGCTGCCTTCCCCGGAAATCCTGGGATGGAGCAGCTCTTCCAGACGGGCACAGCTTCCAGCACCTTTGTGAGGGTGGGATTGCCTGGCTGGGTGGCATGTGGTGGCACCCCTTGGCTGAGCGAGCATGGTGGCACTCCATGCCCGGGGGGTTGTGCTGGCCTCCATGCCCAGGGGGGGTGTGGTGGCACCCCATGCCCGGGGGATCCTGGTGTCACCGTGCCCAGGGGATGTGCCTTGTCCATGAGGAGCCCTGCAGGGAGCTCACGTGTGCGTGCCGGGACCGGGTGCTGCTGTGGCTGTGTGTCCTGCCCGCGCTTGCTTCCCTCTTCCTTCCTTCTTGCTTCCTTTTCCCCGTCCCTTTCCTCCCTGCTAACCCCTCGCCGGTTGCCCCCTTGCTGGGTGCCCCCTCGCCCTCCCCGCTGCCTGAGCCCGTGTTCTTCACGCCCTTCTCCCATTTCTGTTTCCAGCCCAGTGCGCTACCCCCAGCCCTCCCACCTCCCCAGCCTCCCCGACTCCACCGACCAACCCCCTCTCGGCCGAGACGCCCCGGGGCGCCGACAACAGCCATTTAATGCGTGTGTGAGCCATGACGTAAGCACCTCTTCTCTCCTACGTCATCCCATCCCATGCCCTCCCCATCCCGGGGGTCCGGCGGGGGTGTCTCCTCCACGCCCCACCTCCGTCCATCCCTGCTTGCTCCAGCTAACAAACATTCCCTGAGCCACGTCAGCCCCGTCTCCTCCATGGACCAACACAAGTGTCCCCCAGGGCACTGGGGGGCAGCCCAGTGTGGGCACAGGGGGGCCATGCAGGGAGGAAAAAGAGGGTCTCATGCCTGGGATGAAATTTGTGGCTTCAGAATGGGGGGACACGGTGTCCCCCTGCTTTGTTGGAGGTTCCCCCCAAGGGGCCAGGGGTGTAGACCCAAATTTCTGCCAGGCTCTCCTGTGCAGAGCAGGGAGGGGACTGCAGGGTGGGCACAGGGTTGCCCCACTGCCCACCACCCTGCTCAGTCCTGCTGTCCCCTCCCTCCAGCTCAAGCCCTGGCTGCTGCTGGCGCCACCAAGTTCCACGGGGCCACGTTTTAGCCCCCCTGACGCGACACTGAACCTCTCGCCATGGTTTTTGGTTCTCCTGGACCCCCTTCCCTCCCTCTGGCGGCGAGACCACCCGGCACGGCCGAGCGGGGCGATGCGGCACCAACGGGACCCGCCACTCTGCCCCCGCCCAGGAGACGTGTGGGGGCCTGAGGCTGTCCCCAAGGAGCCCCCAAGCTGGCAGTGGACACAGGGACAGATCTGCCATGTCCTGGGCACCAGGCCCGCGTGGGCAGCTGGGCAGGGACATCTGTGACAGCAGCCACTGGCACAGTCGGCATCTCCCTCCCAGGGCATCCCTGGGGAGCGTAGGACTCCTGGGACATATCCCAAAGGTCTGTGAAGGGGCTCTGTGGGTGGAGACCAGCCAGTCCCCACCATGGATGGTGCTTCCACCTTCCAGCAGACTTGGATGGTCCATCTCAGCTCCTCGGTGCCTCTTGCCCTCCCTGAGCCCTGACCCTGCTTTTTGCACCCGCCTGGCCTGGGCTGTCCCATCACTCCTGGTGCTGGGGCTCAGCTGGAGGAAGAAGGAGCCGTGTTGGGAACAGGATGGATGGAGGAGGGGCTGGGGGGACATGGAGGTGCCCGTGGCAGTGCCATGCCTGGGGTCAGGGTGGTACAAGGGCTGCCTGGGGCACCAGGGCCCTGCTGGCACAGAGCAGGTCTGGGCAGGGTTGGGGATGATGGATGGGAGCAGTGCAGGGCACTGGGTGCCAGGTGGAATGGTGAAGCCATGGGGTCCTCGGGGATCCCTCTGCAGTGGGAGGGGAGGGTGGTGAGAAGAGGAAGGGGAAGGGGCCAGGAGGGAGCAGTGGGGTCACCTCAGCTGCCTCCGTCCCGCTGTCACCTCTGAGCCCTCCAAAAACCTGGCCCTGCATCTCCTCCAAACCCTTCCCATTGCACTCCAGCCCCTTCCAGTTGTTTGGATTTCCTGTAGCAAATTTACCCTTTGCTTTAACGTTCTGGAGGGTGGCAAAAAGCGGGTTCTGCCTGGAAAAGCAGAATCCCTGGAAGGATGTGTGGTTGGCGGGGCTGCCCCTCTGGGGCTGGGCAGGGCAGGGAGGATGGAGTGAGGAGCTGGATAACTGGAGACCGTCCATCCCACAGCTACTTCCCTACTGGTCCTGCCCCCCAAGGACCCCTGCACCCCATTGCCCCCATCTTAGCAATACTGTAGGACCCCTGGAACCCTAAACCCCATTCCTGAGCCTCCCTCGGCCCTCTTAGCTCATAAAGCTGGCCCTTTATTTTGCTATTACATGCCTTAATATATGTTTTATGGAAATTCTACATTTATAATATATATCTATATTTGTTTTTCTCTTCTTTCCTGGGAGGAACTGTTTGTGCCAAGCTCTCTCTCTCTGCAGGGTCGTTGGCACCAGCCCTGCCCGTGAGTTACAAAAGCAGATTCTTTGCCAATTTATCAGAGGGGGAAAAAAAAGAAGAAAAACCTATTTAAAATATATATATTTTTTCTGCTTTTATTAAAAGCAAATTTATTTAAAATAAAATATACAGAGACTGTAAGTTTTAAGAGATGAAGCCTTTATTTCCCTGTCCCTGAGCACAGCAGGGGTGGCCAGGGTGGGCTTCCCAGCCATGGCTGGCCTTGGAACCCAGTTGTGTTTTGTGTTTTGTTTTGGTGTTTTGTTTTTTTTTTTTTAAGAAAAAACAACCTTAATTAATTTTATTTTGGTTATTATTTTTCATAACACTTCATATACCAGTGAACTTGTAACCGAGAAAGGATTTGCATCGGGAGGAAATCTATTTATGCATTGGGGAGGGTGGGATGGGAGGTGTTTGTTTTCTGGGATATTTTGCTAGTGTTAGAGAAATAAAAGTATCTATGAAACAACAACATGTGCGTGTCTTTTGTCTAGAGATGACCTTGGATGTTGGTTTTAATATCAGACTGAAGAAACAGTGGATGAGTGGCAGCAGGGAAGGGGCTCACCTTGCCCATGGTTCTCTCCACAGGCACCTTCTCCTCCCTCTCCCTGTTTTGGGGGTTCATTTTTCCAGTGGGGTTTATTTGGGGCTGTAGCTGGTTCTTCTGCAGGAATAAAACACCTGTCCCTGGGCAGTTTGTGTAAAGCCATGGGATAAAAGGGGTTTGGGAAGAGCTGGGTGTGGAGTTCATGGAGGGTCATGGGCACAGAGGTCCCCGTGGGTGGCTCGGGGGTGACACGTGCCATGAAGGGACCTTGTGTTGGCCACAGCCAGAGGGTCCTGTTGAGCCATCATTCCCACACCAGGCAGCAAATCCCAGGGGATGAAACAGCCCCAGAACTCTCCTTTCCCATGGAGCAGCCTGGATGGGAGCTGGGAATGACAAGGATGCTGCAGGGACCTTCATGGGGCTCCCTGTCCCCGGGTGCCACTCAGACACCCCAAAGAGGCTCCATGCTCCCTGTTTCAGGGATTTCTCCAAGCACTGGCCATGCCATGCCAAGGAGGCAGCACTGGGGCAGGGAGGGCAGGACCAGCAGCATCCAGTGGCCTCCAGTGGCCTGGGCACCATGTCCCCTCTGGAGGAGGTGCTGTGCCAGCGAGGCGGGCGCTGCAGGGGCTGTTAATGATTTGCAGGATGACGTGGAGACTAAAGGGCTTTTCCAAGGGTCACTGTGGATGGAACCAGGGCCACCCTCGCCCGGCCTCACCCAGCCCCGGCACCGGCAACATGGTGTCTCTGACTGACTTCCAGAGTAAGTGGGCATGGGGTGAGCCCTGGGTGATGCCCATCCCTGTGGGACCAGGGCACACCATGGGGTGCTTGGCAGCTCCCAGTCACGGCTGGAAGCTGCTGGCTGGGGTGGTTGGGGCAGGAAGGGGTGTAATGGCAAGGGGGATGTGGGGACCAGCACTGAGAGGTGTCTGGATCGTCTGGGCATCATCTCCATCCTCTCTGTCGCTGCTGGCACAATTTGTACTGGAAAAGGCTGGAAATGGTCTTTTAATTTATTTTTGCTTTGTGGTTTATTCTTTAGAAGGCCAGAAGGATTTCTAGGTCACCAACAGCCTCCCCGAGGCCTGGGCAGGTGGAAAGGGTGTTTCTAAGCCTTGGAGGCAAATCCAAAGTGTATGTCTGGGAGGGAAAGGGACAAGGAGGTGCTGAGGAGAGTGACCACAGCCTGACATGGGTCCTGAGGTATGAAACCAAGCCCTTGTCTCAGCTCTCCCATTTTCCACAGGGATTGGAGTGGGACTGGTCGGCTTTGGCCTCTTCTTCCTCCTTTTTGGGATGCTCCTGTACTTTGACTCGGTGCTCCTGGCCTTTGGGAACGTGAGTACGGTGGGGCCGGAGCTCCCCACAGCCAGCTCTGCTGCCCAGGATGGAGCAAAGAGCTTCTCTGACCCACTCCCCTTCCTCCTCCCAGATCCTCTTCCTCTCTGGCTTGGTCTTCATCATTGGCTTCAGGAGGACCTTCACCTTCTTCTTCCAGCGGCCGAAGCTGAAGGGCACCAGCTTCTTTTTCGGGGGGGTGCTGATCGTGCTCATGCGCTGGCCCATCCTGGGGATGCTGCTGGAGGCCTATGGCTTCATCACCCTCTTCAGGTCCGTCCTGGCACAGTGTGTGGGCCTCAGGATGGACAGCAGAGCTGGGTGATGCTCCTCAGAGCTTAACTGAGCCTTTTGTGTTGACACAGGAGCTTTTTCCCGGTGGCTTTTGGGTTTTTGGGCTCGCTGGCAAACATCCCCCTGCTGAGCCAGGTGAGCAGGGCTGATGTGCCCTCTGGGGTTGGCACTCCTTGGGTGGGATCAGTCCCCATCACTGGAGTTGGGATCAGACAGGGAAGGTCACCACGGTCTCCCCACACCCCCTTGAGGCTGCACGGGTGGATTTTGCTGCTAATCCAGATCTGTCCCTGTTGCAGCTCTTGCAGAAGATGGGAGACAGCGGCTCCATGGTGTGACCTGACCTGGGGTGGGCCAGCTGGCTGAGATGGGATGGTGTGAGTGAGCCCTGGCTCTGGCTGTGCCCTGGCTCAAACCCTGGTGAGCTGTTGCCTCTCTCAGCCCTGGGACCCTCAGTGCTGTCCAGAGTGACCCCACAAAGGGGACAGTGTCTCACTGTCCCATGGAGCTCCCAGGAGGGGCTCCTGAACAAGGCTCTGGGGTCCAAACGTTGTGCCAGACAGGATTCTGGAACTATTACAGTTATTTAATTCTTTTTGTCTTCCCCTGGTGAAAGATTTAATAAAAAATATGTCTGAGACTGAGCTCAGACTGTCCTCATTTCCTGAGGCTCAGGGATTGTTCCAGCTCCGGCAGCTCTTAGTGTCACCAAGAGGCAGGATGGCCATGGCTGGGGGTG
Organism: Sakesphorus luctuosus; assembly: GCA_013396695.1. Classification (NCBI taxonomy): domain Eukaryota; kingdom Metazoa; phylum Chordata; class Aves; order Passeriformes; family Thamnophilidae; genus Sakesphorus; species Sakesphorus luctuosus. The sequence goes on along the minus strand of VWZD01003529.1, from coordinate 557,250 downwards.
GCACAGGGACCTTCCCATGGCAGTGGTGGAGATGGCACAGGGATTTTCCCATAGCTGTGACTGGAGGTGGCACAGGAATCTTCCCATGGCCACGACTGCAGATGGCACATGGACTTTCCCACAGCTGGAGGTGGCACAGGGACCTTCCCATGGCCATGACTGAGGATGACACAGGGACCTTCTGGTGGCTGTGGCCTCTGGCTGCCCTGGCCACTAGCCCCGGGCAGCTGGGGCAGCCCTGGCACACAGGCAGGGGCTGTGGCACTGCCTTCCCACGCATCCCATGGGGATGAGGCTGCCCAGGAGCCACGGGAGAGGGCAGAGGGGGTTAGGAAAATACCCATTAAACTGCATTAACATTTCCTGACCTGACTGGAGGGGAGTAAATTACCCCAGTCAGACTCGGCCACCATGAAACAGCAAATGACATCCAGAGTTATTAATTAATGAGGGATGCTGGGGTGGGAGGGGGCCTGGAGCAAACCCTCAGTGTCACAGAGCTGATCGTGGGCCACGACTTGTGTTTCCCATAGAACTGTGTCCTGTGGGATGAGCTGGACCTGCAAGATGGAGCTGGTGGGATTTACAGCACTGGTGGGCACTGGGGCAGCTCTGCCAGGGTTTGAGCTGAGAGAACACCTCCAGCACCTGATGCCCACCATAAGCTCAGCCACCAGGTGCTTCCATCCCTGCTCAAGGAGGACCCACATTGCTGGATGCTCCGTGGGATGAGCATCCCATGGTGTGAGGGGCCAGAGCACGAAACCAGGGGCACCTTCACGGCAGGTGACATGCTGGGGCCAGCTCAGAGCACTCCCAGCTTCCCCTCAGATGGTTTTAAAGGAGTCGTTTTGTCCTGGCTGCAGGAACTCCTCTCCCCAGGAGCGCAGCCAGCACTGCTGGAGAACTGGTTGGATGACTCTGTGTGATCAGACACGGGCTGGATGGATCCCAGCCAGGTTTCTGGGAGCACTGGGGGAGCTGGGTGCAAGCAGCAGTTTAATTAAACCAAAGCAATCACATCAAAGCTGGTCCCTGCGCAGAAACCCTTCTTAACTTGCTAGAATTAATTAACGAGTTTGAGCTAAACCTGTTCCCTGTGGAGTGAAGGCTCCTGGAGCTGGTGGCCGTGCCTGTTGGCCCTCAGCAGGAACAGCTCCACTGCCCAGGTGTGCTGGGGGGTTGCACCAGGTGAGAGCAGGGCTGGGAAAGGCTCTGATGGCTCAGGGCAGGTGGGTTAACTAATGTGGGCACCCCAGCCCCAGAGCTACAGAGGATGAGCTCCCAGCAGGTACAAAAGGGGGCAGAGCTCCTCCGGCACCTTTAGCTGCTTCATATCCCTGGGAGGGCTGGATAAAGGAAGTGGATCCCTGGTTTTGGGAAGCAGATGCCTGGCTTTGGGTGTTTTGACTTTGATTCCTGCAGAAGGCTCTTTAGAAGGGGAAATCGAGCTTCATGGCAGGAACATGGTGCAGGCAAGTGAGGGCTGCAGCCTGGCCAGTGCTTATCCTATTCCTGTCCTGGCCTTGCCTCACCTGGGAATTCCCTCTTGGGCTCCACAGCAACATTTCCTGGTCAAAATTTATCTTTGAGCCTTGAGCAGAAGAGGATCAGTCTTTGAGGCATCATGTACAGGGTAAGGTGATTCCCACTGTTTAATGCCCCATCCCGTGGCAGCCAGAGTGGATGAGCAGGGCATGTGCCAGGGGCTGTAAAGTGCCATCTCTTCACCCTGCCAGGGATATCAAGCCAGGATGGAGCATCTTCCCTGGGTGGCATTGAGGGATCATGGAATCACAGACTGGTTTGGAAGGGACCTTAAAGAACATCCAGTCCCACCCCCTGCCATGGGCAGGGACACCTCCCACCAGCCCAGGTTGCTCCAAGCCCTGTCCAACCTGACCTGGAACACTTCCAGGGATGGGGCAGCTTTTCCAGGCTCCAAAGAGCCCCAGGGAATGGCTGTGGCCTCTCTCAGCACCAAGCCAGAGCTGCTCTCCTGAAGTTCATTGCAGGGAATGTTTTCCCTCCGGCTCAGTAAATCCCTGTTTTCCTGTGCCAGAACAGTTTTGGTTTCAAGCAAACACTTTGGGTTTGCCCTGGCTCTGCTGACGTCAATACTGAATTCCCCCAGTGCTGGTGCCACCCAGAGCCTCCTCTAAGCCCTTCCCAAAAGTTGCTGTTACGCTGGAGCTTTTCGGTCATCTGGAATAAGGATCCTCACAAGCTCAGTGTGTTTTCACTCCCAACAAAGTCATGGACTGGGAAATCATGTAAAATGCGTGGGAAGGCCAGAAATGTGCCTTCTTTCTTGTGCTGCTTTAACAGATCCCTCAAGAAATAAAAGCTGTTCAGTAAAACTTCCTAATGATTCCATTTAGAGAGGGAAATGCTTAATATCTCAGATTTTATTTTAAGAAAAGCAATTGCTCAGCCCAACATGAGAGAGGAACAAATTTATCTGGCAGGAAAGCGATTGTTTCTCTCTGGAAAGCATTTCCCTTCAATTCCCTCAATCACTTGACTCCTTGAAAGCAGGCAGGGAAATGACTGAAGAGCATTCCCCTGCTATTTCCAGATGAGCTGCTGTCTATTGGATCTGTAATTTGATAAAATCCCAGGCTTTTGGAGCAAACTGCAGCAGGTTTCCCACAGCAGCACATGGACCAAGTGGGGTGATTGCAGCCCTCCCTGATGCCCTGGCACCTTCTGTCGTCACAAATTCAGGTTAAGTGATGTTTTGAGGTTGTGTGGGAAGAGTTGTGCATCCTCCCTGCAGGACTGGGTCACCTGAAGGGCTGGGAATAAAACCAGAATGGGCCAAGAGCTGGCTGATGCCCCTGGATCCATCCTTCCCATTCCCCTGTTCTATCCCTGTGTCTGTCCTTCCCATTCCCCTGTTCTGTCCCTGTGTCTGCCCTTCCCATTCCCCTTTTCCTCTAACCCTGGGCACAAAAGCACCTTTGTGGGTTATTTAAAGCCTCTCATCAGGTCTTTTCATCTCTGCTCCTGTGCACCAGCTGCTCCTCCCTGCTCAGTGCTGGCAGAGGGGACTGGGAAATGCCTTCTGGGGGTTTCCATGCACAGGGAACGTGTCCTGTGCTGGGGACAGCCCTGAGCCCTGGCACTGGGAGCAAGGACAGCCAGTCTCAGGGCTGCCACTGCCCACTGCAAGGCAGCAATCCTCAGCTCTTTGGTGGGTTTGGGGAAGTTGGTTCTGCCTGTTTTCCCTTGGTTTCCCGTCCAAGGGGGTTGTGTTGCCATTTCCTTGGCAGGGAAGGGTTGTTTCCCCCTGGTCCCCCCTCCCTGGGGGTCTCTACACCTCCCAGCTGTCTCCTGCTCTGGATGCCCCCCAGGAGAGGTGTCCATCTGGGACAAAGCCATGCCCAGAGCACCCAACACCCCTCAGGGCTCCTGCAAAGGTGCCTCCCCTTGGCCCTGGGTCAGAGGGGAGCTGGAAACGCCAAAGCCCCGGGACCACCTCCCCTCGCTGACGTGGCCCCTTCGCTTTGAAGTCACTGCAGCCCCCGCCTCTCCTTCGGGGAACGGGGCTTGGCAAAGCAGGCAGAGCCCACGGGATGCCCGGGAAGGGGATTTATGGCTGCTGGCGCCCTGCCAGGCTGTCTCACGTCGCTGTGGCTCCCGGGCTGGGCTGCTGCCTGCTGACCTCTGCACCCCCCCAACCTGTGCGGGGCACGAGGCTCCCGCGGTGACGCAGGGCTGGGGCCACCGTGGGAACCAACGTCAGGGCAGGGGCAGCGCGGTGGCACCGTGGGGCTGAGCCCTGGTGCCTGCCAGGGGCAGCACTCCCCGGGCAGCCACAGTCCCACAGAGGGAGGCATTTTAGCCCCAGTTTTGGGGGGAAGCTGTTTGTGTCTTGGGGGGTGTCCTCCCTCCAGCACTGCTTGTCCCCTGGACAAGGTGACAGTGGTGCCCTAACCAAATCCCATCCTCAGCAGGAGGGGCCACTGTGATTGTGTAGCTGGGGGGTTCAGGGCAGGGGCAAGTGTGTCATCAGCTTTCTTCCAAGAACATTTTTATAGAGTTTGCAGTAATTTCCAATCATGATTCCCAGAGGTCAAGCCCTGGGCTGGGAGCCACGGAGCACCCACAACCTTGGGCTGGGCACTGCCAGGGGGGAGACACAGGGACCTGGGGGACAGGGATGCACCTGGTAGGGAGAAGTCCCCACAGTGAGGGCTTTGAGCAGCATCTCCCTTCCAAACACAAAGCAGGGCTGGGGTTGTCCCTTGGCTTAATATCATATGAAACAACTGCAATGAGTTCTGCTGTTCTCTGCCCTGGGCTCTGCTCCCTCACTGGTTTAACAGAGCTGGGGGTTCCCCCTCCCCATGCTCAGAGCAGCCCCTGTAAGGGCAGAGGGCTCTGGTGGGTCTTCACTTGGTGTCTCCACAGCTAAGGGGGCTGTGGCTGAGTGTCCTTTGCCATTCCCACCCCCAGGCCTTTGGGGCAAACGCCATCATTCCTCTGTGGCACGTGACATCTGCCTGGCCAGACTGTCACCCGTGTCACCACTGGCACCCCCACCAGCTCTGCCAGCTGACACCAGCAGGTGTTGGTGCCCTGCACATGCCATGGTAGGGGCTGGTGCTGCCAGGGAGCAATTAACCACAAGGAATGGGGGTTCAGTGCTCGCAGCTCTTCTCAGCCCCCCTTGCCAGCTGTTCCCACCGGGCACAGGGGGCTCCTGGACATGCCACCTTTGGCAGGGACTGTCACAGCCAGCATCCAGCCACCTGCCCAGTGCTGCCCGTGGGATTCCCAGCCCTCCCCCAGCCAGGGGAGGAGAAACCCACAGGGATGCAGAAACCCGGGCTATAAAAGCATCCTGCCCTCTGGGATGCAGAGGAGCTGCTGGCACAGGAGGAGCTGCCCTGGAGGACACGATGGTGGTGGGACACAGCAGGAGGGTGCAGCAGTACCTGGTGGTCTTGGCCGTGACCTGGGGTGCCAGCTTTGTCCCCTCACCAGCCCAGGCTTTGCAGAGGTAGCAGAGTGTGTGTGGCCCAAATCGTGTTGGGGTCTCCTCTCTTTCCTGGGGGCTGGGGCTGAGGTTGTGGGGCTCTCTTGCTTCAGCCACGCTGGGAAATCCCTTCCGCCTCCTCTTCTGCTCTGCACCTGCTCTTCCTCACTCGCCCTTCTCTCTCCCCTCGAGCACTGAATGGTTAATGGTTGGACTGGATGATCCTGGAGGTCTTTTCCAACCTAATCCCAAATAACAAAGGATGCCAGGGTGAAGCGTTTCCCTCGAGCGTGGGGCTGGGCTCAGCTCGGGGTCGGTGGGTTCCTCCTGCAGCACCCACCTCCCGTGGGGTCCCTGCCCCGGGTGGGCTGGGGCGCATCCCCCGTCGGGTGCGGTGGGAGCGGGACCCACGGGGTGCTGCGGGGAGCTGCTGCCATCTAGAGCCACGCGGCTGGAGTTCCCGAGGCAGGACTGCCGGGGTAGGGGTGGCAGGGAGCTGGGGGTGGAGGGGTTCTCCTGGAGCCCCCCAGCCGTGTCCTGCCTCCGCAGGATCGCGCTGCGCAGGAT
>VWZD01003529.1:534725-551483 GCA_013396695.1 Sakesphorus luctuosus | reverse complement strand
GGGGGGTGAACGTGTGGTATGTTTTCCCGGAGCGCCGCCAGGGCAGACGCAGCGGCGGGGCCGGTCCCAGGAACGGGACGGCTCCCACAATCCTCAGCAACTACCTGGACGTGAGTTTGTCCCTGCGCGGGGTGTTGTCACCCCAATGTCCCCCGGCACGTCACGGATCACACCTGGCTCGGGTCTGTCTGAGCTGTGCCCCCCGTGATGCTCCCCGTGCTGTGCCCCTTCCAGACCCAATATTTCGGCGAGATCACCATCGGGACCCCCCCACAGACCTTCAAGGTGGTCTTTGACACGGGCTCAGCCAACCTGTGGGTGCCATCCTACAAGTGCTCCCCCCTCTACAGTGCCTGCGGTGAGTAGGGGGGCACAACCAGGGCCAGGACTGACCCTCTCAGCCTCAGCTCAGTGAAGGTGGACAAGTCCCTCCATCTCGAGGGCTGCTCAGGGTGGGCTGGTGTGGGGGTCTGTCTCATTTTTGACAGACCTTTGCATGGGGGGGTCTGTCTGTTGCTGCCCGGTGCCCTGGCACTGGGACAGGGTGGGTTCATTGTCACACGGGGGATATTCTGGGGGAGCAAAGACCCTCAGCCAGTCCTTTGTGCCCCTCCTGACTTTCTTTGGTGCACCTTCTCCCTCTGCCCAGTCTCCCACAGCCGCTATGACTCCTCCAAGTCCCGGACATACATCTCCAATGGCACGGGCTTCGCCATCCGCTACGGCACCGGCAGCGTCAAAGGCTTCCTCAGCCAGGACATCGTCATGGTGAGGGCGTGCCTGGCATTCCCACCCCGCAGCTGCTGGCTCAGCAGGGAGCTGCCCACACCTGGGGGGCTCCTCGGGGGGTTCAGCCCCCCAGCTCCCTGCAAGGACCCTCGTGCCCCTCTGCAGGTGTCAGACATTCCCATCATCCAGGTGTTTGCCGAGGCCACGGTGCTGCCCGCCTTCCCCTTCATCTTTGCCAGGTTCGACGGGGTGCTGGGCATGGGCTACCCCAGCCAGGCCATCGATGGCATCACCCCCGTCTTCGACAGGATCCTGTCCCAGCAGATCCTCAAGGAGGACGTGTTTTCCGTCTACTACAGCCGGTGGGTCTAGGGGGGAGCAGGTGCCTTGTTTTTAGGACATGGGAATCAGAACTGTGTTTGCATCTTGGCATTAGGAAAGAGCCCCCAGCTGGGCTGTGGGATGTGGGGTGGGAGGGAGGGCATGAGCCCGTGGAGGGTGCCTGGAGGAGCTGGGGTGGAATGGAGCAGCACAGGAGGCAGAGTTGGGTGGAGGCTTATCTGGAGCTGCTGGGCAGGGAGTGCCAAGGGGGAGCGGCTGCTCCCGGCTCAGACTGAGCAGTCACCAGCTCTGAGTGGGGCTGGAGCAATCCCAGCCAGGAGGGGATTTGGTGTTCCATCTACAGGCAAAAATTTAAAAAAACCAAACAACCAAAAATCCAACAGACCCTAAATCAGATGTTGTACCTCTCGACCTCAGCAAAAGGTGCATAAGAAAATCCTGATGATGAGGCTGAGGTTTCAACTGGCATTTGGGTGCCACCCGGGTCCCCTGGACACCCTGGGGACACAGCTGCCCCCAGTCCACAGCCTCATGGAGCACTTCTCTCTTTGCAGAGCTTCGAAGTAAGAAGACACAAAGCCTGAGCGCTGTCGATGGCACCCACTAACAGCCCTCCTGTGCCCCGGGGTGGGCACAGCCCCCGCTCCCCTGCCAGCCCCAGGCCAGCCCCGGTCCAGCTCACACACTGTGGATGCCCTCGCTGGGTTCTGTCCACGTTTCTCCTTGCTCAGAGCCCCCTGCATGTGGCACCCCCTCCCCCTGCTCTAACTAACTCAGCGTTTCTCTGCTCCAGTTTGCTCTCCACCACTCCTAACCGGGTCAGCAGAGCCTCATGGCCATGGCTGGTCCCTCCTGGCTGGTTTTTTGGGGACAGCAGCCGAGGGAGAATCGCTGCCCTGTGATTTGTACCCTAGGAATGCTCCTCTGAAACCCGGGGGGGAGATAATCCTCGGAGGCAGCGACCCAGCCTATTACACCGGAGACTTCCACTACCTGAACGTCAGCAAGAGTGGCTACTGGCAGATCAGCATGAAGGGGTGAGGGCAGGGAGAACCTCTGCATGGCACCAGCATCCATGGAATCATTTAGGTCAGACAGACCCCTGGGATCCTCAAGTCCAACCACTAACCCAGCACTGCCAAGCCCAGCAGTGCATCCTGCAGACCTCTGGGCGGGGGTGGGATGTCAGGCTGGGAGCCAGGGAAGGTGGTCCATGGAGCCATGGCTTCACTTGGCACTGCTGGTGGATGCTTTCTCCCCTCTGGAGAGGAGTGGGGTTGGCTCCTCCAGCTTCTCCACACACAGCAAGGAGCCAGGAGAGCTGGGAATGCGGAGGGGGTGGCACCGTGGGCTGATTCAACGTGGAAGGCGCAGAGGAAGTTTAACCCCCTTCAGTCCTGCAGAAGGAGCGTCAGGCATTGAAACAACTCTGCTTTGTTTAAATAAAAATAAACAAACCCCACACATGACAAAGCTTAGCTGTCACATTGGAAAAGCTGGAAGGGGGGTTCCTGCTGCTGCTGGAGAGTTTGTGCTCCAGAGGCACCGGGAACAACACGTGCTCTGCCTGGCCAGAGCTCCCTGGAGAAAGACATCACATTCCTATGAGCACCCATGGCATCACCATGGGATATTCAGGGTCTTCCCTCCTGCCCCAGGGTGTCTGTAGGGGCTGAAATCCTGTTCTGCAAGGAAGGCTGCTCAGTGGCTGTGGACACAGGGGCATCCTACATCACCGGCCCCGCCGGGCCCGTGTCCGTGCTCATGAAAGCCATCGGCGCAGCCGAAATGTCCGAGGGAAAGGTGAGTGACCCACCCGCCCCACAGCACGGGGCTGCCTGAGCCCCAGGGAACGGGCTCAGGGCCATCTCCCCCTCCTGCAGTACGTGGTGGACTGTGAGCAGGTGCCTCAGCTGCCCAACATCTCCTTCCACCTGGGTGGGAAGGTCTACGCGCTCAGCGGCTCAGCCTACGTGCTCCGGGTAAGCTGTTCCCTCCTGCAGCCTCCTGCACCCTCCTGGCTCCCCTAAAGCAGCCAAAATGAGCCCCAGAATGATGATCCTTGTTTTCCCCAAACCCTCCTGTTCAGCAGAGGGGTCCACATAAGCCAGACCAAGCTGTTGTTTCTTCCTTGGGTGGTTCTGGGGAGATTTGGGGTGAGCAGCAAAGAGCAAAGATGGACAGGGATCCTCCTCCCTGGAGCTTGGGTATTAGGAAAAGGTTCTTCCCCCAGTGGGTGGCTGGGAACTGGAATAGGCTGCCCAGGGAAGTGGTCATGGCACCAAGAGTTGATGGAATGCTTGGACAAGGTTCCCAGGCACATGGTGTGACTCTTGGGGATGGTCCTGTGCAGGGCTAAGAGTTGGACTTGATAGTCCTCATGGTCATCTTCCAACTCCGCATATTCTGTGATTCTGTGATTTTTGGGGTTGTCCTGTGCAGGTCCAGGAGCTGGACTAGACGATCCAGAATATCCTGAGCTGGAATATCCCTCCCAGTTCAGGGTATTCTGTGATTCTATGAGGAAGGAACACCATGGCCAAGCAGAGGGTGTGGAGCTGGGGGTCCATCCCTCCCTCGAGCACACCGCCATCCATCACCACTGGGGTCTCCTTTTTGCAGCAATCCCAGTATGGGGAGGACGTCTGTGTGGTGGCTTTCTCAGGGCTGGACATCCCACCTCCAGCTGGTCCCCTCTGGATCCTGGGTGCCAGTTTCATCGGGCACTACTACACCAAATTCGACCGGCGCAACAACCGCATCGGCTTTGCCACAGCCCGCTGATCCCAGGGGGCTGGGAGAGGGTGGGGGGACCCAGCCTGGAGGCAGGAGAACCACCAGGAAGCAGCGATTTGAAGTGCAAACGAGAACAGCGTTCCCTCCCAGCTCAGCCACCTCCTCTCTTCACTGAAGCAACTGCAAACCTCGCCTTCTCCCACTCCCAAACCCCCGCGCTGCTTCCCGGGAGCCTCTGCTGCTGGGAGAGCTGAGCCTGAGGCACATCCTGTGGTGAGTGTTCAGTCTGGAAATCCAAGTGGGATCCGTGGCCGGAGCTGCTCCTCCAGGGCCTTTTGGGATGATGTGCAGTGGTACAACCAGCACACAAGGATTTGCTGCTGGTGTGGAAGTGCCTGCAGGTTCCAGGCAGGCTGAGCAAGGATCATTTGTTACAGTTCGTCTGATTCTTTAATTGGCAGAAAAATAATCTGTGTTTAATGATAGTTTTAGCTGGTGTTATCCCTTCCCCTTCCCATGACTTTAATATTAAACAACTTAGAGCAACAGGACATTGAATGGAGGTTTGTTCTTGCAGAGGGAAGAGATCAGACAGATTTATGAAGGGAACTGGACAGCAAATGTTCCTCTGCCAGGATCTACCACTGCATTTATGTCCTTCCATTTCCTAGGAGTGCAACACCCTCCCATCTGCTGCCACAGCAGCCACCTGTAGGCAAATCAGGGGCTTTTCAAAAAGCAAACAAGCTCTTTCTGCAGGAGATGAGATGCTGTGCGAGCTACTCAAGACTCAACTGCCTTCCCAGGGGGGCTCAGGACCACTGGTTGCACTCCTGGGGACAGGGCTGGCCATGGGGCTTTGGTCTGTGCCCACCAGGAAGGTGGCTCTGGCTGCCCCAGAGCCTGTTTTCATGGCCATGTTGGCTCCAGCCAACACCCAGAGGCTTGTCTGTGCCCTGGCTCTGTGCAGAGATCCCTCTGGAGCTGCCAGCCCAGTGCCAGCTGGCCTGGAAGGAGCGGCAGACCAGTGTTCCCAGCTGGAGGCTGACATTTCCAGTTCTGAAGAACTGCAGCACTTCCAGTTCCAGACCAGCTGGAATCCAAGAGCTCCCCAATGCCAAGTGCTTTGCAGTGCTCTCACCCCCAGTTTGACCAGTTCAAGTGCTGGGAGGGCCATGTCCGCAGCTGAGCACCGGGAAAGGTGCTTAGAAAAGGGAGTTTGAGCTCCTGAGCAGGGCCTGGAGCAAGTCAGTGTCTCCCCATGGGAGTGCAGCCCCTTGCAGAGGCTTCTCATCCTCATTTCTGCAGCCAGCAGTGACTGCTGATGAGTTCCCAGTGCTGGTGAGTTCCCAGTGCTGATGAAATCCCAGAGTTGATAAAATCCCAGTGCTGATGAATTCCTAGAGCTGCCTCACCTGCAGGGATGTTTGGGAGAGGGTCGCTCCTGCCAGCACCGAAGCAGGGGCTGCTGTGTGACCTTCCCAGCCAGGTATGCAGCAGCCTCTGCTCTGTTGCCAGCACTACATCCCTCTCTCCACGGATCCTCATTCCCTGCCCTGCCCCACAACAGCCTTAGGGCAGAGAGGATGTGGCTGAGCGGATGTTTGTCCCTCCTGGGAGAGTCTCTGCAACCATGTAGCGTTTAAACCTCTTAACGCTGGGATGCCCAGCCCTGGGTCTCTAGAGAGGGGAAATTTAAGGTACCCAAAAGTGTGATGTGTTTGTTTCCATCACCTTTTGCAGCATTGCTCCATCGCGGGGGTGAGGGGAGCGGTGGCAGCTCCTCTTTGGGGCCTGGTAGTGCAGGGAAGGGGCCCCAGCAGCCAGAGGATCTCCCTTTCATCCAGCATTTCCTGAGCACGCCCGGGCGCTCCAGGCAGCTCATCAGCACAGGAAACCCCGGGAGCTGGAAGCGGTGGCTGCCCAGGCAGGGAGGGATGGGAGGGAGGGCAGAGATGCCCCGAGACCCTCAGCAAGGGGGGATCTGCTCGGGTCAGTGCTGGAGCTACAGCTCGGCCTCTCCACAACCCTTGGGTGTCCAGGGATGCTGGCAAGGGTCTCCTTTTCCTTCCTACCGCAGGGAAACTCCACTTGGAAATAACCAAGCCTCCTCTGCCCTCTTTTACACCACAAAGGCTCTGGTATGGGCAAGACAAGAGTGGATGTGAGCTTGCAAATGCACCGGGTGACTTCAGCCCCCACCCTGGTTTCTGCCATAGCCCTCGGCTGGAAAACGCTCAGGCTGGCCTAAAATGGGATGTTTTTGTGGATCCAGTTCTATTCCTATTCAGCACGGCTGTTTCAAGCAGCAGGAGGAGAAACGCCGGGGCTGCTTGTGGTGCTGCTTCTGGGCCCCTTAAGCCAGGCTATTAACACCCTAATCGCCTGCTCCGGGGGCAATTTCCCGGTGGCTGCGGCAGCGCTGGCTGCGAGGAACCGTAACCCGCCACGGCCCGGATTAGATCGTGCCGGGCGAGCAATTAGGCCACGCTCAGCCCAGCAAAGCGCGGGAGCAATTATGGCCATCCTATTAACACTGACAGAGCTCGCTCTATATTTAGAACACAGGACCCGGCTGGTGGATTTTTCCCCCCTTCCTTAAATGATTTTCCCCAGGTCTCCATGGTCCATTTAGCTGATTTCAGCCGCAGCCAGCTGTAAACTTTGGAGGGGGCATTCTCTGCTCCCAGCCATGTGCCGCTGTTATTTCCTCTGATAATGAAGCCGGGCAGGAGCCGGGCAGGCTCTGCCACAGAGCGAGTCCTGCTTTATCTTTACCCACCAAACCTCTCCCCAGCCCATCCAAAAATCTCTACGGGAGGTCAGTATTGGTGGGCACGATGGTAGCAGGGCTGGAGAGATTACCCCGAGGGGATACAGCCCGCCTGGAGCCCTGGGCGCTGCCAGCTCAGCTCGCGCGTGGCATCCTCATCCTTTTTATTCCCAGAGGGATGGAGTGGTGGGGGCCTGTGCGGAGCCCCCCGGGATGGCTGAGGGGCTCAGGGGATGGACGGGGAGGTGGAGAGCACCGGCTGCAGGTGTGGCGCGGGGCGGTACCGATCCCGGCGCGGGTCCCCTGGGATGACTTAGAGGTTCCAAGAATGGAGGGGGGAGACATACGGGACGAGGGAACAGGCAGCAGAATCCCGACGCACGGCACGGGATGCGGGGGGGATGCGAATTCACTGTCCGGGTCCCGGTGCGGGGGGGATGCGGATCCACTCCCGGGTCCCGGTGCGGGTGGGATGTTGATTCACTCCCCGGGTCCCGGTGCGGTGGGATGCGGATTCNCATGGCCGCAGCGCCCGCCCGCTGCCCCGACTGCCCAGGGCCGGGGCCGGGGCCGGGGCCGGAGCGCGGGGGCGGCAGCGGGACCCCCGCCGTGCCCCTCCTCGGCATTGCGGTGGACGAGGGTGACGTGCTGCCCGGGGCGCTGCGGATCGTGCGGGAGCTGAGACCCGGCTGGGAGCCGGCCAGGGTGAAGACCAAGGTACGGGGGGGGACCCTGCGCCGAGACCCCCGCGGGGCTCGGCCTGGGGGGCTGCACAGCCCGGCCGGGGTGCGGGGTATGGGGCTGTGGGGTCTGCCCGAGATGATAGGGATTCACTCGGAGGGTGCTACAGGGTCTTCCCCATGGGGGTTGTGAGGCTCACTCTGGGGGGCTGTAGGTCCACCCAAGGGGGACCGTGGGGTTCATCCAAGGGGGGCTGCGGGGCTCACCCTGTGGAGCGATGGGGCCGGCCCTGGGTCAGCAATAAGTACTTACTCTTAGGGAGCTGCAAGGTTCACAGGAGGGTGACTGTAGAACCCACCATGGGGGGCTCTAGGACCTGCCAAAGAGGGTGTGACACCCTGTCCCCCCGCGGCTGGTTCTCCCGTCCACTCTTACAGCATAACTGTGGCCCCATCAGGTGTGCAAAGGGGTGACACTCCCATCACACACATCCCCACAAGGTTCAGGGCTCCCTCAGGTGCTCACTGAGCGGTGACTGTGAGTTCAGGTGTGTCCCCAGGGTCCCTCCAGGCCGCTGGGGGGTGGGGGTGAAGGTTGGGGAGTGCCTGCAGGGGCTGGTCTCGCTTGGGTTACTTGTTGGTTCACACCTTTCCCAGGCTGCGTGGGTTGAGCTGCAGTTCAAGTGGGAGTTGCAGTTCAGCTCTGGGTTCCCTGCACGGGACAGGGCTTGGCTGTGTGGAGCTGGCAGAGCAGGGCTGGCACCTGCCTGGTGTGGGAATCCCTTTCCTCCTCCTCACCTCTGCCCAAGGGTGCCAGCTGGGCAGAGACAGGCTGGTGGTGTCTGTGCCCTCTCCAGCCTCCTGGCAATGGGCACTGGAGCGTGGAGGTGCTGGAATTGGGTGCACTTAAAACGTCTGCACGTGTGTGTGTGTCCTCCGAAGGCACTTGCTTCCCGTGTGCCTGGAGTGCCATTAAAAATGTATTAATAGCCAAGTGTAATTAAATACAAGAAGCTGCAGGAAAATACATCTGAAAGGGCAGATGGCAATAGGCAGGAAGCTGGGAGTTGGGGTTGTAGGGGCAGGAAATGTCTCGCTCTGTGCAGCACCAAGCACAGACCTGGGTGGTTCCTGAAGGACCCTGGCTCCCTGGTATCTCTGCAGGCATTGGAGGGGTCAGTGTTCACCAGTGTTCACACGTGTGTGTGGTTTTAATTAAAAAAAAAAAGCAAACCCCACACTTAGGAGTGGAGGGAAAACCTTCCTGTTGCATTTCCCTCAGCGCTGAGCCCTTCGGAGGGGACTGGAGCAGTGCAGGGTCCTCAGCTGGTTCCCATTAGCATTCCCGTTCCCTTGTTCCCTTCCCGGGTGCCCTGGAGCAGTGCCCGGTTCTCACCACCTCGTTGCCCGGTGTCAGTGCACAGCTGCCTGCAGGGGCTGTACCAGCCTGTGCCAGTGGCATAGGAAAATCTCCTGGAGCTCAGGGCAGGGTGTGGAACATGGGGAGAAGGATCTGGGGGCTCAACCACTTCCACCTGCCCTCTCCCTGCTGGGGGCTCCAGCTCCCTGTGCTCCAGGTTTGCCCACTTCCCAGGGCTCCTGCTCCTCATCCTTTAAGCATCTCCGTGCCAGTGAGTCAGCCCACCACGCTCCCAGGGAAGCACGTACTCCTCCAGCCCTCACCCAGAGAGAAGAGCAGCAGCGCCTGGAGCCAAACCCCTGCAAGCACTCTGGCGTGGTTGGACTTTTTTAGCCTGATTTTGGCAACGAGTCGCCTGGCCCCGGGCTGGGGGAGTTGAGCCAGCCAGCACAGTGGTGCTTTGGGAATGCTGAGGGGTCTCCAGCAGGTGCAGCACCAGGTGTTGGATTTTGCTGCTTCTCTTCAGCACTTTTGCACAGGGCCTGGGGGTCGCTTCGCATTTAATTGCTGCAAAGCTCCTGGTGTGGAGTCACACGCTGTCACACACGCTTTTTCCTCCATCCCTGCTGTCACACAGCTGCAGCAGGGAAGGATTTGGGCTGGTAGCAGGGTGACTGCAGTCTGAATCCACAAGGAATAGCACCAGGCACCTCCCAAGCAGCTGCGCTCATTCCTCGGGAGCGGGAGGAGCTGCCGCCTCCAACCCAGGCGAGCCCCTGCCTGCAGGTTGCTGAGGAACCACGTGTGCGTCTCCAAAGTTAGTGGCCTGGAATTCAGGGGGGATAAGGCTCAGTAATCCCGTTAAACCTGCTGGAAAGGGCTGATCAGGCTGTTGGGCAGCGAAACAAAGCAGCACAAGGACTTTGCTGAGCATCTCGAGGTGGAGCCGCTCACCTGCGGCCGAGGTGTGTGTGGCTGAGGAGGGACACCGTTTCCTGCATGGATGGGCCATGGCACCTCTGCTTCCCGAATTTCCAGCCTCTGGCGCCTGCAAGGACAAGGAGAGAAGAGCTGAGCATGGCACTGTGGTAGAAACACAGATTATCTGCCCTGGGAAAAGCAGCTTGAGAAGGTTCAGCCCGTCCCAGCAGCCCCCCAGGACACGGTGGCTGCCTCCCCCCAAATCCCCCTCCAGCTGTGGAACAGGGGCTGTGAGCACCATCGAACTCTGAGGGTCTCATTCCATGCTTTGAGTTTCCCTCGGGAGGCTGCACGGGGAGCCCTATATATAGGCATCCTATATAGGAGCGTGGGTTGCTGAGTGGGATGTCTAAAATTATCTGTCCCATCCCCGAGCTCTGTGCCTGCCGTAGCACGAGCCCTCACCCCCTCCTGCTCCACCAGCACCACACCTGCTCCAGCTCCCCGATCCCAGAGGGATGCAGGAGTCATTCCCACAGGGAGGAGCAGCAGCACCTCATAGTGCAGAGCCAGGACCACGAGGGGCTGAGCATCCCACGGCGTGGGGGGCGATGGGGCAGGGGTTTCCCGTGACATGATGGAGACCCCAACCCCCGGGTGCACTGGAGGTGACCGAAATCCCGCCGGGACGGGCAGCGGAGCCGGGCAGCAGCCCTGGCATGTGCACGGGCAGGCAGCCAAGCCGGAGTGATGGGAGAACAAAACTCCCTTTCCATCTGCGAGGAGCCGTCAGAGCAGTGACACGAGACGTCCCCAGCAGAGACATCCCCGCCTATCAGCGCCCTGGCCCCGCGGGGAGGGTCGGAGGAGGGGAGGGGGTGGTGCTGTTTGCTCCGGGTTGTTTTCTGCCTTGCTGGGGATTTTTCCCTTATTTTCAGCCAAAAGATTTACGCTGATTTTTTGGGAGCGATTCCCGGGGCTGCTCCTGTGCCAAGAGTGCTGGCGGCACATCTGGCCACAGCTGTTCCTGAGCTATTCCTGAGCTGCCAGGTGAAAAAAGCAGCAGGATTTCCACCCAAACCACCAGCTTGGTGCAGAACCCCAGTTCACCCCTGAGCCCTGAGGCCTTGCAAACTCACGTCATCTCCCACAGGAGCTTTCCTGGCTGTGCTGCCTCACTCCTTCTTTTGCCCGTTGCTGTGTTGCTTCTCCCGGGATCTGCTGGCGGGAAGGGGTTTCCCCATTACCCCCTGGCATGGCAGGGATGTGCAGGCCACCCTTCTGCCCCTGCAGCTCTTCACCGATGGCATCACCAACAAGCTGGTGGCCTGTTACACGGACGAGGGGATGGCGGACGCGGTGCTGGTCCGTGTCTACGGCAGGAAAACGGAGCTGTTGGTGGACCGGGAGACGGAGCTGAGGAACTTCCAGGTGCTCCGTGCCCACGGCTGTGCCCCCGACCTGTACTGCGCCTTCCAGAACGGGCTCTGCTACCAGTTCCTGCCGGGCATCGCGCTGGGGCCCGACCACGTGCGGGACCCCCACATCTTCAGGTGTGTGGGGACCCCCCTGCCCCCTGGGGGAGGCACAGGATGGTGGAATCAGGGCTTCTCCAGGCACGAGGGGTTGGCTCCGTGTTTCCAGCTCCCCTCCCTGCCCTGGCTCCGGGTTGGTGCTCGAGCATCGTTGTGTGCACAGGCCTGGGCGGTGCTGGGGAGTATAAATGGGCCCAACTGCAGTTGGTTGGGTTCATCACCAGGTCTTTAAAGCATCAGCTTTAGGTGAATAGAAGTTTCCTGGGAGCTACAGCTTTGGGCTGAATTTGCCCTGGAGAGGTGTACACTGTCTGAAATGCCTCAGAGCCTGATTGCTGACATGGAAGGGGGTTCAACTGTGCTAATGTTGTGATTTTAAACATTATTTTTGGGGAATCCCCCTCAAGACATCCCAAGGGTCTTTTGGGGATTTCTTGAGGAGGATTTTGAGCAGTGCTTCTCCTGGGAGCTGCTCAGAACACCTCTCACCCCTCCCCTGTGCTCCCCCCAGGCTGGTGGCTCAGGAGATGGCCCGAGTCCACGCCATCCACGCCAACGGGAGCCTCCCCAAGCCCATCCTCTGGCAGAAGCTGCACAAATACCTCACCCTCGTGAAGACAGAGCTCAGCCCAAAGGTATCCAACCCCAGGTAAAGGCAGAGGGATCCCAAAGAGCCAGGCTCTGGCTTGGGCACCCGCTGCCCACTCAGCTCTAAGTCTGTACAGGACCAGGGGGAAGAGCCCTGGTTCCCAGGTAAAGACTCTGTGGGAATCTGGGGATGGTTTGGGGGCTGGATCTGGCCACGTGGCCACTTCTGGATCACGATCCCTCCCTGAACTCCAAGAGCAGGTGGGATGGAGGCACCTCCAGCACCTTCCTCCTGCCAGTCTGCAGGTGATTTTTGCTGTGTTAGGGCAGAGGCAGCTCAGGGATGTGTCTGTACAGCATCCAGGCAGGACCCAGCCAGAGCCATGGACTCCCACCTGCTCTACTAATCCTCCTCCTCGTCCTTCTCCCTGGAATTTAAGCCTAGAATAAGCTGGAGCTCAGGCCTTGCTTACGGTGGGGATCTGAGCAGCAGGGCTGAGCTGACAACGAGTACTAGAAACCCTGTATAGATTAAAGCAGCCAGTTCCCACTTCAAACCAGTTCATCCCATCTCTGGGGGGCTGGGTTGACCCCAGGTGAGTGTTGGGGTGTCTGGGAAGGATTCGGGCAGCCCCAAGAGGCAGAGGAGGTGAATGAACCCCAAGGCAAGGGAATCATTAACCTGTGGTAAGAGGCAGAAGGGCTTTTCTCAGCACTCGCCCCGCCGCAGGCAGACTTTACCCAAGCCTGCGCCTTCAGTGCAGCCAATTAGGCAATCATTAACGAGCTCTCTTCTTGGAACTGAGACTCCTGAGGTTACTGGGAGGCTACGTGCTCTGGCAGAGTCCAAAGCATTCCCGTTGCCTGGGGGTTAATCGGGTGTTTGTAGAGTGAGCGCTGGGGGGTTCGGTGGCAGAGTGGGTGGGTGAATATGGGAGCTGGATGTGGGGTCTGGGGAGAAGGGAAGGGCTGAGCCTGGGCCGGGGGATCTGCCAGGCTGCCCCAGGACCACGCAGCCAAACTTGGCCTCCCCCTCCCCAAACCAGCCTCCTTAGCCCCTCTTTGTGTCACTGATGAGCACGGAGGGAAGCCGGGGCAACGCTGCCCCTCTGCCCCCAGGGCGGCTCGCGGTGAGCAGCAGTGATTCCACCCATGCCCTTCCCCAGCCTCCAGCAGGATGTGCCCAGCCTGGAGACGCTGGAGCAGGAGCTGGCCTGGATGAAGGAGACGCTGTCCCAGCTGGGCTCCCCCGTGGTGCTCTGCCACAACGACCTGCTCTGCAAGAACATCATCTATGACAGGACTCAAGGTCTGTGGCAGGGGCTCTGTGTGCCCAGCGAGGGGTCTGTCCCTCGCCCACCCCCGGGGCTGTCACCCCCATCCCCCTCACTCACAGCCCCTGCCTTTGCCTCTCCAGAGCACGTTCGCTTCATAGACTACGAGTACACCGGGTACAACTACCAGGCTTTTGATATTGGGAACCACTTCAATGAGTTTGCAGGTGAGTTGGGCTCCTCTCTGTGCACCGAAGGTTCCCCCAGCACTGGCTGTCCTGAGTTCTCCCCATCCATGGGGACAGTTACATCCCCAGCCCCATGGCGGGAAATGAGGCTGCCCTGGGGTCTCCCCATCCTTGTGGATAGGGGATGTTTTATTCCCAGTTCCATGGTGGGAAATGGGGCTGTTCTGGGGTCTCCCCATCCCTGGGGATGGAGGAGGGAGTTGTATCCCCAGTCCTGTGGTGGGAAATGGGGATGCCCAGGCTTAGAGTGATGTGTGAGGGGTGAAGGGTGTCTCTGGTGGCATTGGACACATGGAGTGCAATTCCTACATGAGTCTGGCCCTTAACCATGAGGCTGGGTGGGTGCCCTGAATCAGCAGTCAGTCCTTGGTTTGGTCACATCCCTTTGCCATGGGGAAACCCTCCCTCTCACCCCTGTGACCCTCGGGCATCGCTGACCCCCCTCCCCTCGCAGGTGTGAAGGAGGTGGATTATGGCCTCTACCCCAGCAAGGAGACCCAGCTGCAGTGGCTGCACTCCTACCTGCAGGCCTACAAGCAGCTCACCCAGGGGGACCCAGGAGGCTCCAGGGTGTCCGAGGAGGAGCTGGAGGCTCTTTATGTGCAAGTGAACAAGTTTTCTTTGGTGAGTGGTGGAGGTGGGAGGAACCAACCTCTCTCAAGAGGTGAAAACACAACCCAGGGGATGGGTTTTCCTCTGCTTTGGGGCTTGCAGCTTACGTGGGGAGGATGGCAGTGCAGGTACCAGCCTGGGGGTTTGAGGGCAACTGGGGCACGCTGCCCCAAAGAGCCTGGCAGCACCTCAGAGCACTGAGCCCCTGGGCAAGGTCACAGATAGCGCTGGCTGCCTGCAACCCACCAATGTGTGCCAAGGGGCGGCGTGTCTCTGATAGCCATGGCCTTGGGCATCCCTTCAGACAGGCCAGACATGAGGAAATCCTCTTTGGTAAATGCCATGGGCAGTCTGAGCCAATTTTCTGGAAACAGGGCAAAATGTAATTGCTTTCCTGGCTGGAGCTGCCAGGAGGGACATCCCTGCAAGGGCAGGGGCTGGTACCCTGAGCATGTTGTGTTCAGCATCCTTCCTGCTGCCATCCCTCAGGAGGGCATAAAAACACAGGTGTGGGCCAGCCCCAGCTGGCTGCTGCCCTGTGTCCCATCATCACAGCCATGGGAATTCTGGAACCGGACCAGGAGAGGCACGAGCAACTCAGCCCAGGGGCAGGGATGCTCCGTGCCCATTTCTAATCCTTGTTTTGTCTGTTGCAGGCATCCCATTTCCTCTGGGCATGCTGGGGCCTGATCCAGGCTAAATACTCTACCATAGACTTTAATTTCTTAAGGTGAGTCCCCTGTTTGCTCCCAGCACAGTTCAGTGTTAACTCCCTGGAGCCAGAGGGTCCCGGTGGTCCCTCTGTGCAATGGCCATGGGACACTGGGCCAGGGGGACAAGTTCTTCAGTTCTGCCCCTCTCTGGTCTCTTGGCAGATATGCAAAGTTAAGGTTTAAACAGTACTTCAAGATGAAGCCAGTGGTCACAGCCCTGCAGGTGCCCAAATAGTGTCACTGGCCCCGAGCCCCTGAGCTCTTCTGTCCTCGCTGCGTGCACAGCCCTCGCATCCCCCTCGCCCTTCCCCACCCAGCTGGGGGCGAGGGCAGGTCCTGACGGTGGGAAGGGGGAGGAGAGGAGCTCTGACCCGGCCACCAATGGAGGGGGACCCTGGACATGCCCAAGACTGGACCATGAGATGCTGGAGAGGCCCATGGCCTCAGAGAGGCTGCTGCCTACACGAGGAAGCCTCACCATCGCCTTAACGCCGAGCCCCGCTCGGCCCCGGTGCCCGGCAGGTCCGTGCCCTGCTGGCACTGCTGCTGCTTGGCTTGGCACCCGGTTTGCTCCCTCTGTGCTGTCCCTGAGGGGGAAAACGGGTCCCCCCCATCTGCTCAGGAGCCCCCAGAGCTGCCCAGTCACTTTGCTGCCCAATGCTCACGTTGTGCCCGTCGCCTTCACCGCTCACTCGGTCCCTCTGTGCCCCAGGTGTCACTTGGGCTCCCACCCCCAAACCAGCACCTTCCCTGGGTCAATATTGATCCCAGGCATGGGACCCTTTTCCGTGAGGGGTGGGAGTGCTGTGCTCCTGCTGGGGTAGTGCAGAGGAGAAAGGGGCAGAGCCAGCCATGAGCCACGTGGGTTTGGGACCAGGGGGCTGCTGTGGGTGGGCACTGGGTGTCTGCACCCCCTGCAGGGTGCTCAGTCCGTGGCTGGCCCTGCCTGTCCCCATTAGCTTCATGGCTTCCCCTGTAGCATCCTGTGCTGCTGGAACAAGGGGCTCCCAACTCTGCCTTCCCTGTGTCCCCCAGGGCCAGGGGGGTTCGTCCTGCTCCTCACCATCCCTGTGCTCCTCTCTTGGCTGTGTCCCTGTGTGGGATCGCCCCAGCAGGAGGCTGGACAGAGCTGACCTGCTCCAGGAGCTGGGCACAGCTTCACCCCCTTGGCACTCGCTGCTCCCCCACCAGAGGCTCCATGAGGGCCATCCTGGCCTGCTGAGCGCTGTCCAGCTCATCACAGTGGTTGTGTATCACCTGAGGGTGGAATCATCCCTCTGCTCATGCCTTGGTTGGTGGCTGTCCCCTCCCTGTGGGCACAGGAACCTCCCCCAGCAAGAACCAGGACTATTGTTGCATCTGTGTTTGTTTTGGTGCAAAATAAAAGCTGCTGGTAGCTGAAAACTGGGGATGGTGGATCTGGGGGGAGCTTGTTCCTGAGCAAGGGCAGCATCCCTGGGGCTTCGGGGTGCTCTTCTGCAGCTGGAGGGTGTCCCCTTGCAGGGGGACTCCCCATCCAGCCCTCAACCCCAAACTGGTAAAGTCCAGGCCCAAATCTGTGCTCCAAAAAGTCATCTTTATTGTGCCAAGGGAGTGGGGGATGATTGTAAACAGGTATGTGAAATATACAGGTTAAGTTACTCATCGTCTTATTAACAAAATAAAGCTCTATCTATATTTACAATCTTTAAAAAAAATAAAATGAAAGAGACAGGAAGAGCTGCAGCTGTGGAGCACATCTGCTTCCAGTCCCTCTGCAGCACAGCCCATCCCACCCTGGGAGCCAGGACCCTTCCCCAGGGACCCCAGAACAGGGAGGGGGAATAAATAAAGCACTGACACAGGGCAAGAGAGGAGAGAGGTGTTTGCTGGGCAGGTGAGGAGGCAGGATGCTCCCTTGGATAAAGGATGGCCCAAAGGCAGCAGAGCAGCACCGGGGCCCTGATGCTGTGGAGTTTCTGCTCTGGACCCCCCCCCTGGGGCTGGGGACAGGGGTCTTGCAGGGCTGTTCCCCCCCAGCCTTTGCTGCAGACCGGGGGGACACAGCTACTTCTGTGTCCCCAGTAAGGTCCCCGTGGGGCCAGGCTGGAGCCAGAGCCACGGAGCCTGTTCTGGCTGTGGCCACAGGGAGGTGCACGGACTCTGTGCACAGAGGGATGATGTGGAGGTACAGCCAGACACTGCACACACACACAGGCACTGTCTGTGCACAGCCAGACACTGCACACACACACACACACACACACA
>VWZD01003529.1:498528-534559 GCA_013396695.1 Sakesphorus luctuosus | reverse complement strand
TGTGTGCACACACACACACACACACACACACACACACACACACACAGGCACTGTCTGTGCACAGCCAGACACTGCAGACACACATCCCGTGTGTGCACATGCAGACACTGTTCATTTCATGCACACCTGGACACTGCACAGACACTCAAACACCACGTGTGCACACTCAGACACTGTCCATGCCCACCTGGACACCATGACCTCACCCCTGGGCTCCTCACATGCACAGCCACACCACACCCCAAACACCCCTGGAATGGGATCTGACCAGAACAAGCTACTTTTTTACAACTATTTCTGGGTTATTTTCTTTCCCTAATGGCCATTGTTTTCCCTCCCTCTGTGGTCTCACCATGCAGGTCTCAGATGGAGCCTGTGAGAGGTGCCATGGGGTGCACAGGCACGTTCCCCCACAGCCAGGGCAGGGTGGGGGCTGGCACAGTGGGAACAGCCCCTGCTTTATGTACAAACTGGGCCAGAGCTGTCAGGAGCACAAAGGGCTCCGAGGAGCCCTGGCTGGAGCTCAGGCCGGGCAAGGGCTAAAAATGGCTCTGTGGGAATTTGCTGGCAGGCTTGAAAGACCAAGTGGGAACCACGGCAGGGAGGTCAGACCAGGCTGAGTGAGGGGCAAGTGTGTCCCCATCCCGGGCCCACATCCTGTGTCCCAGCTGCTGCAGGTGAGGCTCTGTAGGAGACCACAGGGGTTCTGCAGGGCTGGGAGATGCTCTGGAGATTCTGCATCCCAACACCCTCAACGAAGCAGTTGTGGCACCCACATCTGCAGGCTGGGTGGCCTCCATGCCACTGGAACACAGCTGAGCCAGCCCTCACCACCTTGCCCAGCAGGATCAGCACATCCTGTGTGGCACCATTACCCGTCACCACCCAAATTTGGGTGCCCACCTTCATGGGACCCATTTGCAGGCAGGCAGCCACTCTCCTCTGCTCCCTTCACCGAGTCCCATCCCAGCAGGAGATGCTGGGACCTCCTCTGCAGTGGCAGCCGGCCCTGCCACCCACCCTGCACCACCCCCTGTGCCCCCCTCAGTCTGTCAGCACCACCAGCTCGCCGTCGCTCTTGTCCTCGCCCTCCGAGTCCTCCTCCTCACTGTAGCGGAACATGTCCCCGTCAGCCACAGAGTGCCCGTCGTCACCGGTGTCCCCGTCCTTGAGGCTGCGGGTGTTGACGATGACAGGCATGTTGGGGTCCACGCTGCGGGGCAGGTAGTGCTCCATCAGGGGGGGTGGCAGCTGGACACCCACAGGCCGTGGGTACAGCACGTCCGAGGAGCCAGGGGACACCTGGGTGCCCTGGGGCCTGTGGGACAAGGGGTGCAAATCACTGACTGGGGCATGGAGGGGTTCCTTCCCTCTGCCTCCCAGGATACCCACCCCAGAGGTGCCAGCTGGGGATGCCACGGGTTCCAGGTGAGCACCTACCTCAGTGGTTTCAGGTAGGCACACACCCCATGAGCACCAGATGAGCATGGAGCCCACGGGTGCCAGGAGGGCATCCATCCTGTTGGCATCACGTGAGCACCCACCCCATGAGCACCAGCTGAGCACCCACCCCACAGGTGCCAGGTGGGCACCCCAACAAGCCCCCTGGGGGGTGAGGGCTGGGTTACCCTATCAAGTAGCCCTGCCTGGCGTCCTGCCGCCGGTTCCTCATCAGCGCCTTGTACTCGCCCACGCGCAGCCGCTTCCCCTCCACGATGCAGGTGCGCTTGGGCCGGGGCTTGTACTTGTAGTCGGGGTATTTCTCCAGGTGCTGCCGGCTCAGCCGCGCCTGCTCCTCGTAGTACGGCTGCTTCTCCTGGTTCGTCATGGATTTCCACCGGGAACCTGAGCAGGGAGGAGCAGCAGAGTGTCCTTAAAGCCCGCCTGAGTGATGGAACCCTGCCTCCCTCCACAGGATTAATTAACACCATTAATTAATTGATGCAATTATTGCTGCCATTCCCTGTGCAAACAGCACCTGAATTTACAGCTGGTGAGAGCAGCTGTACTGGTGGGAGGTCTGTGCCACAGTCAGCTCTCCCAGCATACTGGAACAGGTCCCCAGCCCTGACCTTCTCCAGGCACCTCCAGGGATTGATCCCCTCAGCTCAGCACCTGAGAGTTGGAGCTGGACCAGCTTGGGAGGGAGGAGAACAAGCTGGAGGTGCTTGGAGAGCCTCAACATCCTTGGAGATGCGCAAGAGTCAACAGGGCACAGCCTTGAGCATCCTGATGGGACTTTGGAGTCCCCTTGAGCTGGGGACATCCAGTGAACCACTCCCATCACCCAAATCCACCTGTGAGTCTCTGTGTGCCCCTTTCCTGGGTGTTCTTCACCCTGTACCATGGCCCAGCACCCTGAGGGAGCTCCACTTCACACACTTGCACCATGAGCCAGGTGGTCCAGGTAAAATGAGGCACAGAGCTATACAAGGTCCCTGCCCATGGCCAAAGGGCAGGGTTGGTGTGACCAGGAGGGTGGGAGACATTGGCTGGATGAGCCTCATCCTGTTACAGACACCTCCAAGAGTGATGCTATAGCAGGGGTGGGATCATCCTGGTGGGAATCACTCCCATGTGGGGGCTGAGGGTGAGCAGAGAGAGCAGATCAGGATGCAGAGGGGGTCCTGCCCCAGCTCCCCAGCACTCACCCAGGATCTTGCTGATGCTGGAGTTGTGCATGTCTGGGAAGGCCTGCAGGATCTTCCTCCTCTCGTCCTTCGCCCACACCATGAAGGCGTTCATGGGCCGCTTGATGTGGTTGTTGTTCCTGGACTCAGGGAAGTGCCGTGAGCCTGTGAGGGACACCCCAGCGAGGTCAGGAGTCAGAAGAAGGAGCAAGTGTGGGGTCCCCACGGTGCTCTCAGCCACCCTTACCGTCCATCTCACAGGTCAGCAGAGCCTCGTCCAGCCGGTGGGCAGGAGGTTCCTCCATCCGCTCCTTCACCGGGGAGGAATCAATCCCGACGTGCTCCTGCAGGACAGTGGAGTCAGGAAGCAGCTCCCAGCCAGGGAACCTGCCCACAGATTGGCAATGGTGACAGTGGGATTGGAGAGGTGACTGTGACCACCCTGCAGTGACCCTCACCTTGCGGTAGGGGTTGCCCAGCGACCCCTCCATGGCTCCGCCGTGGCCGTGCAGCAGCTGCCGCGCGTCGTGGATGGCTTTGGTGATGGCATCGCCTTCACCCAGGAACCCTGGGAGGACACCAGCATGGGCACCCCTCAGCACCAGCACCCACTCCTCCAACCCCCCACAGCCCCCCTCCCACCCTGACTGTCACAGCTGTGCCCTGGGGTGGCACAGAGCAGTGGGTGCCCACCCCAAGGAGGAGGTGCCCCTGGGAGCCAGGGGGTCACTTGTCTCCAAAGGTGACCAAGGGATGGCATGGAACCACCCATCAGTGAACCCACCCAGAGGCAGGTTAGACGGGCTGGTCTGCAGGTCCCTGGTGGCCCCGTGACTCGGCGTGAGGGACTGGCAGCCACTCATCTTCAAACTGGGCGAACTGGAGGCACTGGGGAGGTCGGAACCTTTGGGTTTGGCCGTCAGGTTCAGCGGCTGCGAGGCCTCCTGTGGCAGAAGAGGGGATGGGGGGTGAAGCACAGTCCCCACAGCCCCACAGCCCAGGGCATGGAGGTGCTTTGGGGCTGTACCTGCATCTGGAGGTGACCCGGGCCGGCGGGTCTCTTCAGCGGGGCAGGAGGGGGGCTGTGCAGCAGCTGCACCGGGTAATCCACTGTGGGGAGCAGAGGGACAGGGGTTAGGGGGCGAGGGACAAGGCTGGGGGCCAAGGCCACCCCACAGGGCTGGGGCAGTCCCTGGGGGCCCCTCTCACCTGGTTTGCAGGGGATGGGCTGGATGGGCAGCGCTAACTGGGAGTCAGGAGTGACAGGGAGTGGCTGGTGGCTCGGGGTGAAGGCAGGAATCATGACGTAGGGCATGTTGACCTGCTGGAGGAGAGAGGAGCAGAGAGACCAGATAACAGCTGTGGGACGCTGCAGGAGGGTGACATCCCGTCACTGGGACCCAGGAAGGGACAGCAGGACATGAGGAGGCTGCAGTCACACGGGAATGGGGACATGGGGAGTGTCCCCTGCCTTTACCTGGATCTGTTGCTGTAACAGGTTGATTTTGTGCTGCTGCTGGATGAGCTGCTGCTGCTGCTTGGCAATCTGGTGGAGGGGACAGTGGGGATCAGTGACATCAATGGCAATGTTGAGCTGCACCCCAGCCTGGGCTGAGACACCCACCACCACCAAAACAGAGACAAGGGGTCTGCAGAGGGTCCTGAGGGCCATGGGAAGGCAGGAGGAGGGGCTGAGCTGCCCCTGAGCCACCTAGAGGGGCACTGCGGGAGAAACAGGCTGGGAGGGACGTGTCACCCCCACCCCGAGGTGTCAGCCCTGCCCTTAGCACTGCTCAGGCCATGGGAGAACTAAAACAGGTGTTCAAGGAGCAAAGCAAGAATAGTCAGGGCCCAGTGAGGTTTTTAAGGAGCACAATTTCCATCTCCTTTGTCCCTTGTCCTCCCAGCACCAAGAGAGTGAGACAGAGAGGCTTTGGAATGGGCACAGAAAACAGGAGGGTTTCTGGGCAGGCAGAAATCCTGCTGCCCCCAGTGCCAAAGCCACCTCCCTGCCATTCCCAAAGGAATACCATCCTGGTCCTACATCTACAGCCAGCAGACCCCAAAGGGATCCCCAAAGGGATGGGTGGCCCCCTGGGCACGCTGCTCACAGGGCCTGAGCCCACCTGCTCTTGCTGCTGCCGTGCCAGCTCCATCTGCTGCTGCTGCTTCTCGAAGAGCATCGTGGCCATGTTCTTCTGCTCCGAGTGGGCCGTCAGGAGCTGGTCCCGCAGCGTGGACAGCTGGTTGATCATGACAAGAAGCTGGAGCTCCTTCTCTGCCAGGCTCTCCTGGGTTCCTGTAAAAAACAAGTGGCTGAGATTCAGGGATTGTGAAGAGAGTCAGAGCACAGTTGGGTGGGGAGGATTTGGTGTGGTTTGGTAATTTAAGGAGTGCAATTCCCATCTCTTTTGACCCTCATTCTGCCAGCACCAAGAAGCAAAATGGGGAGTCTTTGGGATGAGCACAGAAAACAAGAGGGTTTCTGTGCAGGCAGAGAAGTTCCATTGCCCTTGATGCCACCACTGGGTGCTGGTAGGAGATGTGTGGCCAGGGAATGTCTAATGTGTGTGGGGCAGAAAGATCCTGTGCTGAACCAAACCCTCTGTGCAGTCAGAGGCAAATTACCATCAGAAATGCTCACCCTTGAAAAAATCAAATTAAAAAAGGACCTCTCCCTATGAAATATGGACATTTCCCCTCCTGCTAAGCTGGGAAATGCTGTGTTTCCAGGCTGGGCACAGGGGACAGGAGGGAGGATGGTGGAGGTGGGTGGTTGGGACCAGACCTCACCTTTCACTTCCTTGGACTCAGCGGTGTTTCTGCCCAGCAGCCGCTCCTTCCAGTCACTGGACAGTAACTTCTCAATGGTTGGCATCACTGTCCGTGTTGGCAGAGACCAGGGTTGGGAGAGGAGAGAGGGAGAGGACAACCAGGTGAGCACAGCCCGAGGGTCTGAACCACAGCATGGGGTGGCTCATCCCACCCCACAGCTTTGGAAAAATACCAAGAAACCTGAAGGGGGCAGGAAGGGATCCCAAGAGGCCACTCAGAGACCTTTCTTACCCTCCTTCAGGTTCCTGTTGAAATCCAGCTTGTCCTGGCTGCTGACAGCGGGCTCGAAGGCGGAGCGTCGCGGCTCCGGCACATCCCCGGCGGGAGAGCGCGACTCCTGCGGCACACACGGGTTACTGGGCACTGCTGCCATGGGCAGGGGCATCCCCAGGTGGCCAGAGAGGAGATGCTGGGCCGGTGGGGTGCTCAGAGCCAGCCCAGCTGGACCACACTGTGCCAGGCACATTCCCCCCAGCCTGGTTTGGGAGCGTGGCTGCTCTTCACACCATAAACGTTTGTTTGCTGGAATTTTCTATTAGTTCAGCCTGCCTGGCTCCTCTGAGCTCTTTTCCCCTCAGAAGGCAGCCCAGGGAGTGGGAGAGCTGAGGCTGCTGGTCAGGGGCAGGGAAAACCCAAGGGCAATGAAAAAGGGAGGCTGAATGAAGGGATGGAGCACTTCTGGAGGTGGTTGGGGGGGGCTCCACGTTCAAACCCCCTGAGGGCACCAACAGCAGCCAGAGAGCCTTAGGGGAGCTTTGATTCCTCAGGATTGGGAATAACCACCCAGGGAAACAGCCAACCCCTCTGCCAGGGGATGGAGCCTGGGCCCAGGGCAGGGACGGCCATGGGGCTCTGCCAGCCCAGCAGGACCCCGTTTGTCACAGTCACAGCACCAACCTGTGGCAGGGCCTGGGGGTCGGCGCTGTCCCTCGGTGGTGGCCCTGGGGGGTCGTTGGGATGGGGCTCAGTGCTGGGGGCAGCCCCTGGTGGGGACTCGTAGCCACCCTCCTTCTTCTCCTCCGTCTTGATGGTGCAGTTCACCATGCTGCCCGCTCCATCCAGCTCCAGGTGGGGAGAAACAGGGCTCCTCATGGACATCCTGCAGGACAGCAGAGCCATCAGCAGAGCCCTGGGGCACCCCTGGACATGGACACCCCTTTCCCAGCCCGGCCCCATACTGGGGTGCCCTCAGAGCTGCCTTTCCATGGACAGCAGTCTTGCATTTTGCCATGGCCTGGCAAAGCTGAGCTCTTGTTCCTGGCTTCCTAAGCTCAGGTTTTTGCAGATTTGGGGCTCAACCCCCAGGCAAACAAAGTTCACATTTTGGACTGTGAAAGGAATGGAGCAATAAATCCCTAAAGATGACAACCCAGAGGCCTGGGATTGAGGGATAACACGAGCACGTGCCTCTGTGCTTCACCCAGCAGCTGGCATGGGGCAATCCCTGGCTTACCAGGGCAGAGACCTGTGCCAGATCTGCACCAGCAACCCAGGGGTGCTCGAGTTCCTCCCTCACTGGCCCAGGTGCTGTGCCTAGAAAGCCAGTGGGACAGCAGGCAGGTTTCCCACTCCAACGGGAAATGGAAATCCTGGTCCTGCCGAACAATGGCTGGGACAGTCACCAGAACTGCTCCTCTGGGAGTCCCCAGCACAGCACAGACCTGGGACCGGCTGAGCCCCAGCCAGGACATGGGGCTGGACCTGGCAATGGCTCTCCCTGACCCCACCAACACGCTGTGGGTGCCAATCCAAACCCCAGGTGCTGCCAGACAGGCACTGCAGAAGTGATGGAGAGACGTTATGGGGGATGATGTAACACCCCAGAGGCCCCCAGGCATGGCCAGAGCTGGTATTCAGTGGGGCCTGTTCCAAAAACTGTGCCACAGCCACATTCCGTGCAAAGCCCCAGCTCCCTGGACCCTCCAGGGCTGTCCAGAGCCAGTGCTGGGCACGCCAGGATCAGCCTTGTGCACGGGGCAGTGCCCACGTGAATCTGCCCCCTCAGGGCCACCAACCCTCACACCACACAGCAAGAACGGGAACAAACATTACCCTCCCAAAGCTCTCCTTTCAGGCAGGAATAATGGGAAAAGGAGGCTGTTAAGAAAGGGATTTACATCGGCCACTGCCAGAGTGGGATCTGGGTTGTGGGACCACAGAGGCTGCCGAGGTGGGGTGGGGATGGCATCCTGCCTGGCTGCTGCACCCTAAACCCAGGACCCTCTCACCTCCCCACGCCCCCAGGATCATCGGGAGAGCCTAAACCCAGTTTGGGGGTGTAAACTGGGCTGGGGGGGCTGAGCCGGGCTCAGGGCAGCAATTACATAACAAACAAAGCCCAGCTCAAGCTGCGAATTAATCAAACCGCTGAAAATAAAACCTTCCTCTCAGGAACTTCAAACAAAAGAAATGAAAACAACAAGGCCGGCTGGGTAATGAAAAGCCAGGGCTGTGAATAGGGGACAAAAGGAAGTGGAACAATGGGGTGTTGGACAAAAGCAATAAAGTAAAGGGAAGTGTGACAGCTCCACAATAGGGCACTGTGCGCGCCAGCCTTTCTGATCTTAGCGGGGCTTTTTTTAATCTCAGTTCCCTTGCCCTGCGCTGAACAAACCTCCGCCGGCCCCGGGGGCTTCCTCCGGCTCAGCATCGCCCGCGGGGGCTGCGCATCCTGCGGCCCCGCCCGCGCCGCCCCTTCCTGCCCCTGCCCACCTTGCCCGGCCCGCAGGGCGACCCAGCCCCCAAACCCACCGCCCGCCTCGGGACACGCTTGGCAGCGCCCTGGGGATGGCAAGAGGCCAGCGGGAAGCTGTGCCCAGGGCTCTGCCCGCTCCTGCCACCCGCTGAGGTGGGATTCGTCTCACCCGGCTGCGCTGGATGTGCTACAGGTGGGGAAACTGAGGCGCAAACAGGCGGGGCGCTCTCAGGTGTGGGTGCACAGCTGCTCCCTCCTTCCAGGCTTTTA
The DNA here is from genome assembly GCA_013396695.1 of Sakesphorus luctuosus. Classification (NCBI taxonomy): domain Eukaryota; kingdom Metazoa; phylum Chordata; class Aves; order Passeriformes; family Thamnophilidae; genus Sakesphorus; species Sakesphorus luctuosus. Next base: position 526,129 of record VWZD01003529.1, on the reverse strand, counting down.
AGGCAAAAATCCCTGCTCGGTGCATCCCTGGGATGCTGCCCATGTGCCCAAGCAAAGGGGCAGCAGCATCAGTGCCACAGCACCGAGCGATGCCCTTGGTTTGGGACACGCACAAAGCCCCGTCCCACCCTCCAGCAGGTCACATTTCCATTGTATTTAACCTCCCGGTGCCACTGGAAGTTTACTCTTAAAATGGGGCCAGTGCTTTAATAGGGCTCTGTTTGAAAGAGGCCTCATTGAGGATTTATTATACGGTCTGCCGAACAAAAAAAAAAAAAAAAATGAAAAGAAAATGCCCCGTTATCTCGTTACAGGCTGGTCCCTGTGCCGAGGGCTCAGGTGTGGGCTCCGGGGCTGCCTGGGGCACACAAAAGGCAGGGAACAATTGCCTTGGCACCGGGACTGAAACAGATCTTCTTCACCTTTAATGTTCCCCGTTGAATGCAGGGTGGAGGGAAAGGGAGGGAATGGAATTGGGATGCAAAGGACCAGCCTGGAGGACCAAAATAGACCCACTCAGGAGCCACGAACCCTCAGGGATCGACCCACTGGCTGCTCCCTCCCCACACAGTGTTTTGGAGGGTTCATCTCACAAGCACCAAAGCCCTAAAATGCCCACCCTGCACAGGCACCCAAAGTGCCCACCTTGATTCCAGATTCCAGCCCAGCAAATTGGAGATTTTTGGGATGGCAACAGCTTTTCTTTGCCCATTCGCACCCCCGAACGGCACGTCCTGCAATTCTCCTGGTGGCCGTGCCACCCTTCCTGCCTGCCAGCCAGGCCTGATCCTATCTGCCCCATTTGTGTGGAGCAGAACAGCTCCAAAGGCCGGGCTGGGGGGACATGAGGTGCCAGCAAACCCCCACCCTGCCTGCCCAGGCACTGCAGGACTCGGATAATTGGCTGGGAAAGCTGAGCTGCCAAGATTTTTGGGATGATCTTCCCCTCACCTGCCCATCAGGTTGACCAGGCTCTTGGGGCTTTCACTTTCTTCTCTCCCAGCTACAGCACAAAGTTCTCAGTTCATGGGATATGGTGACTCTTCCCTTCAGGAGCCCAGTGTGGTCATCCCAAACCAAACCCACCCACCGCTGGCCCCACGGCCTCATCCTGCCACCACAGCCCAACCAGTAACCAACCCAGCCAGGGGGAAACACAGGCCAAAAACCCCAAGAGGAGACCCCAGAGGAGCAAATTCAGCAGCAACACTGGCACGGCACACACATCGGCCACGCGCGGCTCCCGCGGCCCCAACACCCCCGAGAGAGAGGGCAGAGGAAAAAATAAGGCACACACAGACGTCTTCTTCTTCCAGGCAGGACCTGAGGAATCCCTGCCGGCCACCGGGACAGACAATAGCCCATCTCCTGCCAGACGAGCAGGCTGCTTTCCTGCCAGACTTGGAATGTCCTCTCGGGGCCCTTTCCAAGCGTTTCCGCCCGGTGTCCCTTCGCACATGAAAGAATGGATGGTTTCCTCCACCAGCCCCGGGCACGATGGCAGGGATGGCCGGGGCCAGTGGCCCTGCCTGGGGGAAGTTCACGGGGCTGCCACCCCTCCCCAGGGATGCAGAGCATCCCACAATGGGGGATATTCCCCGGGAAGGTGAAAAGGGTGGGATGTGGAATCTTCATCCATCCATGGGGGACCTGAACCAGACAGTGTAAGACCACAGGGTTTATTGCTTCTGAAAAAGCAGGTTTTAAACCCAAAAGGCAACGGGATGCTGAGCATTTTCAGCCCCAGCAATGCCACCAGCACGTCAGAGCCACATGTCCACGTGGAGCTGCTGGGAGCACGTGTTCCCTGGCAGGGCCGTGCCCACCCTGCTGCCCCACAAACCAGGGCGCTGCCACAGCGGAAATGCTCTGAATTTGGGGGGCAGGAGCCAGCGCTTTCCCCATCCTGAGATGTTCACAACATGTCACCTGCCTGTGGTGCTCCCACGGAAAGCCACAACCTCCCTCTGCCCAGAGGGGGCCGAGAGCTCTGCGGCCGGAAAAGCTGCAACATCAGCACTGAGAAGGGAGAGCTTTGGTGGGCACAGGGGGATTTGGGGAAGGTGATGCCCCAGGGGGCAGAGGGGCAGCAGAAAGTGCCCAGCAAGAGCTGAACTGGGCAGCAGGATGGCACTGGTGTGCCAAGACTGCCACGGGCAGGGTAGTGCCCACGTGAATCGCCTGGCACGTCCTGCCCAGCAGTATCCAAAGGATAATAACCAGTCCAGGGAGACCTCCAGACCCAACTGCCCCTCTCCACCCTGGGGAGACCTGGGGTCCCACGGGAAAAGCTTTGGCCTGAGCAGGAGCTGGGATTTCCCTCTGTCCACACAAACCAGAAGGGTTTGTCCATCCTCCATCCACCATCACTTCCCTGAAGGAATTTCTCTGCCCCCAAAGAATAACCTCCAGAAATGTCTCCATGGGGTCAGGGCAAAGCTTTGGCACCACAGTGAGGGCACGGGCATCATGGAAACTCACTGGAAGGAGCAGGGGGGTCACCCCTCTGCATGTGCCACGCTGGGCTCCCCACCTTCCAACCAGTGCCCTCTCCAGGGGTGTGGGACCCCCATCCTCCTGGTGTCTCCCCCTTTGTCTCTAGAAGAGGTGCCTCAGGCTCAGCACTGACACATTATGGATTTTTTTCTTGGGGGAGCATCAATTTTCCATCTACTAAGATGAAAAGCAGCAACACAGGTCTCCTGTTACCGCAGTGCACTTGAAGATTTAACCCTAAAGCAATTACAAGCAGCATTTACTAATTCTGTCCTGAAACCCCCAACCTGTCTCCTGCAAAGGCCTCCAGGCCATACCCAGCTCTGCTGATGAGCTGCATTTCCCCCTGATGCAGCCAGCAGAGATAACTCCGGAGGTTTGGGGGGAAATCCAGTCAATCCAGACATCCAAAACTTGAGGAGAGAGGGAAAACAACCCTTAGCAATCACTAAATTCACCCAAGTGCAAGGCAGGGAGGAAAAGACGAATTCTCAGGCAAGGGGAAGAGAAGGAGCTGGGTATGTCCTCCATCCTGGATGCTCCATGTCCTCTACCCTGGATGCTCCATGTCCTCTACCCTGGATGCTCCATGTCCTCCATCCTGGATGCTCCATGTCCTCCATCCTGGATGCTCCATGTCCTCTACCCTGGATGCTCCGTGACCTCCATCCTGGATGCTCCGTGACCTCCATCCCCTGTGGACCCCAGGATTCCCCAGGATTTCTCAGCCTCTCCCTGCCCACACTGCCCCAAGCACGAGGGCTCTGCTGGGACCCTCCTCCACACCCCAAACCCAGGGATGGTGCCTCCCACAAGCCTGGCTGTGTTAGGACACAGACAAAGCCCAGCCAGAAGGTTTACAACTACCCAAGTAAAATCAAATAAAGAGGCATCTGGATCCTTCCCTGGGTGTAAACTGGCCCGGGGCCACCATCTTCACAGCCACCCAAACACATTTTTCCTTTACTGGGATGAGTGATAGGGAGGCTTTAAATAGGGGGGAAAATTCGACTGAACCTCAGGTGGAACTTCCTGGCCGCGAGATTTATTGGCCAGGGAATGATCTCATCAGGGAAGCAGAGGAAACTCCGCGGCGCTGGAATTCTTTCAAGCCGTGCAAAGCCCGAGGGAAGGAGCCACAGGAGCGATCCCAGGACAGCCCACGTGAGCCAGGACTGGTCATTCCCGTTTCCTGGCCCCGAGACTACACAGTCTGCAGGATGGTCTGGGCTTGGCCTTCCACTCCAGAAGGCATATCCATAAGGAGAGGACTCCCTGCACCACCTCCAGCCCTGCAGGCAGGTGGGTTTGTGTCCAGGGAAGGTTTTGTGGCTGGAAGGATCTTTGGGAAAAGGGAATGTTCAGCAGAAGGAAATGTTTTACGGGGGTCTGAGCAGCAACATGGGCAGGGATGGGGGTGGGAGAAGTGCTGAGAGCACAAACTCCCCTTCCCAGAAAATCCCCTTCCCAGAAAATCCCCTTCCCTGCAGGTCTAAACCTCCAGGGAAAAGAACAAACTCCCCAACCTTTATATTTCCAGAGCCCCCCCTTCTTTGTGCACCCTTTTCCTCTGCCCTTCCCACCTTCCCTGCATTACAAGGCAAGGAAACCCAGAAACATCAGAGCACATTAAGGAGGGAGGATGCAGGGCAAGTCTGGCACTCTGGAAAATGGGTGTTTACTTTTCTTTCCTTTTTTCTGCATCAGAAATAATTTTTAAAAGAAGTTTTGGGTGCAAAAATCAGCAGCAAAACCTTCCTGGCTGACGAGCCCTGAGCCTGTACATCCAGCACCCAGGGGGCTGGATCAACCCCACAGAGGGGTGAGGGGTGGTCAGGGGAGCTGCCAGATCCCTGGAATCCAGCAGGGATCCTTGGAATGGCTCCCATACCCCCTCCAGCCACCCCAGCCCATCTCCTCATTCCATCTCCCCACTCCCCAATTGAACCAATTTGCACCAAACAATCAATTATGGGAAAGAAATCTTAAAAATCCCAGAGAGATAAAGGAAGAGCCTCATGGGATGCAGGAGGCAGGTGGAGCTGGGAGGAGGACGGGGACAACTCACCTGCCCTGGCACGGCGACCTTGGCACGGCGAGGGAGGGCAGTGAGTGTGTCTCCCTCCTTTCCTTCAACCCCTGCCCTCCCCTCACCCAAAAGCAGCCCTGGGGCTTATCAGGGAGGCCAATCTCGGTGTCGTTTTGGTGTCGTTTCCCTCACTCAGCGTTTCCAGGCAGAGCGGGGGGCACGGCTGACTCGCTGCTTCGTAAACAATACTTTCCTATCGCATGACAGAGGGCGAAGACATCTGACCCTTTTCCTCTCCTGCTTAGAAAAGAAAAAACCAACCCGGGGCTCACCCACCTCGCCACGACCTGCCCTGAACCTCCCGCTGGAGCTGCTGGGAGGGAAGCGCTTTCCAAACCCTTTTTCCATGCACCACACCAAGGAATCCATAGGTGACAGTGGGGACATGCAGACCCTGGTGCTGTTTCATCCCCAGGTCCATCCCACGGCATCACCCGTGTCCATAACCCCCCACCCTTGAGCCCCTCATGCCATTTCACACATCCCACTAATGTCCTTATTTATCCAGGCTCCCATTTGAGGGGGGCAATCCCAGCTTGTGTTCCCTAAGAGAGCCAGGAACACACATGAGCACGAGGGGATGTTTGGTGCCAGCCTTGGTGCCCCTCACACGTGGCACCCAAAAATCATGGGGCTGCACTTCCACTTCACACCCCACAGACAGCAGCACCCCAGAAACTTCTTTGTTTGGGATTCTGAGCTGCAATAACCAGCTCTTTATGCCTGAGCTGCCACATGCTGGGCCCTGGAGGGCCAGAGGGTCTGTGGAGCCACTCGCTCCTCTCAGCTGCTGCCCAGATTTGGGGGATGAGGAGCTCCAGCTGCTGGTGCTGCTTCACATTCCAGCCACAGATTGTTTTGCTGGTGTGTCAGGAGCTGCCCCACGAGCTGTCAGGGCCATCATCAACCCCCCGAAGGAAAAGGGAGCCTGAGGGACGGGTATTGGTGCCAGGGGCTGTTCATCACCTGCCCCAAACCAGCACCTGCCCCAAACCATCCCCCTCACCAATGGCAGCCCTGACTCTGCTCCCGCTGGGCTTTGTCTCACAGGAGTCATGGCTGGATGAAGGCCCCAGAGAAACACGCTTTTGGCCTGACTTCTCCCCCTCAGCCACAGTTGTTTTGATGGTGTTTGCCCAAATTTAGGGTGCGGATTCAGCTCGTCCCCCCTTGGGTGAACCAGAGCATCCGGCGGCAGCGGCAGCAGCGAGAGCAGCGGCAGCTCTGGGGCTGCTGGGCAGGTCCCACATCTGCAAGAGAAACTGCAGCAGGGAGCAGGAGCCATTGTTGTCACTACCAGGAGGGACCCTCAGCTCTGGGGAGGGGACAACCCACCACCCACCCCACTGAAGGACCCAAGGGATCCACCAGCAGTGACCTCCAAACCATGACCATCCCACCAGGCTGGGTTTGCACCTCAGCCCTTCCCTTCCCTCTGGATTTGGAGGAATTAAAGCCCATGAAATCCAGCTCCTATTTGGCTCCTTTCCTCTGGGGGAACAGAGAAATTTAGGAATGAGCTTTTACTAACCCACAGGGGTGGTTTTCATTGCACAACAAAAACACAGCACAGACAAGGAACATGAGCAGGAAGCTGCCAGCCCTCCTCGTTATGAAGGGGGTATCCAACTGCCCCCAGCCAGCCTGGGGCTCCCTGTGCCCTGCAGCACACAAGGGGCTCTTTGTGCCTGGTGGCACCTGTGTCATCCCCCTGCTGCCCTATGCCAGTTTCCCCCGGGGTCCCTGAGCTTCCAGCGAGGGGCTCTGCCAGCTCCAGGCTCCACGTGCCATGTCCCGACATGCTCCCAGCAGGAACAGGCAGCACACACACCCCACTGTGCTGCTGTCACTGCTCTGGCTCTCGGGCAGCGTGGGGACAACAAAAGGGACCCGAGGCATTTCATGCCACCCTGGCAAAGTCACACGTGGCTGCTGGAGCCGTGCAGATGGCACTGAGAGCTCCTGGGGATGGGTCAGCCCTGCTTTGCCCACTCAATGAAGGCAGGAGGAGGCTGTGAGGGACTGTGGTTTGCACCCCAGCATGGCATGGGCACAGCTGGCTCCTCGTGCCTGTTCTCCTGGGCTGTGCCAGGGCTGGTGCCCAGCCCCCAGGCCCAGCTTGACTTGAGAACCCACACACACAACACCCCCACTGAAAAATGTGTGTCCCCAACCCAGTTCCCAGGATGGACCCACAGACCTGAGGAAACACAGAGGGAAGGACCAGGCACAGGAGTCCAGAGGCTGCACTTGGGAACCCAAATCCAAGAAAAGTAAATTCTGCTCTCTGTGCCAGCCTGCACAGGTGCAGATGGGTCCTGCAGCCTCACTGCACAGCACTGGGGATCTGCCCCAAAGAACTCTTTCCTAAAAGCCACGTGTCCCAAGGAAAACGAGAAGGAATGGTCTCCCTGTGGGGAACTCACTGGCAGAGCTTCCCACGGGCAGCAGCCCCCACAGAGGGCTATGCAGCACAGCTTGACCATCCCTGGCCATCGTGCCAGCCCTGCCTGTCCCTGTCCCTGCCCATAAATCCCCTCCTGCAGCCAGGCACGCTCCTGTGCGAGCCTCTGCCCCAGGGGACCCGCTTTCCGCTGGGCGTGAAATGAGAACAATAGGGCCAAGCCCTCCATTGTTCCAGACAAAAGATAAGCCGGGCTCTGGCATTCCCCTGGCTCTGGCATTCCCCTACGCCCTGCCCTCGTGGGCAGGCAGCAGGCAGGGCTGCCACCCTGGGCCAGGGCAGAGGGTTTTCTAAACCCTTCCCACATCAGCTCCCTCTCAGCAGGTGACCTGGAGGGGCTGCCGAGGGGGAATGGCCCTCCCGCCCAGTTTGGAGCTCCTGCACTCCATTCACATCTTCCTGTGTGGTCCCCAGTTCCCACTGCCCCATGTCCCCACTGTGGGGACGGCAGGGATGGCCTGTGCCAGCTCCATCCTCCCTCCACCCTGAGCTTCTCCTCCCTGAATCCCACAGGGACCAGGTGGGGACAGAGCACCCCGGGGTGATGGCAGGAGGGACATGAGGTGGCCAGCACTGGGGAATGGTCCCTGGTGGCCTCACCAGCTGGCATGGGGGGCAGAGCAGAGGTGGGAGCCCAGGACTCATCCAACCCACACTGTCACCCCACTCAGCTTTTTAAACAAGCCATTTTCCAGGCTCTTGACTGAGGCTGCAAAACCCCCAGACAGAACAAGGAAGACTACAGGGGATGAAGGCTGCCCACTGCAAACCCACAGCCAGCCAGACACCAGGCAAGGTGACGTGGTGACCCCACCGAGGGGACTGCTCTGCAATGGGCGCCGACTGCGGCCACATGAGATGTCTCATCTCTGCTGGGAAATGTCCCATCTCTGCTGGGAAATGTCTCTGCTCTGTCCCTGCCTGTCCCACCACCGTGTCACCTGCCTGTGCTCAGCCTTTCCAGCCCCACTGAACAGGACATGTTGAGTTTTACACCCAAAGAGTTCCAGTTTTGGGATGGTCAATGCTGGGACAGCAGCACCAGCAGCGCGGCAGCAACACCATCTGAATTCCTATCTACCAACTTCTGCACCTTCTCCTCCTTCCCTGCAAGTCTCCAGGTCCTGTTAACCCCATTTTATACAGGCAAAGAGGATCAAATGCCCCACTGGGCTCGCTGCTGCCTCGTGCTTTCAACTCTCTCTGCTATATTGAATTTACACCTCACCCTCTTTCCACCCAACGATGAACAGCCACGACCTGCCTTCACCAGGCAGAACTAAAATAACCACACCTGGGGCCAGCAGGTTTTGGTGGGTGCTCTCAGGGGTCTTCAGGTGACTTTAATGATGAGCCACATTATCTTGTCCCTCCCTGATAAGAGCCCCAGGGCAGGTGGCCTGAGGCTGCCCAGGCTGCATCCCTTAGAACAGCCCCATGCCAGGAGCAGGCCTGGCTGCTACTGGAGCATTAAATTATGGAGAGGCAGAATTTCAAATATTTCAGACCCATCTCCCAGTTTGCATTCTTTGGCTGAAGGGCTGTGGGACAGGAGGCAGGGACAGGACCCTCCCTCCAGTGCAATGCTCACAGGGGGAGCTTTTCCCTCAGAAAACTTGAACTAAAAGCAGCTGCAGAGACATTTGGGGTCCAAGGGGCTGGTGGGGCATTTGGGGGCAAAGGGACGAGGCTGTTTCAGCAGAGCTCTTGTTCAGGGCTGGAGCAGTTCCAGCTTGGGACATGTGGGCCTGGAGCAGGTGGGCATGGAGTGGGCGGGAGGGGCTTCCAAGCAGCAAAACACTTTCCAAAACTTGAGGCCTTGGATGTTGCCAACTTTCCTGGTGCTGGAGGAGCCCACACACTTCTCAGCTTGGCACCAGCAGCACCCAGACATGAGGAGCCCCCTGGGAGCAGATTCCACTCCTGAAGTTACCCCCCAAAGAGCACAGGACGGGGTAAAGGCACAGACACATTTTCCAGCAGGACTGTCATAAACTGCACTAATTTATTTCCTTTTTGCGTGTTCTCTCCTGGGTTAAAATGGGGTGGAAATGAGTGATGCATCATACAAAACTTCAGAGTGGCCCAAATCTCCCTCCCTGTGGTGCAATGAAACCAAAAACTCCACAAAGTTTGTGAAAAATAAAGCAGCACAGCCCAGGAGAGGCCAGCCCTGGCTGGTCAGGGGTGGCCACAACGCTTCAGGGGACCCCCAGCTGGGGAACGCCCAACCCTGGGGCTGCCCATCTTTCTGGGCTCTCCCTCCTGCCAAGCCCAGCTCCTCCATCAGCTGTGAGCCCCCCAGCTCCTCCATCACCAGCCTGGAGCCCCTCAGCTCCTCCTGAGCCCCCCCAGTTCTTCCACTTGCCCTGAGACCAGCTCCTTCATCAGCCCCCAGCCCAGCTCCTGCATCAGCCCTGAGCCCCTCAGCTTCCCCTGAGCCCCCCAGCTCCTCCATCAGCTCCCAGCACAGCTCCTCAAAGGACCCTGAGCCCCTCAGCTCCTCCTGAGCCCCCCAGCTGCTCCGTGACCCCCGAGCCCATCTCCTCCTGCATCCTCCCTGCCAGACCCGGCCGCTCTCAGACTCACAAAAAGAAGCAGCTTTGACCCACCACCATTTTTTAGCTGAGGGAAAATGAGGTGGTGGCCCTGGCAGTGCTGGGTTAACGACGATCTTAAAGGTCTTTTCTAACCTAAACGACTCTGTGGTTCTGTGAAATGAAGGTATCTCATCCCCGGTCCTGCTGCTCGGAGCGGCGCGGCCGCGGGAGAGAACAAAAGAGGGCAGTTGGCTCCTCCACAGCATCACAGGCTCTAGGTAGCAACTGCCCTGCCTTGAGGGGATTATTTCCTTTCAATAAATGTATTTCTTTAGGAAAATAAGCAGAATGCGTTTTACCGGCACGGCTGGGAACTTCAGGGTGCGAAAGCGGCGCAGAGCGGCACCGACAGCGCGTCCCGCCCGCGGCGGCGGCCAAAGGTGGGCGCTGGGGGATCAAAGCTTTGGGCATTTCGGCAATTCCACGTGCACGCACAAAGCCAGCCCAGCACAAAACACTGCCGAAGTGTTTACAATGGGATAAAGCTGGAGCGAGCAGGAACACAGCCCTGCACAAAGCGGAGCTCACCGCGCTCCACACCAGCCCCTGTGGAAAGAGGCCACGGGCTTTACAGGCTCTGCCCACCCCGAGGGTCCACAACCCCCCCACATTCACGGGGTCGGCAGGGAGAGACCCCCAAAAGCAGAGCTGCTGCCACACCAACACCTCACCAAGAGCTGTCAAAGTTTGTTTGGGTTGTTGTTTGCTGGTCATCCCCGGCTGCTCGGAGCACATGGAGGGCTGGGACAGCAGCGGGGACCCACCTTCCCCAGCATCCCACCGGATCGCACAGGGAGTCACTCTGCCACCTCATCTGCTCACCAGCAGACTTCCAGTTCCTGCAGCACCAGCCCCCGTGGCACCCGAGGGTGCTCCCTCTGCTCAGGGACACTGCTGGGACCCACACCCCAGGGCTGGTGGCACTCACCAACTGCCCAGAGCAGCAGGGATGGGATGGGCTCCCTCCACCCCCTCCCCAAAACACTCACCTGGCGGTGCAAACACAGCTCTGCCACTCCCAGAGCCGCCCTTCACCCCGACCTGCTCACAGCCCCAGCGAGTCCCAGTTCCAGACAGGCTCAGGAGACCCCACCGAGCAGCAAATACAAAAATAAACCCACTGAAAGAGTAGATCTACTGTACTCCCTGAGAGACAAACCCTTCCTCTGCAGCCCATCAACGAAACTAAACCCCCTCCAGCACATAACAAGTTTACGAGCTGCTCCATCTCCCCCCGTGCCAACGTGCCAGGGCACAACCCCCCCGGCACCCCCGCGGAAAATGGACATTTCGGCAGCGAGACAAAAAGTCCAGCTATTCCCCCCAGGACATCTCACACCCGGGCTGGAACAAACTTCGCTGCGAGAAGGATTTCGGTGGGGTGGGGTGGTTTGGGCACTCCGATTTGGCAGGGGTAAAAAAGCCACGCGGGGGGAGCTGAGCTGGCACCAAGAGAGGAAAAGGGATTTTTAAAAATTTGGGACCTCTGCTCCTACCTATTCGTCTGCTCCAAAGGGACTTTGTGAGGTGACAGCTCAGATGCCAAGGGCAGCCGCTCTGCCATCAGAAGGAAACAAATAACCAGCACAGAGAGAGATGCTGGTAAAAATGTGTCACTTGCAAATGACTTAGAAAAACTGTCTTTAGCCTGCCCACGTTTGTCAAAGGACAGCTGCTATTTTTAACACAAAGCCTCTGAAATCGCAGGCTCTCAAAAAGAGGAGAGAAAAAGTACTGTATCAGTGTCAACAGAATGGATTCTGTACAGAATTAAATTGAACTGAAAGGAAATTGCATGAATTATAAACACGAGTTATTGGCTCAATAGGAGAGTAACAGAGGGACATTATCTGCTCTGTGCTGTGGAGAAAATCACATTAGCTGAGCTAATGGTCCTTTTTCACTCCTAAAATCTATTACTCCAGATTTGCTTTGGAAGTCAAGTGTTTTCCTTGCTGAAGGTACTTCACAAGATGTAACTGAGACTTGAACAATACACGGCCACGGTGTGTAATTTTTCCTGGGCAGCATCATCCCTCCCTGGCACCAAAACACTGGAAATCATTAGGCAGAGGTGGGAAGAAGCAAAGCTTTGTATTTATTTGTGCCTTTCGCATTAAACCCTCTCCTTTACGGCTCCCTGGGCGACGCAGCTTCTGCTTTTCTCTTCCATCACTAACTTTGGTGTTTAACTGGGCAGGTCCCGATGCGATTTTGCAGCTGCTCCCTGAGCTGAGGTTTACTGAGACCCCTCAAACCCCCCAAACCTGCACCTACAGCCCCGCCAACCACCCCAGGACCCCGTGGCACAAGTCCCCGAGCCCGGAGGGCTCCGCTGTGCAGCAGCTTCAGCGCCCCCGAGCCCCGAACCCGCCCCGGCCGGGTCGGACCCGCCGCTCGGAGGCGCCGGCAGGACCCGCCATGGCTGACGGGGAAGTCGCGATCGCGGCGACAAGGCTCGTCCCCGCTCCCAAACCCTCTCTCTGGTCGCGTGCTATCGCGACCGTGTCGCTGCTGTTTGTTGAAACAACCCCAGCTGCTCTCGGGAAACAGCCGTGCGTGGCACCGACCAAGTTTTCCTGGCCGGATTCCGGCTCTGGGCGGCCGGTGGGGCCGTCCCGTCACCCGGACAGGTATCGCCCTCCCCGCGGGGCGCTCCGGGAAGGGGCGGTGGGAGACGCAGGACGGGCGCGAGTGTGTCCTCCGTCCCACGGAGGGATGGGGATGAGGGACAGGCATGAGGGATGGGGATGAGGAACGGGACAAGCGAGAGAGACCCCAACCCGGCACCTCTGAGCGCTGCAGAAACGCGTCCCCCGCCCCGTCTGCCGGTGCGAACCGCCCCAGCCCCGCGGGCACCGCGTGTGCCCGGCCCTGAGTCCGTCTGTCCGTGCACACTGTGCTGTGACCCCCAAAACGCGTCTGGGGGGCTGCCCCCCCGCTCCCCTGGCCCAGAGCACCCAGTGGGGGCCGGGCTGTGTGCCCGGGACAAGGGGACGGGTTCCACCCGGAGCCGCGGTCACCAGTGGGACGAAAAACCTCCCTGAGGGATTAACCCGGAGTTCCAGAGGGTGCCCGTGGATTAACCCCTTTCCTGTCGGGCTCCCCTCGCCCCACACGGGGGTCTCGGAGGAGTTTGCAGCCCCGAACTTTGCAGCGGGGACGGGGCTGTGCGGGGGGTGGACCCGCACCCCACTGCCCCTTTTTCCTTCCCCTGTTCAAGCAGAGGGGCTTGAGGGGGGCTCTCCCAAGCGGTCGCCCCAATCCCGCTCAGCCCAGCCGGTACCGGGGGCCACGACCCCGCAGGATGCTCGCCGGCCCCGGAGGATGTTCGTCACGCCGGGGCCGTGCCGGTGCCCCCCTCCCGTGCCCCCGCCCGTGCCCCCGGCCGCACTCACGGCTCCGCCGCGCTGCAGCGCTGTGTCCCCGGTCCCGCCGCCGCTGCCCGTTCTGCCGTCGGTGCCGCCGCTGCCGGTGCCGTGCGGGCTCCGCCGCCGCCGCTCCCGGCTCAGGTTCGCTCCATGTCCCCAGCGCCTCCGGTGGGAGCTGCCCCGGCGCCGGGCGGAGAGAGGGAGCGAGGAGGAGGAGAAGGAGGAGGGGAAGAGGAGGAGGGACACCGGTCCAGCCAGCCAGCAGCCGGCTCTGGGGCGGCCCCTCTGCCCCGTCCCCTCCCCTCGGGACCCCCTGCCCCGCCGGGGGACCCGCGTGTGACACCGCCGGGAGCCCCGCGCTGCTCCCACGCTCTGACCTGGAGTCCTGTGGAGGGGCCGAGACCGCCGCAGGACCGAGACAGGACTCGGAGGAGTCTTGTGAGACACCATGAGACGCCCCAGCACCCTGATCCGAGCAGGGACCGATTCCCCCCAGAGAACTGCCCCCAGCCAGGGGATGGAGCTGTGCCTGCCTTGCAAAGTCCCGAGGGGTAGGAGGGTCCCAAACCCACAACATGCCAAGCCACAGACCCAGAGCCCAGCTTCCAGCTGCTCCTTCCCGTCTCATCCCAAGTTTTTGCCCCTTCGCTGTGCTGTCCCATCCCAGCCCCTTCTCCAGCTCCACCACATCGGAAGTTGCTGGTGAGCCCCGAGCGAACCCAAACCATGGACTGCACAGCTGGGCCATGGAACACTCCCTGATCATACCTGCAGCTCCTGCATGGTAAAGGTGGGAACAATCGGAAACATCACCCGCCCAAGAAGGTGGGAAACAAAGGATGAGCAATTATCCTTTGTGCCCTTGGCCAAGCATTTCCCTGGATGGCAGCCCGAGCCCAGCGGCACCATTGTGAGCTGCAGCCCGGGTGGAACGGGACCATTGTCACTGCACTTGGGGAGTCTTTCCCAGCCCAGTGGTCATCAGCTTGGGCTGTGGCCAGGATGGAAACTTACTGATGCCTGAAATCAATCATCTCACAGCCCCACAAACAGCAGGCTGAGATGAGGCCCTTGGAGCTCACCTGGAGCTGCACCAGCAGCTCCCTCAGAGCCTCTCTGAGCTGCCAAAGCCTCAGGTTTGTGATGCTCAAAGGACCACAGCTGGCAATAACCCCACACACATCTCCAGGCTCCTCAAGCCCGTTGGGAAGCCAGGGATTTGATGGGAGTATTTCACTGAAGGGAATTTTGGAGGAGTACCTTTACCCACCTAGAAATAGGTGTAAACACCATTTCACCTGTGGGTGTGTGAACTGAGGGTGGTATCAATGTTACTGCCTCAAATCTATGGTTAAATCATTGTTGTAATGAACCCCCTCAAACCACTTTGCCCCCCTGGCAGGGCTTTTGGTGCCCTGGGCTGTTCAGGAGCTCACCCTGTGTCCCACATCCAGCACCCCACGCTTCTCATCCCACCAACAGCTCCACTGGGAACGCCATCACCCACCTTCCAAGGGAAAAAAACGCTTCAATCTGATCCAACCGGTGCAGCTGGAGCGAGAGGGGGTGGGTTGGGCAGACAAATGTTGACAAACAGTCTTTTTTCTGTAATGAAATCTCTGAAATGTTATGTCAACATGGAAGGGCTGTTTATGTTTTACCAACCGGGAAAGTTCCCATTGACTCGAAGCTGTTTCCTCCCCCACACCGTTATTTTCTTCCCTGGGAATTTCTTTTTTCCAAACATTGTTTTCACCCAGGAGCAGAGGAGAAGAGGTGGAGCTCCCAGAGCTCGTGGCTGCCCCACTGACATGGGGGTTCTGGAGGGGTTTGGGCACCCACACCCCACATCCACCCCAGCAGAGCCTCCCCTCGCCCTGTTCCCATCACAGGAAGGAGCAGAGCAGGGCAGAGCCAGGCAAGGAGTGATCTGGGAGGGTTTCCCAGCTGGCAACTTCCCCCAGAGGACTAAAGATGAAAGACGGTGAGTGGGCTGCACCCACAGACCCCCAAACCTAAAGGAGCTCAGTGATACACGTTTGCATTTCACAGATGGAGTAACTGAGGCCCAGGGAGGACACAGCATTCCCAGGGCCTTGCAGCAAGTACCAAACATGCAGCAGGGCAGGACAAAAAGGCAGCTCCCCCCCAGTCCCCATGGACCCCCTGCCCAGCTGTAGGGACAGGGGCTCCCAGTGCCACCCCTTGCAGGCAGCCTCATGTGCCCCCAAAGCCACCGGTCCTACTCTGTCACCCCCTGACTTGGGACAAGACCCCGAGAGGTCCCAGGAGGGAGATGGTTATTGGGGGCCAAGTGACCTCCATGTGCCCCCCGGGCTCGGCTGCCCCAGCGAGGCCCCAGAGCTGCTCCAGGGCCAGGAGGAGGCGGGAGATGCAACCCCCAAACTGGACAGGGAAACAATTAACAAAGGGGCCGAGGACCTGCACAAGTGAGCCAAAAAAGAGGGAGCGGGAGCTTTGTTCGGGTCGTCATGGCAACAGCCAGGCTGGAGCAGTAGCCACGGACTTTCACTTTCCTTTCCTTCCTCCCTGTCCCCAGTGGCCGTGGTGGCCGTCCCTGCTCGGTGCCGGGCAGGTCCCCCCAGAGGCCACCCCCATTGGGGCCAGGACGTGGTGGCCCACCTGTCCATCCCCAGGTGTCACCACGAGTCCTGTCCCTGTCCTGACTCTGCTCCTCCCCATGTCCCCCTTTGAGCCACTGCAGCTCCATCCACAGCTCCTTCTCTCCACCTCACTGTGAGGCATCCCAGGATGCAGGAAGCATCACCAGGATGAACAAGGCATTCCCAGGATGTGCAGGGCATCCCCAGGATCTGCTGGGCATCCTCAGGATCTGTCAGGCTTCTCCAGGATGTGCAGGGCATCCCCAGGATCTGCTGGGCATCCCTAGGATGTGCAGGGCACCTACAGGGCATTCCTAGGACCTGATGGACATCTTCAGGACCTGCTGGGCACCCCCAGGACCACAGGCGCAGGATGCCAGGATGGAGATGATGGTACAGAGACATTCCTTGTCCTTTCAGATGGGGTCACACAGGACCCGCTCAGCTCCTGCTCCATCTCTGCCCACCTGGCTGTACCTTGGCCAGGAACCAGCACTGCTCCCACCCTGCAATCCCTCCCCCAGCTTTCTGCTTCCCTCAGCAGAAGGAAGCCAGGACAATGGGTGGCCAGACCAGGAAAGCTGATGGGGGCAAAGATCTCGCTGCCTGCAGCACAAGGGGCACGGAGGGGAAAGGCACGGCCAGCGCTCACCTTCCTTTTCCCAAGCCCCCCACCCTGCCCGGCCCGTGGTGCCGCTGCCACCAGAGCTGCCTCCGGCTTTGGGCTGGCCCAGAGTCCCCTGGACCGCAGGATGCTGGGACTGAGTCATGGAAATGGCTCAGACAATGGCTTGGCCCCTTTAGAACTGGCCAGAGGGGGCAAAGCAGGGAGAACAAATCCGACCTTGCTTCCTGCACGGAAGCGGGCCCATTGTTTGGGAATGGGCATGTGCTTTGCTCCTCACCAGCCTGGGAAAGCTGCAGGGGATTGGGAACAGGCAGGAAAGCTGTCAGGGTCCTGCCAGCCACCCTCATGATCCAGCCTCATGTTCTACCTGGGAAAATCATGGGATAATGAGGATGAAGGCACTGCCATCGCCGTGAGGTCACTGCCACCCGCCCCCCATGTGTCCTCAGCTGGCTCAGGCTGGTGTGGTGGCGATGTCTGGACTGGCAGAGTGAGCAGAGGGACCCAGAAAGGTCCCAGACCCAGAGACAAGCCCCTGGCCAAGAGGCTCCACAGCTGGATGTGTCTTGGTGAACCCAGCACCGTGTCCCTGGCTGTGCCACGTGGTGGGATCTGGCCCACGGGAGCCACTCTAGGCACACATGCTGTGGCCTCAGACAGACAGACAGACATCTGCAGCCCATTAAACCCAAACTGATATGACAGAGAAGCTCTGCAATGGTGGCAGTTGTGGGACTGTCCTCAGTTCACCCTGTTGCACGTGGATCTCATAGTCCACAGGGATGAGGGATGTGACACAGGGCAGGGATTCACCAGTGATCTGTCTCTCCCATCCCTCCACAGCCCCAGGTGATGGGCAGCTGGTCCTGGTGGTCTTGTGCCCACTTTGTGCCCCCATGGCATTGCCTTTCTCTGCCTCTGCCTCACCAGCACAGCTTCTCCAGCCCTTGCCTGCCTGACCCCTGGTTTTGGGGCTGCAGGTGGGAAAACAGCTGGGCTGTGAGAGCACATCCCAAACTTTTCCCTAAGCCAGCAGCTTCTCCCACTGCTCCCTGTCACCGCCTGCCCTCCTTGCAGGGTGGGGGGAGACCCCCAGCAATTAACCTACCAAGCACTTCCATCCAAATGCCACAATATTGGCAATTCCAGCGGCTGGGACTCCGTGCTGCCTTCGCCCCGGCGCTGGCATTGCCCGGGTACTGCAGCGAGCCGGGGCTGGGCCAGCGAGTCCGCCCACAGCGCAACAGGCTCTAATCGGGGCATAATGAGCCCAAGATGTTCCAGGATTGCTCTGCGGGGAGCGCACTCGGAGCAGCTCCGTCCTCAGCTCAGGGAGAGCTCGTCTGAAAATCAGAGTAAAACTGAGCAAATAATGATTCTGCAGGAAAGCAGAGCTGAGGTTGCAGGGGCTGAAAGTGCGGGTGAGCTCCAGGTGGTGCCTGGGCAGAAATACCTGGGCAGGACATTTAGGAATGACTGAAATCCTCCCTGTGGCAGGCACAGCACACGATGCTGTGGCTGCAAGTGTTTGGACATCCTGGTAAAATCCTGCATCCATCCCACTGTCCGGCCTCTTCCCAGCTCAGCCTCCAAGGGTGCTGTGCCAGTGGCAGACAGACCACAACCCCCTCACAGGAAGGTGTGTGGGCTGGAGAGGTGATGGAGAACAGACCCAGGACAGGGAGAACACTGTGGGTCTGGAAGGGGGATTCTCAGAAAGCCCCGGGCTCTCCAGCTGCCAGAGTGGCACCTCCAAAGGGCACTGCAATCACCCGCAGCTTCCAAAGCCAATGCAGTTACCAAAGTACCCCAGGGGGAGCAGAGCACTGAGTCCAGCTGCCAGCGCCCCAGTTCCAGCTGCCAGCACCCCAGTTCCAGCTTCCACCCCCCCAGTTCCAGCTCCGAGCACCCCAGTTCCAGCTGCCAGCGCCCCAGTTCCAGCTCCCAGCGCCCCAGTTCCAGCTCCCAGCACCCCAGTTCCAGCTGCCAGCACCCCAGATCTAGCTGCCAGCGCCCCAGTTCCAGGGAGGCTCCCAGCCACACCGCTGTCCCCGGGGGTGCCCTTTGTGTCCCCCCCGAGGCAGCAGGTGTAACACAGCCGGGCCCCGTGTGTGCAACAACCCTGCCAGGGACTTCCAGCTCCAAAGAGGGATTCGACGGGGAGAGGGAACAAAGCTGCACCTCTGCCACTCTTTATTCCCAACCTGAACGCCGCGGTTGTTTTTAATGCAGGCGGTGCAGGGTTGTCCTCCCCGGAGCACAGCCCGGCAGGCTGGAGCAGCCCAGCCACACACGCAGCCGACAGCTCCTCTCCGAAGGGAAAGCCACAGGGTGGGACGGCACAGCCAGCCTGGCAATGTCCCCAGCGCGTCCCCGCCGTGCCCACGCCGCGGGGCTGGGGCGGCAGACGGGGCAGGGGGTGCGGGGGAGCGCGGGGAGGGGGCTCGGAGCGGCGATGCCGAGCAGCCTGAGCCGCAGAGACGCGTGGGGAGGGAGGGGAGGAGGGAGGGGACGACCGGACCACACAGCGGGACCGGGGGGGGCCGCGGCCGGAGGGCAGCGGGGGCGAAGCCGCGCCCCGACCTCCACACAGGCGGGACGGCTCTGGGGACCGAGCCCATCGCTGACCATTCAAAGGCGAAACTGGGTTCCCGGGGCCTCTGCTCCCAGGCTCCATCACCCTCCGCCGGCCCGGCTCCAGAGGGGACCAGCAGCACCCCGTGCCACCCACCTCCCACCGGGCCGGGACCCTCCAGCTCAGCCCCACAGAGGGGCTTTTCTTGTCGCCCGCCTTTGTTTTCTATTTAGTGCTTTTGTTCTCCCCTCTTTGGTCCTTTGTTCCAGCTTGTCCTTTGTTCCGACGCCTTTGGTTTCTCTTCCCTTTGATGCTTTGTCACTCCCTTCATCTTGGTGCTTTTCTTTGCCCGGGTTTTTAAGCTGGCGGTTGTTTTCCCTGGCCGCTCTGTGCTTGGCATTTTTATCCTTTCTCCTGCCTGGTCCACTCCTCGGGTCACATGGACCCGGCCCGGATTGTCTTCAAATCCCCATTTGTCTTGTTTTGGTGCCTGAATTTCCCTGCCTTTATGTCCTTTCTTAAGAGAGACTCAGCGATTTCTTCTCCTGGGTGAGGGAAGCAGGGGGGGAGGTCGGGCTTAATTAATTAGCGAGTGTAATCTTTAGCTGCGTGGCACTGCGGGATGTGTAGAGCATCATTATTATTGCCATTAGGATGTTAAGGGTTAGCGAGGGTTTAAATACCAGCTAATTGCGGCAAAGAGCTCCAACTTCTCAAAATTCGATCAGAAAGAGTCAGACTTGTTTGCGCCCACCAGGGCTGGGAGAAGAGAGAAAATCCTGCCACGGGGGATGAGCAGAAGCAACATGAGCCCCGAGGAGGGGCGTGATGTGCGTGAAGTGCTCCTGGGAGAAAGGAGGGGTGGGCTCACCTCTCCCAAGAAGACCAAAAAGCATCATCCAGCCTTCTGGGATTCTAAAAGCAGACGCTGCTGACTCCCTGGAATGGCAGAGCTCAGGGGAACCCGTGACCCATCGCCAGCAAAGCTGATGCCTGGGGAGGATGGAGAGGGTTAAACTGCCTGGGGTTGTTGATTTTTCCTGTTCCCATCACCCAGCAGGGACAACACACCCTTTGGAAATGGGGATTTGCACAGGGTTGGATGGCTGAGCTCCGGCTGAGGGTCGGCAGGACACGGACCGGGGCGCTGCTGCTCCGGCACAGCCACACAGGGTACAAAGCTTGAATCTGGGGGGAACGACCGTTCCCGCAGGCGCTTTGCACCTCGAGACAGCCCCGAGCACGTGTATCGACACGACCACAACATCAGATACCCGCGGTCGGGATTCGGGAGCCGTTTTCCTGAGAACAACCTCGATGTGCGGCGCTGCCGCTCGGCTTTGATTTGGTGCCCCAAATATCCTCCCCAGCACCACGTCCTCGGCCGCTGGTCACGCTGTGACCCACCAGCTGGGCAGGAAAGGGCAGGATGTGACCCTGCTCACGGTGACAGTGCTGAAATGTCGCATCACACCGCGACCAAACCAAACCCGAGATCCATTTTTACAGCCTCAAAGCCCCCCCAGCCCGTCACATCCCACCGCGCAGGTTTAGAGCAGCTGTGGCTGCTCCCCAGCTGTTGAACAGAGGAAACAGCCAAACTTAGCAACAGGATGTGCCCTCAGATAACGTGATCGATATCAGAAAATGCAGCTTTTCAAGTGCGAGCCGAGCCCATCTGCTCGAACTGGGCGGCTCAGATGGGCGCGATACGGGGCGGCCCCGGCTCCACAGCACCCCGATTTCTCCTCTCCCACCTCACTTACCGTAACTCGGTGACGTCCCTACAGTTTGTGGTAGCTCATGGTGGGGTGGTGGAGGAGAGGTGGGTTTCTGAGTGTAGGACCAGAGGGGAAAAGGGCAGGAGCACAGCAGGGACTGCCTTGTGGGACATCCCTCCCTGCCCAAACGGAGGGATCCAGGTGGATCAGAAAGTGTCAGGGGGCTGAGAAAACACACCCTGCAACAACAACCACAAATGTGCTGGTGTGTAACCATGACCAAGGGTTCCCCACACAGCCAGAACACCACTGGGAAGAATCAGGCAGTAGGAGACAACTGGGAAGGCCCTGGAGGAGGGTTTTCCAGGAGAGAACTGGACGACACCTGTACCAGCTCCATGAACCCACAAATCAGCACAGACACGGCAAGTGGATGGGGAAAGGCGTCCCGTGGGAGCAGCCCATGGCACATCCCGAGGAGCCATCTGAGCGTGAGGAATGTCCGGGAATGGACCTCCAACCTGCACAAGGCAAGGAGGGCACAGAGCAGGGCCTTGTCCTGCCTCACGCCCTTACAGCTCCTGCCAGCCCCAGTATAACCAGGGGCAATGGGAGCTGCCTGCCCACCTTTCCCGTGCCTCCAGGTGTGGGAAACCCTGAGCCATGTAGGGAAAGGCTGGAACAGCCAAGGGACACCCTCACCCAGGATGGACAGACTCTGCCCTGGCAGATGGGATGGGTGAGCAGGGCCAAGCTGTGACCTGCAGAATAACCCCCCCAAACTGTGCCAAACTCTGCCAAACTGCACCACTGCCTCTCTCACCGGGGCCGAGTGACTTGCCCGTAGCCACGGAGCAGGGCTGGGTGCCAAGGGATGCCAGGGAGCCGTGCCAGCAGCACCGAGGACCCTGTCTGCGCTTTCAGAGGTTAAAAACTAAAGTGCTTGAAACAAAAGAACAGGGAAATGCCATTCTACTGGTCTGCCCGGTCCTGGTGTCAGGCTCCAAGTGCAGCTCTTCAAATGCAAACTTGGGGCTGATAAGCCCTGGATGTCAGTCCTAAAACACCGGGACAGGGCGCCGTGGGCTCCCGCTGAGCAAGGTCCCAGCCTGATGGCATCGGGCGATGCCATCCACCTCCCTTGGCATCCCGCACGGGCTCAGCCCGCTCCGCTCACCCACCCCTCGCTCTGCCCCACTCTCCGAAGGGCTAAACCTGCTTCTATTACAGAGCTGGCACCGGGAAGGCTAAAAAAAAGCCCCAAACCCCCCTCATCTCTCTATCTGCAGCCATGCAAGGAATATTGTTCAGCGCAGCACAAAAGCATCCCTGAAAATAGAAGCGCCAGGGCCAGGCCTGCCAGTGGCTGTGTGAGATAACGTCTACTTGCAAACAGTGTGTCTTTGTGCCGCTGTCACTGTCCCCATTGTTCAGGAGCCTATTGCCTCGGGGATATTGTTCCCTCCTTTTGTCTCAGCCCGGCTCCTTTTTGTTTGACTTTACTTACCATTTCATTCCTCTCCTTTGTGCCGGGGTTCTTGCTTTTGTCTCTCTCTCTCTCCCTTTTCTCTCTGTGATTTGTATTTAGCAATTGTTCCCGGCTCGCTGGAAGCACAATGTGCTCCGCGCTCTTTTCTCACTCCATTCACTACCTATTCAGGTGGGTTTGTTTGCCCAAAGGTAACGGGAGGAGTGTGGGGAGGGGGAGTGGGGAGGCCCTTTGGGGACACCAAAGTCCCCCTGTCCCCCACCCCGGGCTCTCCCCTCCCCCTGTGACAAACCAGCACCAGCAAAAGGCCAAATGGGAGCCCAGTCCTGCTCCCAGGGGAGCAGCTGAGGACACTGGCAGGGACAGGGACAGAGACAGGGACAGGGACAGGAGCGTGGCCGTGGCACAGCCACACACACCGAGGAGTGTCTGGGCCCAGCTCAGCCAGCTCTGAATCCCAGCACCAGGATGGGGATCCCTCGCCCAGATCCAAGCCCAGCCAAGCCGTCCCAGCCCTGGCACCGGCGGTCCCTGCTTAACACAACCTTCTCCCTGCTTTTCAGGAGCCAGGGAAGGGACAAGGAGAGCATTCCATGGCAGGGAACACCGAGCTTGCTTTGCAGCACTATCCCCACTGCCCCACCGTGCTGGACAGTGCCTGGGCCCTCTGATAGGGACCCTCAGGGTGGGCACCAACCCCCACTGCCAGCCCCCAGTGCCCTGAGCTGCTGCGGCCCAGCTGGAAAAGCAGGGAGGGATTCACCCCCCGGGCTCTGAGACAGCCCCGGCAGCTCGTGGGGTCCACAGGGATGCAAAGAGCAGCCGAGGGTTTGATCCTTGGGGATGGCTGGATGCGGCCTGGAGACAGAGGGATGAGAGCAGAGGTGTCTGGAAAGCAGCTCAGACTCCCGAGGTGCAGGACGGTGGGGACCCCCTGCCCCCCCTCCCCTGCTGCCTCCTCCCCTCATCCAGCTCCTGCCGAGCATCTGGGGGGGGGCTCTGCAGACACCGAAGTGGGGTTCTTCCTAAACCCACGAGGAGAAGGGAACACCAGGAAACCTTCAGGGAGTGCCGTGATGGAGAGCTGACAAGTGACCATCCCCGGAGACAACAAAGCCCCGCTGTTGTCCGGGCACGGACCGCGTGACCCAACGGCACTTTGCCATCCCTCCCGCTGGTGAAACCCCGAGGATCAAAGAAACCACCTCCTTCTCCTCTCAAGGCACAGCCCACGCGGACGGGAGGGAGGGAGGGAGGCGGCGGGGACCCCCGAGACTCACCCCGGAGCGAGGGCCGGAGCCGGGCGGGCGGCGGCGGCGGAGGGTCCTGGGGAGCCCCGGCCAGAGCCGGGCCCGGGGCCGCAGGACGGGGCTGCGGGGGGGGCGTGCCTGGGAATAAAGGGAGCAGACTGGAGACTATTGTCTCATTGTTATGGCTTCAAAGGACAATGGGGCATTGTTGTCCCTGGGGATCCCATTGTTTGCTTTCGCTGCAGATCCCGGCCGCGCCGTGCATGGAGGTTTCCCGAGGGCCAGGCAGGCTCCGTGTGTGGGACACTCAATAACGAGGCAGGCATGTTTCCCTCCCCACCACCCTTCCTAAAAAGGCACGGCCCGGCCCGGCACGGCCGCCTGTGCCCGCCCAGGCCAGGGCACGGCACGGCACGGAGCGGGCAGTGGGGCCGGGACCACCATCCGAGCGGGGGGCACACAGCGGGCTCACCTCAAGGGGCTCGGGGGGCTCTCCCCATCCCTCTGGACTCCAGCAAACCCATTCCAGCGTGAGGGGACAAACCCCATCCAGTGTTTTCAGTGGGAGCCGAAGCCCCATCTGCCTCCAGGAGCATCCACCGTACCTGCAGGAGGGCACCGTGCCCACCTTACACTATCCCTGTGTTTTCCTGCCTCCTCCACCCCAAAGCATCCCCTACAGACCCACATCCCACAGACACAGGGGAGTTTGACTTCTCCATCACCAAGGAAAATGTGCCTGGCACCATCAGAGGGCCATGGGAAGGGACAAGGCAGCCCAGCACTGATTTCCATGGCTCTTTCATCCATAACATTCAATCTGGGTGCTGTGCAAGCACCGAGGGAGGGGGAAGGAGCAGGGAGCCCATTCCAGCCCCTCTGGAGCCCAGCGTGGTGCAGGAGGTGGGCTGGGAGATCGATGGAGCAGGAAAGAGATACGTTCTCCCCAGAGACCCCCTTTCAGCAGGAGGCAGCTCACAACAGCTGGGAAGGGAGGAACTCATCCAGGGAGCCGGGGCTGAGCCCCAGGAGGGGCCTGGGCTGAGCCCCAGGAGGGGCCTGGGCTGGGAGAAGCCATCCTGGCAAGCTCAGCTGGGGGAAGGGAACTCTGACCCTGCAGGAAAACAGCCTGGCACAGATTCCTCACCACCACTCAGGGAGCTGGGCTCAGACCCCCTCCCCAGGGGTCTGACCACCCTCCGAGTAACCCAAGGAGAGGTCCCAAAGCATCTGGAAGAGCTGGAGAGCCTGGCCCAGCTCCCCCCTCGCTCCCTGGCCCGCAGCCTTCCTGCCCCAGGGCTGAGGCTGCCCAAGGTCTGGGCTCAGCTGCTGCAGAAGATCTTTCCCCACTTCCCACGTGCCCCTTGGTACTCCCTGGGCACCACCCGACCCCCCCAGCCCGTCCCCCATCAGAGGGGGACAAGCCCAGCCCAAGCTCTTGGTAGTCCCAGCTCAAACTCAGCTTCACAAGAGCAAATAACAGCGTTTGGGTTTTTCAGAGGGAAGAGACTGTGGTTAATTAAGGTATAATTGAACCCAGGTTGGTTTGTTTATGTGTTAATCCTGGGAATTCCCACTGCTTCTAATCAGAAGATGAGGCCGGACTTTGCCTCTGAAATGCCTCTAAGGTTAATCTATGGAAATAGATTTGTTTGGGATCAATAGAAGCTGTCTGGGGAAAACGGGTCAGGTGTGATAAGGGACACAGGATTTGGGCACTGCTGCCTCCAATCCCATCGTTCTGCTCCCCTGGCAGGGGGCTGTGTCCCCCCTCCAGGAGCCCAGGCCCAGCCTGCAGAGGCCAAGCACAGCAGGTCCCACAGGAACCATCCCCTGAGGGCTGAACCCCGCGGGTCTGGGAGCTCTGACAGCTCTGGCAGCTCCTGCAGGTCCCTGGCTCTCCTGGGGCCTTGCTCCATCCTCTCCAGCCCACAGCCTGGGGAGGTGGCAGTGACCCCCCCCACAGCCTGGGCACGCACAGATGCCAACCTGCCCCAGGTGCCAGCAGAGCTGGCACGAGCCTGTCTGGGAGCTCTTTCATGCTCCCCAAAAGCGTTATTTACACAACTGTGGGTGCACACAGACACACACACACACACCTTCCCCCCTCAAATAGTGCAATTTCCTCTCTGATAAAGAGCTCTCCCCGCAGCCCCCCCTTCCCTCTCCCCCAGACTGGTGATGTCTCTGCACCCGGTTCGGAGCCCACCTTGGGCTCTGATTTTATCTCATTTCCTTGATATGAATATTGGCTGTGCTGCTGATGAGTGATAAAGGCCGGGCTCAAACACGGGCTCTGGGGAGGAGGCAGAGGCTCTGCCGGGCCCCAGCTGCCAACAAAGCCCCTCTGAGGGCGGATCCTGGTCCCTGCAGCCCTAACCCCCTGCCCATCTCCCCCCAGATGGGCTCCCATTGGCAGTCTTGGCCCCCCAACACCCTCATGGGCCCCCCCGAGCAGCCCAGGGAGGTCTGTGCTCCTTGAGGTGACAAGGGGCAGCTCTGCAGGTGCCACAAACCTCAGCCAGGCTGGGTGTCCCTGGGAGGGGACTTTGGTGTCTGGGACAAAATTCCCCTCTATTTGTAGCATCTTAATGAATAAAATCCAACCCAGGTTGGGCAACCCTGTAAGATCCCTCACCAGGCTACTCCCAGCTCAGTTTACAAGGTGAAAACCACTGAATAATCTCCTTAACTCTTACAACACCCAGCAGGGAGCGCAGGGAAGGAGAGAAATATCCCTGGAAAAGACGGGTGTATTTACAGAGCAGCTTGTCTGGCAGCAGGAGAGCCAGAGACTGTTCCACTCAGCTGAGGATATCTCAGCACTCCATCAGCCATCACCCCCCGGGGACCATTAGATACTGCTCCTATTCTGCAGACAAGAGGCTGGAGAAGAGCAGATAAGGCAAAATTGGGAAAAGCAGCAGCCAGAAACAGGGTTGGGCCAGGAAAGCTCCTGATTTCGGAGATCCAGCTCTTGCAGCAAGAAACCCTCCTGCAAACCTCATACCTGAGCTCAGACACATGGAATCATGGAATGGTTTGGGTGGGAAGGGACCTTAAACTCATCCAGTGCCACCCCTGTCACGGGCAGGGACACCTCCTGCTGTCCCAGGGTGCTCCGAGCCCTGTCCAACCTGGCCTTGGACACTCCCAGGGATGGGGCAGCCACAGCTTCTCTGGGCACCTGTGCCAGGGCCTGCCCACCCTCCCAGGGAGGAATTTCTTCCCAACATCCCATCTAACCCTGCCCTCTGGCAGTTCAAACAATTCCCCCTTGTTCTGTCACCTTTCTGGTGAGCCAGGCAAAACCTGGACTAAGACCAGGGTTAGGACCCAGACTAGGACCTGGGCCTCCCCCGTCTTAATAAACCCCCCCAGGTGAGTAAAATAAACTGCCCAAGCCCCAGTCTGCCCCCTGTGTTGGTTTTACCACATCCATGCCCCCAACCTGCCCCTCTAAACACACTGGGCTCATGGAACAAACCCCCAGTCCATTCCCCACCGTGACACAAGGGGCAGATTTGGGCTTGGGCAGTTTATTTTACTCACCTGTGTTGGGAGGAGCACAGCCCAAAGCTCTGGGTGTGCTGGGAAATTGGGCACAGCGGGAATGAAATCCCCGGGAATGGGGGTTTGGGTGGTGGAGTTGGGACAACCCCTCGGGCTGAGCTCCACGCAGGGGGATCAGGGAACACACTGACCAGGAGCCCAGGTCAGCACTGGGAGGAGGAGCAGCAGCAGATGGAGCAGTCCCAGTGGCACCAGTGGCGCTGGGAGCGGGAAGGGGCCGCGGGCACTGGGAGGAGGCAGCGGGGCAGGCGGAGCTGCTGCTCATGTGGCACAGCGGCCCCGCTGGGGGCAGGCACAACGCCCATGACTCATTTTTCCAAGAGATGTTACAAACAATGGGAATGATGCCCCTGGTGGGTCTGAATGTGAGGGGGCCCGGCGGGGGGGCTGCCATGCTGGGCACCTTGTGTGTGGGCTGCCAGCGCAGGGCACAGCCCGGGACCTGCTGCAGCCAGTCTGGGGAGTCCTGCGGGGACTGGAGGGGATTTCTGCAAAGATCTGGGGGGGAAAAGGGCAAAATGTCTGCTCAGCAAACTCCGCTCCCCGTGGCATCCGATGTGCTTGTGGTTGGCACCGACCCCCAGGCAAAGAGAGGAGCAGCTTCATTGCCCAGGGGGGAAATGGGAAAAAACAATCCCAGAGTCCCAAACCCACGTGGGACTGGAACAGGAACAGGCTGGGAATTTGGGGACTGGAACAGGCAGGGAATTTGGGGGATGGA
>VWZD01003529.1:475604-498464 GCA_013396695.1 Sakesphorus luctuosus | reverse complement strand
CAGGAACAGGCAGGGAATTTGGGGGCTGGAACAGGCAGGGAATTTGGGGACTGGAAAAGGAACAGGCAGGGAATTTGGGACAGCACTGCAGGGCTCTCAGGCTGCTCCCCCCCAGCTCCTGCCTCTCTCCTCCACACACATTTTCCACACTCAGATGGTGCCCCCAGGGCACAGTTTCTAAGCCCCTCTGAGTCCTTGACCTTCCACTGTTGTCTGCTGCATACTATTATTTTTAGGCACACAATCCTGAAAACATCCCAGCCCTGGAATAGGTTCCCAGACAATGTGCAGTGAAGCACAGGGTGGAGAGGCTGTGGGAGAAGGGAATTCCGTGGGATCAAAGGTGGTGGCAAAGGGGATTTTCCCCTCCTAAACCCCACCCAGCCTCACCCCCCACCTCCTTGTGTCCTTACTTTACACCCAGAGGGTTACAAGCCTGAAAAGATGGGAATTGCTGGAGGCATCCCAGGCTCAGGAGCAGCCCCAGCCCCAGCCCCAGCAGGTGTTTGCAGAGCTCCTGCCAGCACAACCCCCTGCCCTGCCCAGGAGGGATCCCACTGCATCCCACCCAGGCTGGGCAGGACTGCACTGACACCTTGGGAGAGCCTGGACCTGCAGGCAGCTCAGGGATTGAGGTCCAAACACACAAAATCATCCTGCAAATCATCAAGTCCTACCAAGGAACCACAAACTGAGCCTGTCTGGACAACAGGACCCCTCTGCCTCCTTCCTCGGGGGCTCTTTCACAAGCACAGAGAGCTCAGCCTCCAAAAAGACTGGGCTGGGCCAGGGCAAGCAATTCCCAAGTGCAGGAGGGAAGAAAAGCAGCATTTTCCCAGAACCCCAACGCCACAGGCAGAGCAAAGGCACAAATATTTGCTCAAAGCACCTTCCAGTGCTAAGAGAGACAAAATCAAACACTGCAGAGCCCCACCTGGGTGTGAGTGGGCTCTCACCTGCCTGGCACTGCCAGGGAGGAGCCCAGGAGCTCTGTCTTACCCCGCCCTGTGCATCAGGAGTGCAGAAACAGGTCTCGATCACTCCATTTCTAAGAGAAATGAGCTCTATTTCTATAAACCAGACATTTGGATATGGTGAGATGGCGTCTAATCCAGCTGGATTTGGGGTTGTGACAGGTATCCAAGTGCTGGGAGAGGTAGGACACCCCCCTGGCAAGTCCCACCAGAGGGATTTTGATTCCTAGAGATGTGTGAACGCCCCAGAGTGGGGTTTGTGCCACAACGAGACATCCCCCTGCAAAGTCCAGCACTCCGGGCACTCCTGGTCATGCCACAAGACAACACCTCCCTCCAAAAGAGACTTTACATCCCTGCCACCCCCCTCCCGCTGCCCCCACACCCCCTGCCCTGCAGGGAGAGGGATTTGCACGCTGTGCAAGAGCGGAATTTGCACGCTATGGAAAAGTCCAGTTGGCAAAAGCAAACACGAGAGGCGTGGAGGAGCCGAAAGCCGGAGGGAGGGAAGGGGGTTTGCTGCTCACAGAGCCCCAAGGGAAGCACTCACTCTGCCTTCTCCTCCTCACTGCTCAGCACACCCAGAACCTTCCACTGCTCAGCCCCTCCTGCCGCAGGAGGAGGCGCCGCTGCTGCCCGGGACATCCAGGCTGGACCATGGGAGAGCGAACCCCGCACCAGTCCGCCCAGTTCACCTCCGTCCAGGTCTTCTGGGAGCCGGTGGGGCTGCCGGGGAGCTGCGCGTTCCAGCCCGGGCTGGAGGGGCTGGAGGAGCCGAGCCCGCAGCTCCCTCTTCTGTCCAACCACCCTTTGGCAGCCGCTCCGTCCCGTTCCCGCAGGAATTTGGGCTCCCAGGCGGAGCAGCTCCCGAGCCACCTTCTCCCCGCCTGCAGCTCGGCGAGGATTCAGGGTTAAAACCCTCCGCAAGCCTTTGGATGAGTCAGCCCTGCGGTTTTTAGGAGGCCAGACAAGTGTTTCTTGGGCAGGGATTGTTTTTGTGCCCCGGCTCTGGGCTGGCCGTGCCCAGGAGCTGTTGTTGGACCACAAGGCTCCAGTGCCAGGAGCTGCTCAGACAAAGGGGCTGTGTTTCCTCCTGGACATCCAGGGCTCTCCTGGAGCCTTTTTGCAGTTTCATGGCTTCCTGCTGGGAGCCTCTTTCCTTCTGCAGCTCCCCCACGCACATAATTAGGGACTATTTTGGGACCTTATCGAGATGCTTCGGAGCTGATTAGCCTGGACTTCCTTCCTCCCATCATCAACCTGCTCCAATATCGACGTCCAGCGGCGCTAATTTGATCCTATCAAGGAGCAGGGGAGCTTTGGAGGCATCACAGAGACTCGAAGTGCACAGTTTGGAGCTGGCAGCAGCAGGGCTGATAAGAATGAGCCATTTCTCCCCCTGTCCATCTCCTTTCTGTGCCAGCCACGTGCTCAGTCTCACCCTGGAGGCTCCCACTGGACAAACTGGAGCTCAGCCAGGCAAATAAATACATTTTTATGTTTTTTTCTGTTTATTTTTCTGCATTAAATAAACGGGTTTTTAAAGCACACACTATTAGTGAAAAAGTTACATATTACTGGAAAAATAATTGCTTCAAAATTACATGGAGTAGTTTTAGAGCATCAAGTCCCTCATGTCTGTCTCAATGAAGGGATGGAGGGAGGGGAATTTTACAGCCCTGCAACACCTGAACTATTTACCAGGAGAGTCATTCCTGCCTCCCTGAGAGCCTCACTTGGCATATTGAGGATAAAACAGGCAGCAGATGCAAGGGACCTCTAAAATCTTTTATTATTCCACATGTTCCAGGTTCCAGTGGTGATTTCTACCCCTAAATTCCTTTTTTCCCCTGTTTACTCTCCCTGCAGCCTGTGAACACAAAGGCAAAGCTCCTGCCTGTTCTGCAGAGAGAGCTGCTTTGGCCACTCTTCTCTACACCCTGAGACTGAAAACAACATTTACAGATAAAGTGAAAAATGTTTATTTGCAAAATACATCATCAAACTACAAAACAAATCCCCCCCCGCAGAGGAACAGGCAGTTTCCACCTGACACCACCCCAGTTATCACAAATCCCTCCCCACTGCCCAGTCCTGCTCCCACTGACACTTTATTCACTCCAGGGCATTCCAGCCACTGTTTTAAGTGAGGAACAGCAAATCCTAGTTGGAAACACTTTGTAGCAGGGTGATGTTGTCCCCTTTCAGCATGATCCGACCTGCAACACAAGGGAAACGGATTGGAGGGGACAGAATTCTGGAATGGCTTTGGGGTGGCCTAAAGACCCCCCAGTCCCACCCTGTGCCACGGGCAGGGACAGCTCCCACTGGCCCAGCTGCTCCAAGCCCCGTCCAGCCTGGCTTTGTTACAGCTGTTTGAAACCCCACACCTGCTCTGAGGCACAGACACGTTTTCCTGCACTTTGAACACACCCACCAGCTCAGGAAACAGCAGGAACTGAGCCCAGTGTCTGCTCCACACGAGCTTCAGGCTCCCACCCCTGGATTTCAGGCTCCCACCCCTGGATTTCAGGCTCCCATCCCTGGATTTCAGGCTCCCACGCCTGATTTCCAGATCCCCCACCCCAGTTCCAGGCTCCCACCCCTGGATTCCAGGCTCTCTCAGGTTCCACAGCCACTGTGACCTACC
Organism: Sakesphorus luctuosus; assembly: GCA_013396695.1. Taxonomy (NCBI): domain Eukaryota; kingdom Metazoa; phylum Chordata; class Aves; order Passeriformes; family Thamnophilidae; genus Sakesphorus; species Sakesphorus luctuosus. The sequence goes on along the minus strand of VWZD01003529.1, from coordinate 494,840 downwards.
CAGCTGCTTCCTGGACTTTGTTTTGGAGTGAATCTCCTCTGCATCATCCAGCACCAGGTTCATGTACTCATCAAAGCCCTGAAAACAGCACCAAACACAGTCAGGAGGCTGAAATTCAGCAACCACCACACACACTCTCCTTAGCTCTGCAACTACCACTGTCCACTGGAGAAACATGAAGTATTTCCACTCTCATTCTTGGAAAACAGTGGAAAAAGGAAGGAAGAAATGGATTTATGAACCTGCAAACCACCCAAAGGTGTCAGAGGAGTGACAAGGGGACACTGATACTCACAATGATGCAGCCTTCTATCCTCATGTTCACCTGCTCATAGAGCCACACCTGGATCCTGGATCTCTAAAAATGATGGAGAGGGAGAGTAAAACAGGAACAGAAACACCCCAAGCAGTTTGTCCCCTGCTGTGCATCAAGGGCTCCTCACTGCCAACAGCCACTGCAGCTCCCAGAGGAGTCTCTGGTATTTCTGGGGGTTTGTGCTGTTTCGTCAATAATTAATAATTAAATAGTAATAAATAACAAGAAATGCGAATTAATAATATTTAATGATTAAACACAGGGCAGCAGAGACTTTAATTGTCACAAGGAAACAAACAGTGTGTCCCTGCCCATGGCAGGGGGTGGACCTGGAGGGTCTTCAGGGCCCTTCCCAATCCAAACCATTCTGGGGTTCTGGGAAAACATCCCACACACTGGGCTGCAGGATCCAACACCTGACACAAAGGTAATTCCTGGCTGGGGGAAAGAAATGCTGAGCTGTTCTCACCCCCCTGAATGACTGTGAGTTCTTCAGTTGAACTGAAATCGGGCAAAACCCCGAATTTTTAACTCTGAGCCCCCCAGTCTGGAGTGGCAGCGCCGGCCACGTGCTCGGGGAGGGCCAGACCCTCCTTCCCCTCGCAGTTCAAAGGGTCGTAAACAGGAACAAAGCAGATTTCAGTTGGGTGTTGGGAGAGGCACCACCCCCAGGTACTCACGTTCTGCAGGTAGCGGAAGATCAGGTTCTGGAGGGGAGGGTTAAGGTCGCAGCACGGCCAGAGACCCCCCGGGGACACTGCCCGGGGTGGGACCCGCGACCCCCGGGGGATGAAACCTCCGAAGGATCAAACCCGCGACCCCCGGGGGGCAAAATCCCCCAGGGATCAAATCCGAGACCCCCAGGGACGAAACCCACGACCCTCGGGGGGTCCCCAGGCCTGGGGATGGAACCCACGATAAAAGGCCTGGGGATGGAACCCGCGATCCAAGGCCTGGGGATGGAACCCGCGATCCAAGGCCTGGGGATGGAACCCGCGATCCAAGGCCTGGGGATGGAACCCGCGATCCCAGGCCTGGGGATGGAACCCGCGATCCAAGGCCTGGGGATGGAACCCGCGATCCAAGGCCTGGGGATGGAACCCGCGATCCCAGGCCTGCATCCCGCGGCTCCCGGGGGTGGAACCCGCGCCCCCCGTGCCCCGCCTGGCCTCCATCCCGGTCCCCCCGCGTTCCCCCGCACTCCCCCGGGGCTGTGCAGGATACGATGGGCTGCACCATCACCTTCTGCACCTTCTGGCCCTGCCCGCGGTACGCCATGGCTGCGCCGGGCCCGGAGCACTGTGGGGCGGCGGCGCATGCGCGGCTCGGCCACGCCGGGGGGCGGGAACGCGCCGGGAATGGCGGGAAATCCCAGCGGGAATGGGCGGGGAAAGGAACGGGCAGGGAATTCCCGCCGGGAATGGGCGGGGAAATCCCTCCGGGATTGGGCAGGGAATTCCCGCTGGGATCTTTCTTTGCATACAGGGTCAGACTGTCTGTTACGGTTGGAAAAAAAAGCCCAGAGCACTGAGTCGTTCCTTGGACATCTCCAAGGATGGAGACTCCAAACCTCCCAGGGAGCCCCAACCTTTTCCATGGGGAAATTCCTCCTGATGTCCAACCTGTCCCCTCTGGGTTCATCCTGCCGCATTCCCACAGAGAGGGAGGGATTTTTTGGATGATTTTTTCCGCAGGAAATAGCACAGGTAGTGAGTTCTCATGTCTAAGCAAAATGCCATGAGCCATCCCAAAAGCTGACAGGGAAGGGAGGCAGTGACCATGGCAGGTTTGTGCAAACACGGGCCATTCCCTCTTCTCCTGTCCCTGTTCCCTGGGGCAGAGCCTGACGCTCCTGGAAGGGAATCCTGGAGAGGTAGAAGGTCCCCCCTGAGCCTCCTTTTCTCCAGGCTGAGCCACTTCCTGCTGCTCCAGCCCCTTCCCAGCTCCATTCCCTTCTCTGGACACATTCCAGGCCCTCCCTGTCCCTCCTGGATGGAGTGACCAGGACTGGACACAGCCCTGCAGGTGCCTCAGCCCTGCCCCGCACAGGGGAACAATTCCCTGCCCTGGTCGAACCCCCAAACCCCCAACCCCCCAGCCCTGCTCCTGTGCCTCATTTCATTTATAAACACTCAGCTACAGGGAAGGAGGAGGCAACCAGACTATGTTTAATACAATTCCTTAAATAAAACACACATAGAAACCAGAACTGGGTCTGTACAGACACGAGCGGGGCGGGCGGAGGTGACCAGCCTACGTTTAATACCTTAAATAGAATACAAATATAAAATGGAAGAAAAAAATATTTACAAGAAACCATGGGATACACCAAATCCCGTCTCCACGGGCTGATAGAGCAGGAGGAGGGAAGCAGTGAGGGGGAAACCCTTCCATGCCCTCTCCCTCTCTCCCAAAGTCATTCCATGTGCACTAAGACGGGTGCTGGCGGACGTCACGGCATGAGGAATTCCTTCAGCAGGATAAAGGGCTGGCAGCTCAGGGGAGCAATCCTTGGAACCAAGAGGCACTTAAACCAATCCTTCCTTTCCCAATTTACTGCAGATGAGGAGAGGAATCCTGGCTGCCCACCCCAGGATCCTGTTCCCATCAGGAAAAAGCACCCTGATAATTCAAAGTAAGGCTGGATGGACACACCCCAGCCACCGCCCTTGGCAGCATGTTTGGTCCAAAATACTAATTAATCTGCTCCCTCCTACCCCAACACTGTCATTAAATCCCCGAATTAAAGTCAAAATGACAGCATACAGCAATAAAACTCAAGAGTTGACATAGTAACTCCAGGCTTTGGGTACCAACTGTCCAAGGAATCCAAACACAAAGCGCTGAAATGCGGCGACCGCTGCGTCGTGTCACGGGGAGGAAGGTGGAAGTTTTCCTTTGAAGCCTTCAGGACGTCATGGAATCAGCAAACCAGTTCACAACCACCAGTTTGGAGATGGGATCTCTGTGTCCCCCAAAAAAACAAGTGCTTTGTCCTCTCCATGTGGAGAAGGCCACTGAAATCAGGACAACTGGGTGCAGATTCTGCCTAATCCTACCAGTCCAACTGTGCCTTCAGCCTCAGCTAGGAAAAGGATCACCTCCATGTATCCAACAAAATATACAGGTTGGGGGTTTGTCTATGGGTTTATTCTGAGGGGTTTTTTGGTGTTGGGTTTTTTTTGTGGCTTGATTTTTTTTTTCTTTTTCAGATGGTGCAGTTCAGCTGTCAATCATCTCACGGAGTTCCAGAATGAGGTCATCCTCATCCTTCCCTGGGTCCAGGTCGATTTCTGGTTCCAGTTTGTCTCCTGAGAATTCCCAAATGAGCTTCTCAAAGTCATCTTCCATAGACAGAGGTGCTTTGGCAGAGCCTGTGGAGCTCAGACGGCGCATCTTCACCGGGACCTCTGAGGAAGCTGAAGTTGAGCTGGAGACCTCTGACTGTGCCAGGGAGCCTGCCTGGCTCCCAAGGTGGAGATCAGGGCTGGGAAGAGCAAGAAACAGGAAAAAAAAATCAGTGTGTGACATTCCTTATGTGGAATTTAACTCTCCTACATCTCAACCTTACACAGGGATTGTGACTCAATTAACCAGGATCAGCAGGCACAGTCAGCAGTTTAGGGATTTATCCATGAAGAGACACCTGGAGTCTGGGAATGAAGGAGCAGTATTTATAGCCACAGACTTTTCCTCCTTTACTAATTTGACCATAAAAAGGAAAAGAAGTGAACTTCTGCAGGCCCTCAGAAAACCCACAAAGTCACTGACAAGCTGTGCCCAAGTGCAGCATTTTAAGAAAACAACCTAAATAAGCATTGCTGCTACAAAAATTATTTCACATCGTTTCTTTGTTGGATTTTGGCAATAATTGCCTCAAAACTCAGAGTTTCCACATGTGAACAAACCCACATGAAAGTGTCAGAGGTCAAGAAAAAGAACAAGGTGTGACTGTTACCTGGTTTGGGGTTTTTCCCTCCGAGGTACAGAGACCAGGCTGTCCTCTGGCAAAGCAGGAGCCACGGCCTGGGGAGAAGGGAGAGTGTTTATGACACCAAGGGAAAATGCTTCCACAGGCTGTTCCTTTGCTGCTTCTCCTCTGACACTGTGGAGCTTAAATCAAAACACACCTCCTGAAATGAGTATGAACTTGAAGTTTACTAATGACTGGGTCTTTTTTAAGGATTTTTTGTCTTTTAATGGACAAAATCCTCCATACTACAGAGAAAGCAGAGAATTATGCAGATACTGCCATTCATCTAATTAAAAGCAGGAAGGAGCTTCAGCAGGAACAGAAACCCACAGAACATTTCAGTTTTCCACCTTTTCTCCCAGAAGAGGGTAAGGTTTGGCCCTGGGGACCTGGAGCTGGCTCAGGACTGTCCTTACCACAGCTGCTTTCTTGGCTGAAGGTTCCTTGGTGTCCCCACCAGTGGCACTGAGGGGCTTCACGGCCACCACGGCAGTGGGGTGGCTCTCGGTGGGGTGACGTTTCAGGCTCTGCCGGGGGGAGGACGTGGCTTTCCCATCCAAATGCTTCAGGTATGCCTTGGATTTGGCTGGAATGAAAGGAAGAAAAAAACAATAAAGTCTTGCTCTGCCTCAAGTCAAAAAACCAGCAGGTTCTTAATAGTTCCATAATCATAAATCATAGAATAGGTTTGGGTTGGGATGGACTTTAAAGGTCATCCAGTCCCAGCCCCTACCATGGGCAGGGACATCTTCCACCAGCCCAGGGTGCTCCAAGCCCTGTCCAGTCTGGCCTTGGACACTCCCAGGGATGGGGCAGCCACAGCTTCTCTGGGCAGCCTGTGCCAGGGCCTGCCCACCCTCACAGGGAACAATTTCTTCCATGGATCAAAACTAAATTTCCCCTCTTGACAGTTTGAAACCATTTCCCACTGTCCTGTCACTTCAGTTCCGGATGAACAGTCCATCTCCAGCTTCCATGTAGCCCCTTCAGGTCCTGAAGGTGCTGTGAGGTCAGCACACAACCTTCTCTTCCCCAGGATGAACAGCCCCAGCTCTCCCAGCCTGTCTCCATGCTCCTTTGGATGCAGCCCAGGATTTGGTCACATCCCAGGGTTCCAGCAAATGCTGAGCTTTCCATCAACCATCCCCCCAGCCCTTCTCCCCAGGGCTGCTCTCAACAACCTGCCCTCAGGTAACACTCACTTTTAGCTTTCCGTTCCAGAGGCTGAGCTGCCCTTTTCCCTGGGGACACAGCAGGATCCTTCTCTGGGCTTCCCACCCCATCCTCCTGAGGTTTCACCAATTTCCTCCTCCCAAGCTGATAAGCTGGTCCTGAAACCACAGTGGATTCAGGGCTCCCTGATGGTGGAGTTTTATCCTTGGCTGGTTTTTCCACTGGAGTTGGCACAGCAGCTGTTTCCTTCTGAAGATTCTCTTGGCGTTGCTTCAGCTGCCTCTTCTCCCACATGATCTCCTCCAGGCTCTTCACCTGGACTGTGGAATTAGCTGCACTCTGACCAGAGGGCTAGAAAAAAGAATGCAAGAAAAGGATTAATAGGACAAAAACCTATGGAGGTTCCATTATGAAAATCTGGGTGGCAATCCCTCCAAAATGGCTCCATGTGGCACCACTGAAATCCAACACTTTTTGCATAAAATGCTTCCTGTAACAAGATCCCTGCTTTGCTCTGGTAATAATGTTTCAAAAGTCTGCAATCCCCAACACAGCAAGCTGCTTTAATGGAGAAGACTCACTGCAACCTATCCATTCTTGTTAAGGATTATAAAGGCATACAAGCTCCCCCATCCAGCCTGGATTCCTCTAATCAAAGCTCCAGCCTTTGTCATTAAAATACTCAGCTCAGAGTTTTAAGACATCCTTAAAAGTTTGCCAGAGAAAGTCACTGAGAACAAAAACATTCTTCCCACGTTAACCTCTGGCATTGACAGGTTTCATTGTGAGGTATAATCAGATTAATTCCTCAATTTAATTCAAATTAATTAATTAAAAGTGAGGATTATAATGCTGCTTGGAAGTGACAGGACTTGGGACTTCACTGCAGCAATTACCAAATGAGGAAAGATAGGAAGGATCTCCAGCTGAGAGCAGGCAGTGACAAAACATGACAAAACAGATCAGAAATTTTATAATTTTATGAGCATACAAACAAAACATGATAAAATTCAACAGAAATTTTGTGTATGTGTGTGTGTGTATATATATATATATGTTCATCTTCACAATGGACTCACCTCTGCAGGTGCAGAGACAGTTTTTGGAGAAGGTTTGTTCAATTCCACTATCATTTTTTCTTCTCTTCCAGGTGCTTTAAAACAAGCAAAAGTGAAAAATAAGTATTTTGTCAACAGCAGAGGTAAAGAAACCTGGTTATCATGTCTAGTAGCAAGACAAAGGAAAGTCTAAAGCATCTCATCTCTCCCTCAATCTCTTTTCTGTGGTTTATATAATCTTAACGATGGGATCTTTAATGCCCTCACATTGCAAAGTTGCTAACAACCTTCCCAAACACACACACATCAATAAACAACACATATTCCAAACAGGAATGTAACCTTGGATCCAGCACAGGGAACATCCCATACCACAGACTGATGGCAGAAAAAACAAGACAGAGGTTAAAGACTACAAAGCTCGTCAATGAATGAATTTTCCAGTGGGAAATACAGAAAACTGTCATGTAATTCATGGAAAATAACATGGTCCTTTTGACTTTGGAGCCTTCAAACTTTTCTCCTCTAGTATGGACAGAAGGAAAAAGCAAAGTGTATCCTGAGTAACTCGGGTTTATTCCAGAGGGAGGCACTTCCCCACGGAAGTATCTCCTTACCTATGAGCTTTGTGACCCGCAGCAGTTTCCTCCCTCTGAGGGCGGGCTCAGGCTGTGCAGGAGGAGCTGGCACGTTCTCCCCACTCTGCTGCATCCGCAGAGCTTTCTCCCTCTTGATCTCTTCCAAGGTTTTGATCCGCACTTCTCCGGCTGGCTTGGCTCTGCCTGGCTCTGCCAGCTGCACCTTGCCGGGCACGGCTGGAGCAGGAGTGCTCTTCCTGGGCTCACCCTCAGCTTTTGGCTTGGCAGGGAACTCCTCTGGTTTGCCCTTCTCTTCTTCCACCCTCTTGTGGTTCTTTTCAGCCAGGGCTCCCAGGAGGGCTTTGACGCGCACAGGGGGGGCCGGCCTGGCCCCCGGGCCGGGCTCCTCTGCCCTCCGTGGCTCCCCGGGGGGCTTGGCCGGGGGCTCCCCGCGCCGCTGGCTCGCCCTCTCCAGCCGGATCTCCTCCAGGGTTTTCACCCGGATCTCCTCGATGGGCTTGGCAGCCTTGCCTGGCATCAGCAAGAAACAGAGAGGAACCAACAGTTAAAGAGAGTCCAACAAAATGTTGAGTGTCCAAGATCCGTCACAGCACTGAGGAAGGGGGGTTTGAGCACCTGCACAACCATGGCATGGTTTGGGTGGGAAGGGACCTCAGTGATCACCCAGTGCCACCCCCTGCCATGGGCAGGGACACCTCCCACCAGTCCAGGTTGCTCCAAGTTTATCCAAACTGGCCTTGGACACTTCCAGGGATGGGGCAGCCACAGCTTCTCTGGGGACCTGTGCCAGGGCCTGCCCACCCTCACAGGGAGAATTTCTTCCTAGTTTCCAATCCAAACCNGCAACAGCAAGAAACAGAGAGGCACCAACAGTTAGAGTCCAACAAAATGTTGAGTGTCCAAGATCCGTCACAGCACTAAGGAAGGGGGGTTTGAGCTCTCTCAAGATGCACCTGGGGACAGGAGCACCTGCACAACCATGGCATGGTTTGGGTGGGAAGGGACCTCAGTGATCACCCAGTGCCACCCCCTGCCATGGGCAGGGACACCTCCCACCAGTCCAGGTTGCTCCAAGTTTATCCAAACTGGCCTTGGACACTTCCAGGGATGGGGCAGCCACAGCTTCTCTGGGGACCTGTGCCAGGGCCTGCCCACCCTCACAGGGAGGAATTTCTTCCTAGTTTCCAATCCAAACCAACTCTCTGCCAGGCTAAATCCATTCTCCCTTGTCCTGTCATTCCAGGTTTTTGTAAATAGTCTCCTTCCATCTTTCCTGTCAGCTCCCTTCAGGCACTGGAAGGGCACAGTTGGATCACCACAAAGCTTCTCTTTTGCAGGCTGAACAATCCCAATTAACAATGACATTCTCCTCCTTCTCCTTTAAGCACTTGAATTTTGAAAACCAGCACCACTTATTTTTTAACTTCTCAGACTATGTCTCTCTGTGGGCACCCCAAAGTTCTGCTCCTGGGAGTGGTTCTATTCTACTTGTGTGTGAGCAACTGCAGCTTCTGATGGTTCAGGAGCATCAAACCTTGGTGAGACACACGTGGAAACCACATCTCTGACAGCAGCCTCAGGACAGCTCAGCAACCCAGCAGGGGCAGCAGCAGTTCTTAAAAATTAACTTTTAGGGCCGGTTGTATGGAAGTGCAAGGAAACAAAAAAGGGGAAGGTGTATTTAATATCCAATTATTACCTGTCTCTGTACTGCTCTGCTCAGAGGGCTGCCCCAGCCTCTCCTTCAGGGATTTCAGGAGTTGAACTAAAAGACAGAACAGAAAGAGTCAGGGAGACTGCATTCTGATTTAGTGAGATGAGACAGGAGATCACTGCAGTGGGATTCAGAATTACCTCAAGCCCTCAACCAACAGGCAAAAAGAACCACCAAAAGGGAGACAGAAAACCCACACCAAGTGTGGGTGTAAAATCCAGGTGTGTTTGGTACCTGTGCCTCTTTTTGGGGCTTTCTCAGCATTCTCCAGCAGCTCTGTCTTCCTGCCCAGCCTGTCAGCAACGTTCCGCCTCAGTGGGAGGAAAGTCTTACCAGCTTCAGGAAGAACAAAAGGAGAAATACCTTCAGAATGTTTCTCTACAGGAGGATTTTATAAGAGTCAGCCACAAACTTCAATCCTTCCAGCTTTATTTGCTAGTATTTGCCTTTCAGCTGCTAACAGAATTTGCCCATAATGTATTTACTTCCCTCATATAGCAAAAATTCCTTTAAATATCATCGTGTTTAGGTGAGGGCACTCAAAGAGCAGCTCACAAAAAGCTCTCACCTATGAGAGTTTTCCTTTTTCCCAGTCTGTCAGGCAGATTCAGGTGGATCACAGGATCCTCTCCTAAAACACAGAAGGATCTGCTCAGTGCACAGAAAGCAGCAGCCAGTAAAAGCACCATCCTTCTAGCCCATGTCCTAAAAAATGACACTCCTGTGGTAGCCAAAGCCCATAACAAATGAATGAGGAGTGTGAGCAGAGGTGGTTCCACAGGTTTTTTGTCTTTAAAAGGAATTTATAGCCTCATACCACAGAACTGCCACTGTCAGCCTCTTCAGTGCTTCAAAAACTGGCCACTTGTGTAATTCTATCCTTCCCCTTCATTACTCCTATTTTTAATTAACTGCTTATTTGCAGTCTCACACTTGTTTGGCCATCAGACTCAGGATCTCCCTGCTGCTACTGCACTTCTACAACTCCAACTGAAAGTTAAATGAAACACATTTGAGAGCCTGAGGGATGTGATAAGATATAATTAGTTATGGCTTAATGACAAAAAACTCTTCTTGATCTTTTATTGCAGCGTAACAAATCCAGCACCTACAAATTCCAAACCTTTCCAATACAACCAGGGCCTTTAAGGATAAAGTGGTTTTAATTAGAAAAGGCGGCATCAGAGGTGTGAATTATCTTAATTATTACTGAACAGTTTGATTTAGGAGGCACGGGATGGAAACTCTTACCCTCCTTTGAGGACAGGGTCACAGTTCTCAGCACTGTCCGGACGTTTTCCTTCTCTGGCACAGGAATTGTCCGAGCTTGGAGTGAATCCACAGCAGCTCCTGAAGGACCTTCTGATCAGAGCATGGGACAAATAAGGATGTTTAGGAAAACAATCCAACCAATCAAACAGAACCATCATGAAGATCAAGAACACAAATTCTTCATTACTGCCAAATGCAAAACAAGCAGTAAATAAGAGAGATGAGCAACTTCCCTTGGATTTGCTCTTGGAATTCCAAGCAGAACACCAGCTGGTTAAGAAAACAACTCCCATGCCAAAGTAGCTCAAGGCCCCCAACAAAACATGGAAGTCTGTCCCTCAAGCAGCTCTCAGCTGCAATAATCATCTCCCAGTCTGAGCCCAACAGTGCAAAAAATCCTCCTTCTCCAGCAAATTCCAGCTATCCAGGTAATACCAGGATTAAAAACAAATATAAGGTGAACTCAGAGCAGAAGGACAGGAGAACAGGGGGTATTAACTCACCACCTTGTTTTTTGCCTTTTTCCTTTAGCTTCTTCAATTTGATTTCTTCGAGTGTTTTTATTCCAAAATTTAAATTGTCATCTGGAAGCACAGAGCAGTTAATGAAACTGAGGCTCACAGGCACGTGCTGAGGAGCACAGATCCTGAAGCTTTATAGCTCAGAACCTCCCCAGAGCATTCTGAATAAACCCTGTCAACACTCCCCAGGAGTTAAAGCAGCACCAGAACAGATGGTATTTTGGTAAGAAATTGGCACCTTCCCTCACCCTCCCCCATCCCACAGGGTAAAATCTGCAGTTTGAAGCATTAATGTCATGTAGAGGGATGAAAGATTCCTCTGCCATTTGCACAATGTCTGAAAGGACACACCTGCAGGCATTTAAACTCCATGTTGTGGCTCTATTTTGTTCCACAAAAGCAAACCAGGAGGAGTTTACCTCCTTGGGACACACAACATGATTAGATGGGAACGACCCCCTTCACTGACCCATGTTCTATTGTTGTTAGAATACACTGCTTTTAAATGTGAAATTCTCCTTCCAGTCCATCCTCCCACAGCTGCTGGAATACCTTGCTTTGCATTAGCATTGGATTTCCTGGTGGAAATCACTCTCAATCCATTATGGGCTTCTGTGGCTGGTTGCTGGACTGGTGTTTTAGTTTCTTCTCCTTCTTCAGAAAGCTGGTCTGAAAGGTAAAAATAAACCTATCAATTTATGGAGCACAGATTAGACAGGATTGTTCATGTTTATGTAGCTCATACATTGACACTTCAACCCATATTTAGGACTCCAGACTCTTCTTTGTAGTTTTAACCAGAACAAAATTCAAGTATTATTTGATTTATATATTCACTTACAGCAGAAATACTTTCAATGAGTAAAAAATGCTCACCATCATCATCCTCATCATCATCTGCAGCATTGATGACCACTGGAGGATGTGTAGGACTCGGCACATTCTCTGAGTTCTCCACTTTCATCACCCCCCTCAGCTGTGGGGAGGGGTTGGACTGCACAGACAGTTTGTTTTGCTGCAGCGACATCTGAGCCATTTTCACATCATCTTCTGCAGACTCAGGTGGGCTTGGGAGTGTAGCTGAGGAAAGGGAGATCATCTGTCACGTGGCCATTTCAAACTTTGACCCCAGTGTTGCAGATATGACAGAGAAGGCAGATAAGAATTTAGTTTCCTTATTCCCCACCCCTGCTTACAGTAACTAGGGATGTGGTTTCCCTCACACACCCATCTCCCCACCCAGAAAGGATTAAATGAGGGGAAAGGAACCTGAAAGGCAAAGATCACAAATGGGCTGAGCATAAAAACAATTAAAAAACAGAATTACACTCCCTTCAGCTGACAGCCCCTGACTGCAGACTTCTCCCTGCTCTCAGTTCCTTGAGCCTCCAGAGTGTTTTCCCCCCTCCTACACAACACTCACAACAAAATATTTACTAAAGAAAGTGGAGCTGAGAAACTCACTTTTGCTTGGGGGTAGGAAGAGCCCATCCACAAAGCGCCCTTTGGTGTGATGGAAAGCACAGTTGGATTTCTGGCAGCCCCCAGGCTGGTTCTCCCAGTAACAGGCGATCTCACTCCTCTTTTTCTGAGGGAACAGAAACCAAAGCTCAGGCAACTCTCACTCAGGTTTGCAGAGAGACTCCATTTCACAGCATATCACAGACAGCACCAGGGCAGTGCTGAAATATCATTCCAAAGGTCAGCTTCTCACTAAATATATTCCAGGGCATATAAACAAAGTTGGTGTAGGGGGGAACAACTAAATATTGTCTGGCTTTGCTTTCCTGTCACTCAGCTGGAAAAGACAGGCCAGTCTGACACATTAATTCAGGGTTAAACTAGTATAAAATCCAAAATAATGGGATTACTCAAAGGGAAAAATGCCTTCAAATGCTGTTTGAATCTACCTGAATTTATCTTTCAGAGCATTGGTTCCTTTCCATCTTTCTTCTCCCCTCCCTGTACTATTCCAACAGTCAGGATAATGTTATCTGGAGAAATTCAGGGCACAAAGGCCCTGCCCAGGCCATTTTCCAGCCCAGCTCTCAGAGGCTGTTTCCCACCACCCTTCTCCAAGCACATTCAGGCTGTGTGATCCATGTGGTTGCCCCCACCTCTGATTAAGGAAATAACATCAGCAACCAGTATAAACATTGCTTGCTGAGATATCCCTTAGAAATTGATTTTTTCCTTCTCTAACTCCTTCCACTCCCCTCCTAGTAACCAATATCCCTTTAAAGCAAGTAAATCTATCCTGTAAAAGCACATTCATAGAATCACAGAATGGATTGGGTTGGAAAAGACCTCCGGGATCATCAAGTCCAACCCTTGATCCAACCCCACTGTGCCCTGGGCTGGTGATCACAGTGGGGTTGGATCAAGTCGTGGTGGATTCTCATTCAGTGCTACATCCACAGGTGGATTCTCACTCAGTGCCACATCCACAGAATCACAGAATGATAGAATGGATTGGGTTGTAAGAGACCTCCGAGATCATCAAGTCCAACCCGTGGTCCAACTCCAGTCCCTTTACCAGATCATGGCACTCAGTGCCACGGCCAAGCTCAGCTGAAAACCCTCCAGGGATGGGGAATCCACCCCCTCTCTGGGCAGCCCATTCCAATCCCTGAGCACTCTCTCTGCAAAGAATTTTTTTCTGATCTCCAACTTCAATTTCCCCTGGCAGAGCTTGAGCCCCTCGTGCCCCCTTGTCCTTGGGGAGAAGAGACCAACCTGGCTGTAACTTCCCTTCACATTCCCCCACCCACAGCCCTGGAAGTGCCTTGGTTTGCCAACACTCACATCGATTTCCATGTGCCTGAACCTGCAGACATTCCTGAAGCAACGCCCCTCCTGCCAGAGGGTGCAGACGGTCTCGCTGCCCAGCGCGGCCTCGCAGTGGCGGAAGGCACAGCTGTCTCCCTGCAACCCACAGCAGATCAGTAACAACAGCAAAACAAACCCACCCAGCCTAAAAAACACCCATCCTCTCAGAGCTGGGAACAGAGTCTGGTAGTTATGTTACCAGCAATCTGTTAATTATGACATCAGCAATCTCTTAATTATGACACCAACAACCTGTGTGTCTCCTCACACTCTTCCCCCTCCTTGCTAAAAAACTAAGAAGGGAAAAGCCAACCCCCCCCAGGGAAAGCTCCAAACTCACCTTGTTGCAGGTGGAATAGAAGTAGAAGTAGCAGTCATCTCCCTGGCTGGACATACTGGGGGAATCCTTGGAGTGAAGCCTTGCAATGAGCTGGCAGGGTTTGCTCTCAGGGCCTTCCTCCAGCCTTGGCAAGAACTGGCTTCGCTTTCTGGGACTCAAAGGCTTCCTCTGGCTTAGCAGTGAAATCTTCTTTTTAAAAGTAACTCTAAAGAAAGGGGTCAGGAAGGGAAAAATAACTGAGATAAGCATTTTTATTGCTGTTTTCTGTTAGTCAAATTTAGCTCTGGTGGGGACAATGTCTTGTCAGGTATTTGTGATTTTAATAACAGTTATGTATGTTGGAGCAGGGAAAACAGTGTGTGGCTGTAAGGCTGAAATGAGACACTCCTTGAAAGTGTCATATATTATTAATGATATTGATGTAATTAATATGGATAATTGACAATGATATACTGATAATTGATATTGATATATTGATAATATAATTGACATTGATATATTGATAATTCACATTGATAATATAATTTATATTCTAACATTACATTTGAAATTACACCTTAATGAATAAAATTATAATTGATATTGATGTAATTGATATGGATAATATAATTGACACTGATATATTTATAATATAATTGACACTGATGTATTGATGATATAATTGATATTGATATATTGATAATATAATTGATGTATTGATAATATAATTGATGTATTGATAATATAATTGACATTGATATATTGATAATATCATTCATATTGGTATACTGATAATATAATTCATATTGATATATTGATAATATAATTTATATTCTAACATTACATTTGAAATTACACCTTAATAATGAATAAAATTATAATTGATATTTATGTAATTGATATGGATTATATAATTGACATTGATGTATTGTGAATATAATTGATATTGATATATTGATAATATAATTGACATTGATAAATTGATATAAAATTGATACATTGATAATTGACATTGATATATTGAGAATATAATATATTGATATAGTGATAATATAATTGTCTTTGATATATTGAGACTATAATTGATATATTGAGAATATAATTGACATCGATATATTGATAATATAATTGATGTATTGCTAATATAATTGATATTCATAATATTACATTTGAAATTACACCTCAATAATGACACATTAAAAATAATAATAATAATAATAATGGTATCTATTACAGCTCAGTAGTATCACATTAATATTACTTCTTAATGCCATCACATCTTAATAATATCTCATCTTTTGAAGTGACAATGACCACCAGTTGAACCATTACATGATTAATCAATTACCAGCTAATAATGTCTAACAAATCCAACGACACCCTGACCATTTCTCCAACCCCTGTGGATTTTTGGGCTCACCCACCTGGACAACTTCAGCACAGCCTTTGCTCTTCCCAGCCATCCAGTCCCTTCTCCTGTTGGGCCGAACCAACACTTGAGTCCATCAATTTATAACAAAGGGGTAGAAAGAACTTTCCTTCTCACATTGCCAGGGGAACCTCATCCCCAATTCACACTTAGGAGGTGCTCTTAAACATCTTACAACTAATGGAGGAAGCAAGTCCATTGGAATCCTGCCAGCCTGGAGACAGCCAGGGTTCTTTGGCTCTTCCAAAAAACCACCAAACACCACCAAAAAAAGCCCCAGCGCATTTAAAGATGAACTTGGGATTCAAAGTGGCTGCAAAAATGAGGCTCCATCTTCCACAGCTGGGGAAGTTCTAATTTTTTTTTTTTTTGGTTAATAATTTAACATTCAGTAACTTGCAATTTCTGGTCTTCCAAGATTTCTTCACCTATTAAGAAAACACAAAAACCTTCCCCCATCTTTATTACCTGGACAGCAAACCCACATGAGTGTGTATAAACCCAGCTGTGTTTATACACACACCGAAGGAGGGAGGAGAACAAAGGGAGGGGAAAAATGAGGATTTGGGGCTGCAGAAAGAGCCTCCCATTGGGAGAAAACATGAAATCTCTCCATGATATTTGGGTGTGAGTGGGAGGGGATGCTGAGAGGGGTTAGTTGGGATGGGGGACTTTGGGAGCAGCACCAAACACCTGTCCAGGCACACAGAGGAACATCCACAGGGTGTGAATGCCCTCCCAGACACACCAGGAGCAGGAGGACAGGGAACAGCAGGGACACAGCAAGCCTTGGGAAGCAGGGAATGCTCCCTTGGGAATCAGGGAATGATCCCTTGGGAATCAGAGGATGCTCCCCTGGGAATCAGGGAATGATCCCTTGGGAATCAGAGGATGCTCCCCTGGGAATCAGGGAATGATCCCTTGGGAAGCTGGGAATGCTCCCTTGGGAAGCTGGGAATGCTCCCTTGGGAAGCTGGGAATGCTCCCCTGGGAAGCTGGGAATGATCCCTTGGGAAGCAGAGGATGCTCCCTTGGGAAGCAGAGGATGCTCCCTTGGGAGTGGCTGCACAGAACCAGGGCTGGGAATTGCTGGGATTGTAGGAATAATTTGGTTTGACATCACAAATTTGCTCTTCCCTAGTCCTCATATCCATCATTATCCATTGGGAATGGCCTTGGTCCCATCCTGCTGGTGATTTTTTGGTGCCACCAGAACCTGATTTGATTGAGCCACAGCATTTTTTTCCATGTGAAATCATACACTTATTTTTATATTCTTATAAAATCAGATTTTTAGGATTCTTTTTTTTTTTAATGCCATAAAACCTGCAACCAGACCAGCTAAAATTCAAATAAAAGTGATTTACCCCTTTCACTGCACATTTCTGTGCCAAGGATTTGGGACTCCTGGGGGCCAAACTGAATGAAATCATTCTTAGAGATCAACAATAAATGGTTGGAACCTTTTACTCACACAAACATTAGTGAATTTTCCACGGATTTTTTTTTGGCAGGGGATTTTCCCAAATCTAAAATAAAGAGAGGAGAATTTGGGTTCTCATGGGAGTTATTGTTTTTTAACTGCTTGATAAAGGGAATAAACCAGGAGAGAAGGGCAGGGTTTCCTTCCCTTCCTCCATATCCAGGGGATTATTCACTCCTGACCTGGCTCATCCACATTCCTTGGAATCTCATCCTAAACATTCCCAGAGTTCCTTCACGTGGAAGTTCAAGGAGACACATTTTTCCAAGTGTTTTTACTTTGGGGAATTAAATTAAGTTTCAATTAATTCAGGGCCTTTCAAACACCAAGCAGGAGGAATTCCCAGTCTGGAATGTGGCATTTCCTTTTCCTGGGAAGTGAGAGATTCCCTAAACCTCGACATTCCCACATCCACCACCTAGGGGGGAAAGGAATCCCTTTGCATGGAGCTCCTTTAAATCAGCTCAGTTTGCTTTCCAAATTCCAGGTTTGTTTTTCCATATTCCTGTTCAGACTCTGAATGGATCTTGTTTAAGGAATGGGAATAAAGCAAAAATGTAAAACAAGTGACAAAAACAACAAAAAAAAATCAAGGAAAAACCCCAACAAAAAGAAAAACCTCAAAGTTCTAAACTCCATATAGGGAATTTAATTATAAAAAAGGTTAATTTGAAACTTTTTTCCTTTAAAGAGTGAGTGCTTTTCTTTAAATCTGAGTGCTAAGCAAAAATCAGCTGAAGTCAGCCCAGAAAATCTGAATAAAAATGAGTAACTCTGGTGTACTCAGGAGGTCTCTGAGAAAAGCCTGGTGAGAATTTTAAACACCTTTTTGTCCAGAACTCCAGGAAAATGTTTGTACTCAGAGATTTCAAACCCATTTTGGAACAAAAAAAATAAAAATTATTAAAATAACCACTGATGCAGCAGCTGAGGGTCAGGAAAAACATGACAAAAAGCAACATAAACTTTATATATATAAATAACACAATGCAAGTCTGGCCAGTGAATTTTGGCAGTTTCCCTTCCTGGTCCTCCCATTCCCTCATTTCCCACTTTCCTCACCTGCCTCTGTCCTGGATTGAGGAGCAAGAAGGAAACAAATCTCTTTGCACCCCAACAAACCCCAGAAATCAGTTTATTTGCACCTCCTCGAGGAGAATTTTTGGTTTCAAAGCCCCAGAATTTCCCTGGAAAAGTCTCTCCTGCTGCTCTATTTGTGCCTTGAACTCCTTACAATAATATTTGATGTTTCCTCCTCCCTTTTATGCAGCGCCAGGGAAGGAAAAGCCCCAGGAACTCCAAGTTTAACCCCCTTTTCACCCATTCCCACTCTCCACCTGCTTTTCAAACAGCACCAGGAATAAATCCCAACCTCCAGGGAGCTGATAAAGCCACTCCTGGATAAGACAGGAATAATTCACTAAAATACTCTCATTCTTTTCCTATTTCTGAACCCACCCCTGCTGTGAAAATCCCTCTCCTGACTGAAATGTTTTATTAACCCCCAAAGGGCTCCATTTCCCACTTGGAAAAATGCCATTTCAGCCTCCACCAGGAGGTTTTTCCTGGCCCACCTGGGCAGCCCCAGCAGCCCCTTCAGCCCAACGTGTGCCCCGTTCACCCCCGTGTTGTGTTTTCGTCCCAAACCCCCCTGGCCCCCAGAAATCTCCTGTTTTACAGCCAAATAAACCAGATTTATTTGGGGAGTGTGGCCCAGCGCTTGTCCCTGAGACACCCTGGAGGCTCCACAGGGGGGAAAAAAACCCCTTTTGGAGTTCCCAGAACAAACAGAAACCTGGGGGGAAACAGAAACCCCTCAGCTCCGACCCTGGGGAAGGAAAACCCACCCAGACAGCCCCGACTGCGCCGTTTGGACACCCCGGAGGAGGAACTGGGGCCCAGCGTTACTCACATCCTGGAGCTCCCAGGGGCAATGGGCAGCAATGAGATGGCTACATTAGAGATGCCCCTGAAAGGCTTTGCTACAACAGGGAGACAGAAGGTTTGACCTGGAAATAAGGATATTTATGAAGGAGCCGCTGGGAAAGCGCCTGAGGCCTACCCGGGCACGCAGCGACCCCTCCCAAACCTGCAGGGCAGGGAACCCTCACCGCAACCTCATCCCACCTCATTCCTCCTCATTTCTCCACATTCCTCCTCATCCCACCTCATTCCACCTCCTCCCTCCTCCCCCCGGGCCCCGTCCCGGTGGGCCGCGGACAGCCCTGCGGGGAGAGCGCGGGGACGCGGCCTGGCGAGGGGCCGGGCCACAGGCCATCCCCCAGCCGCTGCGGGCCGCCAAGGGCTGTTATTTATGGTCGATCAGGGACTTTACCGAGCCCCCGGGGGCCGCCGTGTCCCCGCCGTGTCCCCGCGATCCGCCGGGGCCGCCGCCGTCCCCCGTGCCAGGCCTAAAGATGGCGCCGCGCGCACCCGCAACCTCAGCCCGCCCGCTGCCAAGATGGCGGCCGGAATGGCTTCACCTCCAGTCACTTCCGGCCGCCCGCACGACCGGTGCGGGCGGGCCCCGGGAACGCGGCGGGGCTGGAG
>VWZD01003529.1:428898-475561 GCA_013396695.1 Sakesphorus luctuosus | reverse complement strand
TGTGTTTTGCTGGCGGGGACGGCGCGGGCGGGGGCGATTTGTGTGTTTTCCTGCCCCTCGCCGCTGCCTCAAACACCCTAAAAACGCTCCAAACGGGCACAGAGCCCTTCGCTGTGGGGCAGAGGGGCCGTGCCCTCTTCCCTTCCACCTCTGCTCCATGCTCATGGAATCGCAGCTTGGAAATCCCTCCAGGATCGAGCCCACCCTGTGCCCCATCCCTGCCTTGTTCCCCAGGCCCGAGCTGTGAGTGCCATGTCCATCCTGTGCCCCTTGGGCACCTCAGGGGTGGACACTCCAAACCTCCCTGCCAGCCCCTCCTGTGCCTGGCAGCCTCTTCCATGGAGAAATCCCCTCTGATATCCCAGAACGGTGCCCCTTCCCTGCCAGGCCCACCAGCTTTTACACCCAGTTTGTGCCACTTGGCATCATCTCCAGGGATGGGCCCGGAGAGGTTTTGGATCCTCACAGCCCAGTGGGATCCTCTCAGCACAGCCCTGGAGGTACCAGACACTGAGCAGCCACTGCCTCTCCATGGAGAACAGCTCAGAGGGATCAGCCTGCCTGGGAATGAGAGTGTTTGAGGGCTGGACGTGGCACTGAGTGCCATGATCTGGGAATCACAGTGGGGTTGGATCAAGGGTTGGGCTGGATGATCTCACAGGTCTCTCCCAACCCAGTTAATTCTATGATTTTTTTTTATTTCCCGTTGTCCTTCTCGCCTGTACAAAGGACCTCTTGGAGGCAAAACCCTCCCGGTGTGGAGGCAGGACATTGCTCAGAGCTGGTCTCATGGACACGGAGATCACAACCTGCACCTCACGGACACCCCACATGGGACTGGGGAAGGGAGCAAGGAGGGATCTGTGCTGCAAGGGAAGGATCTGTGTTCCTGGGGATTGGGAAGGGGATCTGTGCTCCAGGAGGAGGAGACAAGGAGGGATCTGTGCTCCAAGGGAACAGGGCAAGGGNACCTGCACCTCACGGACACCCCACATGGGACTGGGGAAGGGAGCAAGGAGGGATCTGTGCTGCAAGGGAAGGATCTGTGTTCCTGGGGATTGGGAAGGACAGCTTTGCTCCAGGAAGAGGAGACAAGGAGGGATCTGTGCTCCAGGGACTGGGAAGGATCTGTGCTCCAGGAGGAGGAGACAAGGAAGGATCCATGCCATGCTCCAGGGAAAGAGGAAAAGGGAAGTTCCATCTTCCAGGGCAGAGAGAGTGCTCAGGCATTGGAATGGGCTGCCCAGAGAGGGGGTGGATTCCCCATCCCTGGAGGTTTTTAACCTGAGCTTGGCTGTGGCACTGAGTGCCATGATCTGGTAAAGGGACTGGAGTTGGCCCAAGGGTTGGACTTGATGATCTGGGAGGGCTTTTCCAACCCAATCCATTCTATGATTTTATGGATGTGGCACTGAGTGAGAATCCACCATTTCTTGATCCAACCCCACTGTGATCACCAGCCCAGGGCACTCCGTGCCCTGGGCTGGTGATCACAGTGGGGTTGGATCAAGGGTTGGACTTGATGATCTGGGAGGGCTTTTCCAACCCAATCCATTCTGTGATTCCTCCACTGACTGCACGACTGCTGGACACACTGAGCACGCCACAGTAACACGTGGGCACATTTTATTCTCTGGATGCACTTGCATTGTTTCTGCTCAACAGCCAAAGCTTTATTGATTCCAAACCATCCCCTTCTCCCCCACCCCAGCTCAGGTTTTGAACTATGGACCCCCTTCCAACCACTCTGCTGCTTCCATCTCTGCTTGGAGTCTGTTTGCTCAGAAGAAGCCAACTGACATTTCATTCAGATTCTTTTTTTTTTCTCCCAAGAACCATATAAATTACATGCAAAACATTGTACATAGAGATTAATATCAAAATGCAATACAGATCAGGTGCACTTTAAGCTGGACTTTAGGATATGGCAAACACACCAGGGTACATATTGCTTTGAAACCACCATTTTTTTGTTGTTTAATGTCATGCATACCACATAATATTCAGTCTTTTCTTTTGTATTTTTTTTCCTGTTTTTATACAAAAATACCAGTGCTTATTATACTTAGTTACTGGAAAAGAAAAACTCGGCTCTGCGTGCCCTCTTCAAAAGAAAGCTTTGTTGTGAGAGAGCTGGATAAATATATATACACACACATAAATGTTGCTTTCATACTGTATATATATATATATTTATTGAAGGGGAGGAAATAAACTAAAGGCAGTTTTAGCCATGGGCTTTGCTGGGTGAAAATTGGGGGGTTTGGTGAGTGGGAGAAGAGCAGGGGATGCTGGAGAGGAAGAACCAGGTGCCAACCCCCACCTGTTTGGGTGGTTCTTTTTGGGGCAGGACCAGGAGAGAGGGATCCCCACAGCTCCAAGGGGAGAGCTGGGGCTGCAGGGGGTGTTTTAGGGATTCTGTGCCCCATGTCCATGAACTCGGAGGGGCTGATGGAGCAGGAAGTGATGCAGGGACAGGTGCCCTCCCAAAAAGCTTCCAGGGACTTCATGTGGCCCCAGGATAACAGGACTTGGCAATGGCACCTTGGAGATGCCCTCCCTGGATTTGGGATGGGGCTTTTCCAGTGACCCCTTCGTGCCACCCCCAGGAGCTGGGGCTGAGCATTACAGGCCATGGACTCCTCGTGGAGGGAAAGCCAAAGGCTGCCCATGCTAAAATTTGGTTTAGTTTTTTTCCTTCTTGAGATTGTTTCCAAAATTTCCCTCGAAGCTTATTGCACAAAACCTCTGAAGGATGAAGTAAAACCCCCCTGTGCAGATCAGAAAGGAAACCTCAGCACAGAAAGCAAACGCCTCAAGCTGCCTGGCCAGCAACGCACACAGGGCGTGGTGGGATGTCTTTGGTACCAATCCGCCAATTTATTCCACAGAAAAATCCACCACCAGAGACCCTCCTGGCAGTAACAACTGGATGCAAAATTATGTTCAGAGTGTTTTAATAACAAAGCATTCCAAGGCAAGTTAACACGGATCACAGGGTATGACTTCGGTTCCTGTCGGGCACTGTCCCCGTGCGCGCTCGTGGCAGTTCAAACAAAGCAAAACAAAGTCATAATAATATATATATATATTTATAGATATCTCCCCCTAGTCAAGGCATGTTGCAGAGAGTCCCCAAAAGTTCGTGCCGCCGACCATGCCTTTGGAGCACCAATCTCCCCCAAATCTTTTGTAATGTCCTCAATAACTTAAGCCAAGAGTCAGCTGCTGCCAGTATATCACTGAAACTAAAAAAACAAAATAAAATACTTTACAGGAAATTTGTATGCACAAGAAACGTTTATACTTGAAGCAACCAGCCATACCAACATAATTTATATATATATGTATATAAAAAAACCCCATTTGTGTCGTCATCCAACTAACATCTAGTAGAAAGATGGCTGCTCAGAGAAAAGGAAGCTGACTGGCATCCGATGGCTGAATTAATTAATCCATGGAATTAATTACCTGTCCCTTGGCCCTGCCGTCACACAGTCACGCGCCGGGGCGGCCGCGGGACTCGAGATTTATTTATTTACTTTTCTTTAAACAAAATACATATGGCTGACGTAAAAATATCAGTTTCTGATCTAAAGAAAACTAGATTTTTTTTTTTTGCATAATATTTATATATAATTATTTCTCCCCCTCCTACTATGGAAACTAGAACGACAAAAATAGAGCAACTAAAGAACGACCAGACCCTTGTGGCAACCTGCCAGTCACAGATTTCTGGGAGTGACTTTGAGAGCCTCCAAACTTGGCTTTTTGTTGGTTTAAGTCTTTTTTTTTTTATTTTTCAAACAGGTCTGAGGTATTAAAAAAATATTAAAAGAAAAAAAAATCGGTGCACCCCCCCAAAAGTATAAGTATTTAATAAATATTTATGTAAGCTTGTAAGAACACCATCTTTTTTTTTTGTTTTTTTTCCAAGTATTTAAAATAGAAAAAGTGATTTTTTTTTAAGCAATGTCACCTTTAGTAGAGAACCAAACCCCACGACCACCCCTTTTAGTCTTTCCTGTCACCGCTCGTGTTTAACCCAAGAACCCCCCCGGCCCCTGGTCCTGCCCAAGGTGGATTTTGGGGAGGGAAGGAGGAGAGGGGAGGGCAGTGATGGGCAGGGGGTTGACACTGCATTTGCAATCGAGATGGGCAGTGGTGGCAATTTGTTCTTGCAGTTGGCAGTGTAAGAGCCCAGCCTTGAGCCCCCGCCAGCCCCGAGCGGGACACGCAGGAGGGGGAACTTCCCTCACTACCTGGGGCAGGAATGGGGCGACCTCGTCCTTCCCTCCTCCCACCCCAGGGAATGGACGAGTCAGTGCTGGGCTGGAAACAAAACAAAGACACTTGGTTTGTGTTGTGGTTTAAGGAACACTTGTTTCTTGGCAAAGTACTGGGCCCTGGCGTGGCAGGAGGTGCTGCAGGCAGTGCTCGGAGAAGGCACGGGAGATTCTGCTGTGCGTTCTGAAAGGAAAGGAGAGAAGGAACCAGCCCAGCCCAGCCTGGCCCTGAACCCTCGCTGCTCCCAGGGGTGGGGCTGGGCAAAGAGGATGTTGTACAGCCACTTACAACCAGGTTCTCTCTGCTTCCAACCAAGCCAAACGGGATGAAGGAGGGAGGGAAGGCAGCAGAGCTTCCTCCAGTCCGGTGCCACAGCCAGGGCAGCACCAGCAGGAGCCCACGGGGAGGGAACTCAGCCCAAGCAAAGCAACTCCTGCCTCCTGCTCAGAGCCAAGGATCACCAGAGGGGCAGTTCAGAGCCAGCTGGGGCCGCTGCTCCAAAAAATCAGGATTCTCCCTAAATGGTTCCAGGAGATGGAGGTGAGGCAGGACACAAGGTGAAGAGATGACCTCCAAAAAGGCAGCAAGTGAGGCTGAGCCTCCAACAGCACCTTCTCTGGAAGACCTGCAGTCACCCAAGCAACTGCCACCTCTGCTGGCAAAGCAGCTCCAGAAAGCTGAGGGTCCTCCATCAGCCATGGAGCCTCCCCCAGTTCCACTGGATGGTGAGACAACCTGATTCATCCCTTCTATGATTTGGGAGTTGGCCCACAGTGCTCTCAGATGCTCGTTCTCTGTTCAGCCTGGGAAAGCTTTTGGTGGGCACAGCTGGAGCATCCTCTGAGGTTCCTCAGCAGTTCCCTGGAGCTGCTCCAAGGCTGAAGGATTATTTAACCCAACAGCACAGAAAAGCCAGAATGGGCAGAAATCCCTCTCTTCTTGATGGCAGGAGCCATAAAACCTTGGCAGAGCTCTCACCAAGGGTTTCACACCTGATCAAGAGCTGCAGAGAGGCCTCTCTTAAGAGCCCCCAGGAAGGAGCCACATTTCTCACAACTGTGGGGTTTTTTCCACCCCCTTTTCACTGCCAGTTCACCTCCACCTTTGTAGCAAAATCAGAATCTTTTCCATCCAGCAAAGTTACAGCCAAGGAACCTCCATTCCTCATCTACCAATTAGAAAACAGAGAGAAAAGTGTGTGTGGACACACAGAGGAGGAGCTGGAAAGGTCAGGTACCATTTTTCAAGGTGGAAGACTGGTGTACATCCCTGTATCTCTCAACCTGTGAGTAAACACCTTCCTCTGGCTGGGAGTTGTTGTTTATTCCTTAATTTTTGCACTGGAGTGCTGACTGCCCCCACTTCCCACTGCAAAAGTCCCTGGGGGCAAATCCCACGAGCAAAGAACAGACCCCAACTTTAGAAGAAAACCCTAAAAACCACGAGTGGAAAAAAAAAATAAAATTAAAAGTCACAAGTGCAGCCCAGCCCCCGGGCTGAGGGCGGGCCTGTAAGACTACAACAATTTGAATTTCCTTTGATCATGCATTTTGTAAAGTGAAAACCCCTGACAGACGCCTGGAGCCCAACTCTTGGAGAGGAAAGAACCTGGCTGCTTCACCCGGGCGAGTACCACTGAAAAGGAGGGATGGAGATGCACAAAGTTTTGGCTGAGCCTCTCTCCCAACACCCAGCATCGCGGTACTCTGGTTCCCACTGCTAAATAATGGTAAAAAAAAAATAAAATAACAAAAGAAAAAAACCCAACAAGTAACCCCCCCCAAAACACCCAAATGATATACGTATGAGCAGTTTG
This sequence comes from Sakesphorus luctuosus, assembly GCA_013396695.1. Lineage (NCBI taxonomy): Eukaryota > Metazoa > Chordata > Aves > Passeriformes > Thamnophilidae > Sakesphorus > Sakesphorus luctuosus. The sequence goes on along the minus strand of VWZD01003529.1, from coordinate 469,458 downwards.
GCACGAGGTGACCGCAGGGTGTGAGCAGTTACTGGTGCCGATGTCACACCGGGCGAGGGGCCAAGGTGGAGGAGCAGGAGGAGGGGTCCAAGTTCTAAGGTCAAACTGATGTCTCCAAGCTGTGGAAGGGGCTCTCAGGCTCGGGGACGGTGAGCTCAGCTCGGTCGCTGTCCACTGCATTGTTGTTCCTGTTGAGGGCTGGTGGCCCACCCAGGCTGCCCCCTCCGCGCTTCGCGAGTCCGTCACTCTCGGGGTCGTCTTCAGCGCCGTCAAGGAATGGTGTTCGAGGCTCATCTTCCTCCAGGATGAACTCTGGGTGAGTCATGAAGTTATGGATGGAGCTTCTGGATTCGGGTTTCTCGAGGCCTTCGTACAAGGAGCTACGGAACGCATTCACCACCTTGATCTGCCGGAGGGGAGCGGGGACAGAAGAGAGGGGTTAGGGACGGCTCTGAGAGGCCACAGCGCCCGGGGGAGAGCCAAAATAAAGAGTAAAGACACGGTCAAACAAAAAGCACGACCACGACAACAAGTCACCACCACTGAACACACAGCTGAGTCAAACTGAGAGGTCTATGGTGAACTAGGAGGGCCAACATGGATCAGACTCAGGCACTGGGAGTGTGATGGGGGATCGACCGACTATGGGGCGACTTCAGAAGCTGCAAGAAAAGACACAGAACGACTGAACCCCCCCAGACCACTCCGAATGAATGGAAGCCAAAATGCATTAGTTGTCATTACGTGTGCACACGCGTTTCGTGGGGATGGACGAGGACAACAAGGTGGAACTACGACTCAAAAAAGAGGTGGGTTAGACAAACAGCAGGTTCACTTCCAGGCAAAACACTACCGTGGGAGCCATGGGTGTGTTTGCTCTAGTTCATTTCTACACCTATGGAAAGGAATGGGCTTTAAAAAGGTGTCACCAACTTTTCAAGCCCATGGGAAGCACCAGATCCAAGTGGATGTCATGATCAGTAAACCAGACCCAGCTAAGCATACATGAAGGAAGCCAGACCCGTGTGAGTTTTCCCTCACAGCTGGAGCTCTGGATCCTTCCCTACACCAACATGCTAAAGGAGACCAGGGGTTTCCAAAGGCACCTGATTCTGTTGGATGCTCTGCAGGAAAACCACTCACTTTGCTCCGAATCCCACCCACACTCCTGGGAAACCCATGGGGAAGCTCAACCAAAAGCCAACATGTTACAAGCAGATCCAGAGCCTGGTTTGGACAACCAGGGAATGGCTCTACCACCGCTACTGCACTGGAAGGGAGAGCTCTGGAAAAAAGCCTGGATGGTGGCTTGCAGTGGATTCACGGCTCCCTCCACACCTCTGGAAAATCAGCCTTGAACCTCTCCAGCTCTTGCCCTCCCTTGCCACAGTCTCAGCACACACAGCACCCACCAAACCAGACCAGAGAAGTTACTCACAGAGCCTCGTGCCTGGAACCCTGGAAGTTTTACCTGCAAAGTGCTCCAGAGCTTCCCTCTCCCAGGGGATGCCCTTCTGAGTCTGCTCTACACCTGGCTCAGATTGATGGTGCTGCAGGGTGGCATCCCCTGGCACAGGCTCAGCACATCCCAGCGGGGCACAACCCCCCAGCTCTTGCACACACACACATGGACCAGCACACACACAGTGCTGGAGACACTGATGAGGAGAGGAGTGTGGGCCAGGTACCCCCTGATGGTGGAGCTCCAGGTGCCCTGCAAAAATGGAGGGTTGATGGAGCTGAAAACAGAAATTCAGGGCTGGGTTTGCTGCTCTACTGAGTTGAGTCAGTATCAATGCACAGGACCACACAGGCCACCCAGCCTGACAATCTGTCACATCACCAGCATCTTGAGAACAGCACCTGCAGTCCCTGATCCCTAAAATGCAGAGTGCAAAACTCACTAAATCAACTATACCCAACCCAAACAAGCCAAGGAGAGTCCAGTGACTGCCAAAGCAATGAGGTGGTCAGTCCAGTCCAGGCTCCAAGGTAGGAGCAGTTCCCCAGGAGCTCTCCCTGCCTCACCACCTCAAGCATTGAAGCCCAGCCTGTCTCTACCCCCTCACTGCCTGCAGCTCCACTGAGGAGCTTCTGCTGCAGCTTTCCTCAGATTTTCCTCCTTTAACCATCTCTGTCAGCAACTGCTGTGAAATTAATTCAGCTGTTCCCTTGTCAAAGGAACAGAACAGCGAGGAAATGTGTTCTGAATGAGCCAGGCAGTGCAAACAAAACCAAAACCCTCCCATCCAAGCTGGAAGCCCACCTCCCTCCCTGCTCACGCCCCCTCTCCACCTGGAACCTTCACACAACCTCCAGGCTTGCAATTTACTCTCATTTCACACCATTCCTGCAGCCCCACAACGTGTTGGGCAAACCCCACTGATCACATGGAGATGGGAATGACATCCCATCAGCTCCACTGCTGACCCCTGGCTTTGCCCAGCTCCCCCACTCCAGGGCACAACTCCCAGGGGGAACAGCTCAGCTCTGCCAACCATCTCCTGAGGTCATTCCCTCCCTCTCCACCACCCCAGGAGGGACAGAGCAGCGAGGCTGCCGAGGTCCAGCCCTGGCCAACTCATCCACAGGAGTGCAGTGGGAGGCAGAGGGACACCATGGATCTGTGTGGAGGAAAGAGGAGCTTTGGGAGAGAGAGAAGCAGCAGAGGGAAATAGAGAAGTCTAGGCAGAAAACAGAGGGGAGACTTAGACCTGAGGTAGCTCCTGGTGGAGTTTGCTGCCTGGAAGGGCACGAGCTATGCAGATTATCTATTCCCTTGCTGCAAATCTGGGAGAAAATTAATGCTCAGACTGCAAAAAACCTGCATTTTGGTCTTGCCCCCCAGGCCCACTACTCTGAGCCTCCCTAAGCAGGTTTTCTTCCATTAGAGAGTCTCAGTGGTGCCCAGATGCAGCTGGGAGCAGAAAAGCAGCTGTGCTGCTTCAGAAACACTGGGGTTAAACACAATCAAATCCAAGCACCAGAGTCAGCTAAATAGAGAGAAAACAAAATTATCCGAAATTCTCTCTCCTCCCCCACAGTGCATAAACAGTGGAGACTGAAAGCTATTCATAAAGTCACTGAGGGTATTTCTTTAATAAGAGGAGAACATGGAAAGTGACTGTGCAATAAAAAAGCCAATTATCAAGGAGAGACACACAACCTACTCCCAGCCTGGCACAGCCTGCAGAGAGACTCAGGTTCACGTGCTCCCAACCCCACACTCAGCTCATGATGAGCACAGAGAGGGGCTCTGCACCAGAGAGGAATTATTCTGGCCTGGAAACCCACTGCTAGATCCAGGATCCAGGTTTCCCACTGGAAAAGAAGTCAGTGGGCCATGGTTTCCATCCCGTTTGCATGCAGAGTTGTGTGTCTGCACACACTGAGAACCAGCGTGTGCAGGACCAGGTGGCACTGAGGCTGAGGATGGTCTGGCTGCCAGGGGACCAGGAGCCCCAGGGCAGCACAGGGCACACTCAGCTCTGCCCCACATGCCATGCAAGTCCCCAGGTGGGACACAGAGGCTGCTTGCTTACAAACCAGCTCTGAACCAGGGGAGCGACCCCAAGGTGTCACCACAGGCCAGCTGAGCCACAGTAAGGGCTGTTCACAGGCACCATCCAACCTCCCACCCATGGCAGGAGCAAATCCTGCTCCTCACATCCCCTTACCACGGCTCAGCCAGCCCTGCAGCACACTGGGGGAAGGTCCCAATGGCCACTCTGCCTCCAAACACATTTACAGCTGCAGGAAAGCAATGCCTCTGCCCATCCCTGCCCTCCTGGGGCATCCCAGGGACGGGCAGAGCCACAGTGGAAAGAACCAGCAGAATTTGGGTTTAGTGTTGCCCTTCTCACAGCAATGCTTTTGTTGCTCATGAACACACACGGTTCTTTGAACAAGAACTGCCAATTTCTGCACCCCTCAGGAGGGTGGACTCATATGTCAGCCCTGCAAAGGAGGAGAAGAGGTAAAACCAGAAGAAGCAACAAGGAATGGGGGGGAAGGACCAAAATGGTTGTTAAAAGATGCAACAGCATAAAAACCACAGGGTTTTTTTCAATGCTTTCCCGCCCCATCCTTCATGTTGGGAATCAGTGTGCGAGTCAAGGTTTAGAGGGAGAGAGATCAGGCTGGGTTAGGTTGGTGCAGGTGCTCTCTGTGGTTATTAGAAGTCATGCATTGTAATAGACTATCACTCACTGCCCGCAGGAGGAGATGCAGCAGCAGCAGCAACAGCAGAAGTGGTGGGAGTGGAATTGACGGAGGAAAGAGCTACATGGGTTGGGCTAGAAACATTTTTTACATCGTGGTGCTGGCTCACGATGGAAGGCTGTCTCCTGAGGGCTCCCTGCAAAGAGGAGGCGCCGGTCTGGAATGTGTAAACTACGTCCATCTGCAAAGAACCAGAGAGTGAGATAGCGGTGCCCGGCCAGGGCCAGGGACAGGGGAGGGTGAGGGGAGCAGGGAGGTCGGGCAGACACACAGACAGGAAGGAAGGAGGAGGATGGACAGGAGGGGAGGAGGGAGGAGAGAGAGCCCCCACCCCTGAGCCCACAGCGCGTTTGGCTCGTGTTTCGGGGAGCAGAGAAATCACCTTCAGCCTCTGTCCCTCCCAGGGGAGTGAGAGGAGCAGGATTTATCCCACCACCACCACCAGAGAGCCCGTGATGGGAGGGAGTGAGAGAGGAAACACCTTGGGTTATCCCAGCAATCTGCAGGAGGAGCAGAGGAAGAGAGAGGGTGGGCAGAGGTGTGAGCTGGCAGCCGGTGGTCCAGAAAACTGCACTGGGAAAGGGTTTGTGGTCCCTCAGCCCCGTGGGATGTTCAGCTGGTGGGGCTGAATCCTGGGACACACCATGTGCCTCCAGCAGAGGATGTTTCAGCCCCTCTCCCAGGCTCAGGAGCAGAGCTGAAGGGGGCAGGAATGCAGCAAGAAGCATCCCTGGTGGTGGGGCCACAGTTCTCTGTGGGTGTGCCCCGAGGCCGGAGGAACCAGGCAGGATCCAGGTGCCACCTTGGCTTCCCAGACACTTTGCAGCTGGAGGGTCCCCAGCCCTGTGCAGGCAGCACAGCCCTGTGCCACCCCAGCTCGTGGGGCAGGGACACCCCCTCTGGCTCACACTGGAGGTATTTTACACACAGCTTTGCTCCCTCCCCAGTGTGATGTCCCTCCTTTCTGCAGTGCCCCAGCCTGGGCTGTGGGGAGGAGCCCCGTGCTCTCCTTCAGACACAGAGTGGGGACAGAAGCCCCCAGATGCTCAGGCTGGACCTGCCTGCTCTGCTCTGTGCACCACAGCCAGAAGGGAATCCCTAAGAGACTCCAGGATGTGCATCCAGGAGCATTTCTCATGTTGCAAGAGCTCATCTCAGCCCAGGCCCACCCCACCTGCACCTGGCAGGCTCCAGGCTCACCTGGCTGCTGGCACTGCAGCCCTTTGCACCTACCAGGCCTCCAGCACACCTGGAGCTCCCAACACATCCTTCATGTGAGGCAGCCACTGGTTTCCAGCACTGCCCAGGCTCCCCAGAGAGCCTGGTTGCCCCTCACTGCTCACAACGAGCAGGGAGTCAAGGCTGAACCTCACCTTGGAACATCAAGGCAATGTCTCCCAGAGGAGAAGGGAAGTCACCGTGGCACAGCCTGGCTGCTGTGCTCCCCACCCCTGCCTCTGGGCCTTTTTGGTTCTCTCTGTTTGTCAGAGGGACAGAGAGGAGGCACAAAGGTCACCCAGCAGCCCTGTGTGCCAGGGCACTTGGACATGGAGCTTCCCTCTGCGGGGCAGCCCTGCCCAGTCTGGGGCAAAAAAACCACCCTTCTGGGAAAGAAGAGAGTCAGAGGAAAACAACTGATATAAAAAGCATATTAAGAGAGAGATTGTCCTCCCTTTCTGTGCTGTGGGGCCAAGAGCTCCAGGTGAGGAGACAGAGTTGGCACAGAGGGGTGGCTGTCAAGGACAGAGCAGCCAAGGAGTGAGACCAGGGAGGGTCTCCTCAGAATGAACCCTGCTGGGCACATTCCCCACTGGGAACAGCATCCCAGCAGTGATCAAGAGCAGCTCCAGTGCTGACCCACTGCATGACAGAGCCTGGATGGCTCCATGGACCTCTCACAGCTTCTAAGAAACCTCCTCTTCTGCACAAGGTGCCCAGCAGTGGCACATCCAGCCTCCTGCAGACCAGCAGGACACCGTGCTCTGCATCAGAACAGCTTCCCCCCACCCTAAGATGTCCTGAAAGCCAGACTTGCCCTGGTTCCCCAACCAGGACAAACCCAGAAAGGCACAGGTGGTGGGAGAAGTCTAGCCCAGGAGGTGATGGCATCCTCCGGGCAGCAGCAGTCACCTCTTTCCAGAAAGATCCCCTGGAGACAAAGAAAGAGAAAGAGAGAAGGAAGAGCCCCCCTAGCCCCTGGAGCCCCCCCGTACCTGTGTCTGTATCCTGTTGAGACCCCTGAACCACAGGATCTGCCCACGCCGCAGCTCCATCTCAGCGTGGTCGATCTCATCCACGTCTTCAGGCAGCTCCTCCTCTGGGATCTCCTCCTTGGTGATGCCATGCCCAGCTTCCTTCAGGAACTTCAGGTGGCTGGTTGGGACAGTGCAGATCAGCTGGGGAGAGACGGAGAGCAGCTGCTTAGCCTGAGGCCATGGGAGCAGGACCCACCAGCCCAGGGGAGCAGGAGCTGAGAGACACGGGACTACAGCCAAGACTTGTCCCTCTGCAAGCAGGGTGGGAGTGAGGAGTGGGCTGGCAACCTCCCCTCTGCACTGCTGGGGTGGGATGGAGCACCCAGCCCTTCCAAGGCTGCCTTGAACAAACATTGGGGAGAACAAGGGCAGGAAGGCAGCAGGGAGGGAAAGACACAGGGGCAGGTTTTTGAGATTGGCTCTTACCTGGCCCCACAGGAGCTCCCCAACTCCAATAAAAATACACCAGAACCACTGGCTCAGGGTGAGCCCAGAGCAGCTGAATGGCTTCCCACCAAACTCCACAATGATGATCTACAGCACAGGAGAGAAAAGTCACACACTGGGGAGCTCCAAGGGCTGCACAGAACAGCCATGGCATGGGAAGGTCTTCTCGGGCCACACAGCTTTTCCCTCCTTCTTGGGATTACAAGAGGAACAAGGACCTCACATCTAGGCTGGGAACTTTATGGGACACCCGAGGCACTGCCTGGCACCTCCAGACTGCCTCAAGACCTCAAATCATAGAATCATAGAATGGTTTGGGTTGAAAGGGATCTTAAAGACCATCCAGTCTGAACTCCTTGCCATGGGGCAGGGACACCTTCCACTAGACCAGGTTGCTCAGACCTCCATCCAACCTGGGCCTAAACACTTCCAGGGATGGCTCAGGTTTTGTGTCACTGAAAAGCTTCTGGAGAAGAATCAGGGGCCAGAACAGAGCTGTGGGCAGTGACTGCAGCACACCCAGGTGCTGCCTGTGGCACGAGCTCCTCCCAGCCCCACCAGGTTATTCCCACGCTGCCCCTGCAGCTTCACCTGAGCTGCAAAGGTGCCCAGCACCACGGTGCAGAAGATGGGGTTGCGGTAGATGGACTCGAAGACGTTCCTCTCGCCGTGGATCTTGCGGGCGTTGATCTCGTTGAACAGCTGCATCATGACGAAGGTGTTGAAGACGATGGTGTAGTGCTCGGTGGGGGGGGAGTGCAGAGGGGCATTCCGGCCACTGTCGATGTCAAAAAACCTCTCCCCTGAACAGACAAGGGGGTTTGGGGAGGGAGAGAGAGGAGAGGATGAGACCCTGCTCCTTCCTTCTGCTCTGCACTGGTGGAGGTGGGAATTACAATCCCAGGAATTACGATCACCAAAGATCACCTGACCCAGTGGAGTCCCCTGTGCCACACCCACTGAACTCTAATTTCCTTAAAAATGTTGAAAGGCTAAAACTGTTTGTGTATCCAGAGGCCTCTAGAGAAGATTCCTCTCAGTATCATCCCTCTGCCTCCCATCCATCACTAAACGAGCTCCATCCTGGCCAACATGAGGTCACTGAGCGCCAGCTGAGAACAAGGGGCCCCTTGGAGAGGAATGCTGGACTGTAGGCAGGGCTGGGACTCTGCCTTTCCTTTTCCCCCCACCATTCCTCAGGGCTCAAAGCTCACCTGCGAAGAGCAGCGTGAAGATGATGGTGAGCTGGTACACGGCGTGGCCCAGGATGTTTTTCATCATGGTGCGGGAGATGAGCGGCTTGTTGCGGCCGTAGGGCTTGCGCAGCAGCAGGGACTCAGATGGGGGCTCTGTGGCCAGGGCTAAGGAGGCGAAGGTGTCCATGATCAGGTTCACCCACAGCATCTGGACAGCCTTCAGGGGAGAGTCCTGAAGAGAGAAGAGCGGGGAGAACACGTCACACCACCAAAACCACCCTCTTTTCCCTCCTTGTTTCACTGGAGCCTCTGCTCTCCTCCTGAAACCCTCTATAGAACTGCACTTGGATATAACACCTGCTAAAAACACTCCCAAAACATTCCTCATTTACTCAAAGCTCCCTACATGGGCTCACAAGGCTCCAGCCAGCACCTGGCTCCAGCTCCCAGTGCACAGAAAGCCTTTTAGAACCTGCAGGTGCCTTGTCCTGCTCCCTGCCGAGCCCAGCGCTCCGTACCTGGGTGATGCAGGCGCCCGTGAAGGCCACAATGACAGCCACGACATTCACAGTCAGCTGGAACTGCAGGAACTTGGAGATGCTGTCGTAGACGTTGCGGCCCCACATCACGGCCTTGACGATGCTGGTGAAGTTGTCGTCCGTGAGGATGATGTCCGAGGCCTCCTTGGCCACGTCCGTGCCTGCGATGCCCTTGGGGAGCAGGGAAAAGCGGTGGGGTGAGTCATGGAGTGAGCTCCATCCACGCTCGCTGTCTGCCTGGCTCTGCTTCTTCCCAGAAACAGCCCCAGGAGGGAAATCCAACGGAGCCAGAGGAGCCGGTGCCAGCCCGTGTTCGGCAGCGGCTGCGCCAACGCTCGACAGAGAGCAGAGCTCCAAAGCAGCAAAGCCTCCAAGGACAGACAGTGGCTCAGCTCCAGAGCTCTGAGTCAGCCCACCTTTCCAATCTGTCCCTGTGCATGTCCCAGACAGGGCCATGGTGGAGCAAACCTGGAAAACAGCTTCCTCCTCATGCCAGGGAACATGGGCATCTCAAGCTGGGCATCTCTGCTGCAAGCAAGGGTTGGGATCCCAAATGAAGCACAGCTCAGCAGTGTGAAGTTCCAATGCTTTCTGCCCCAGCCAGGGTGACAGCAGCCCTACAGCCTCCCAAAAATCACCAGCAGCACCTCCAAAGGACTGAGGATGCAGGATAGGCACTGGGCTTGCTGTGATTCCCACCGCGGGCACACCGAGGCGCTCGCCTTGCAGTAATTAAATGCACCAAAGCAATGCCCATAACGAGCCAATTCCCTGGTGCTTTCCCAGAGAAACTCTTGGGATTTGCCAGATCCCATCCCACCTCAGATGGGAACTCCCAGGCTGTTGCAGGCCACGAGCTCCAGAGGCACAGTCCCCTACTTTCTACTGTTCATCCTAAAGGCTCCAGAATTTCTCTTGGATATTCAACACATTCCTAAAAAGACTCCCCAAAAATGTCTCACTTGCTCAAAGCTCCCTACACGAGCTCACACGGCTCCACCCAGCACCTGACTCCTGCTCACATCTCTAAACTTAAACAATCCATAGAAAACCTGTTAAAAACAACAGGTTTATTTTTCTGCTTCTTTCAGACAGGGCAAAAAAAAGCAGAAACCCAGGGGATCAGAGTTCTCCACTGTAAATAAACTCCCAAAGCCAGTGGCAGCACTGTGCTTGGAGCTGGGATGAAGAACTGCAGGGATAAACTGAGTCACTGGGCTCTCTCTGGGCTGTCCTGGACCCCCAGTACAGACATGGGGTCAGGCAGGTCCCTGCTCTTGGGGCTCTACAAGTGCCATGTCACCTTCAGCCCAAAATGGTCCCTCCAGGTGGGACAGAGCCCAGCCCTAAGCCAGGTTCCCAGGGAATTGCTTCCCAATCTCATGCTAACAGGCCTATACAATCCAGGAACATTAAATCAAACCTCCCAAGAAAGTTTCTTTCTTAGTTTTTAAGCCATGCTGTAGATTTGGAAAAGAGTTTCGCCAGGCTGGAAATAATTCCAAGTGTTGGGAATAACCAAGTGAGCCATTAGTTTCTCATCCCAGGGAGCAAAGGAAAACCACAGCCCATCCATACCATGGCAAACCCAACATCTGCTTTCTTCAAGGCTGGGCCATCGTTGGTCCCGTCCCCGGTCACGGCCACCACCTGCCTCTGGTCACCAACGGTGCTGTCGATAATCCCTGAAGCAGAGACAAGCAGTGCAGAGAAATTAAACCCTGAGAACAAGCTCCCAGCACGGATTATGCTGGAAAAGCACCCCAGAAGAGCAGGAGGAGCCACTCTGGGAGAGGCAGTGCTCACCTTTCACCAGTGTGTGCTTGTCAGTGGGGGACGAGCGGGCAAGGACCCGCAGCTTGGGCCAGATCTTGTCCAACTGCTCCTGTTCCACCTGTGGGACAAAAACAGGTGAGAAAGGGAAGTGACCCCTCTGGAATCTTCTGCCCCACTAGACAGCAAAGCCCAGCTTGGACAGGACAGCACCTTCACCCCAAGCACCTGGACACACTGTGCTTGGCTAGGTGAGCATCCCAGTAGCTACAATTACCCAAGGAGAGGAGGAAAACCCAGTGGGATCCAGCCCACCCACACCCAGGGCTGCTCTCCCACCTCTCCCTTCTCGTTGCGGATGAGCCGGTTGAACTCCTTCCCCTCCAGACACAGGAAGTCCTCCCCTGGCAGCAGGATGCCACACTTGGTGGCGATGGCACGGGCAGTGTTGATGTTGTCCCCTGTCACCATCCGGACGGTGATCCCCGCACGCTGGCACTTCAAGATGGCATCTGGCACCTGGGGACAAGGAGAGAGTTGGGGGGCAAAGGCAAACAGGCAGGGTGCTCAGCTTGGCACTGGGTATCCCAGGAGCCAGGCAGCTCCTCTCAGAGCCTTCCTAAAAGGATCTGGAAAGGGCTCTGATGGGGTGAGGAACCTGCATTCAAGGGGAAGGGAACCTCGTTGCCACTTCCCTGTCACGCCACAGCACTGGGTACCAAGGCATGGCCATAGAAACAGGGGCATTTCATCCCCCTCCCCACCCCACTCCAGCAGCACTAACAGGTTTATCCATTATGGAACAGTGGGGGAAGAGGATATTAGTGAGGAATTAGCAAATTGAATCAAGGGCCTCCAGAGCCAGCGCAGACAGGGCATCTGTAATGCAATTCCCAGAGCCAGATACTTGGACATCTAATCAGGAAAAGATGCAAGCAAGGCAGGAGCACAGGGGCAAGCTCCAAATGAGAATCCAGAGGCAGGAACAGGGGGTTATTGCTCGGGCAGGAGAGCCAGGGCAGAGCAGGTTCGGTACCTCTGGCCGCACAGGGTCCTCTATCCCCACCACAGCAATGCAGGTCAGGTCAGACAGGATCTCGTTCTCGCTATCCCAGTCAGGCTCAGCGTCCCCAGGGAAGTCCCGGAATGCCAGGCAGATGGTCCTCAGCCCGTGGCAGGCCATGGGCTCTATCACCTTCTTCACCATCTCGTCCCGGTCCTTCACCTTGAACACCCGGGGGTCACCGTTCTTGTCCAGGATCTTGGTGCACCTAAGGACCAGGAGGAGGGTGAGGGTGACCACTGCTGGCACACTCCCCTGCCACCCCCATCTGCAAAACAGGGGCATCCCCTGCCCACAGCTCCCTCCAGCTGCACCAAAGTCACCCAAAAAGAGTTAGAACACTTTGCAGGGCAGCACCTCCCAACAGTCACCTCCCCTCTCCACCCTTCAGCCCCCAGAGCAGGTCCGTGGGGCAGTGAGAGCCCAAAGCCCACGGGATGGGGAGAGGGGGGACAGTTACTTGCGGAGGATGATCTCGGAGGCTCCCTTGCTGTACATGCGGAAGCCGCCGCTGCTGTTCTTCAGCACGGTGCTCATGGACTTGCGCACAGAGTTGAAGGTGTAGACCTTGTAGAGCTTCTCCTCGGGCACCTCGTTGCGCACAGCCTGGTAGTCCTGCTTCAGGTCCAGCACAAAGCCCAGCAGGGCACACTCTGTCTTGTTCCCCACCTGCCTGGGCAGTCCCCCTTCCTTCTCGGGCGGCTGGAGAGGGGAAAGGAAGGGAAAAGCTTTGCCAAACCTGAGGATGGAGCTGCAGGACGGCCAGTGCTGAGGAGGTCAGAGGGTGTGAGGTTGTGGTTCTCCAGCTCACCAGGATCTTGGACGTGTAGGCCGAGTTGATGGCGACGCCGTGGACGATGAGGTCAAGGATTTTGGGCAGGATGGCTTCAGGGTCGGGGATCTGGCGGTAGTGGGTGTCCCCCACATAGGCCTGCACCACCGTCATGCGGTTCATGGTGAGCGTGCCTGTCTTGTCCGAGCAGATGGCAGTGGCGTTGCCCATGGTCTCACACGCATCCAAGTGCCTCACCAGGTTGTTGTCCTTCATCATTTTCTGCAACAGGCACCATGACCAGGAAGGTCAGAGCCAGCAGCCTGAACTTCCTCAGCACACCCCCAGTGACCCCACGGCGCCGCGGTCTCACCTTCACGGAGTAGGCGAGGGAGATGGTGACAGCCAGCGGGAGCCCCTCGGGCACAGCCACCACCAGCACGGTGACACCGATGATGAAGAACTTGACGAAGTACTGGATGTAGATGGGGGTGCACTCGGCCAGCCAGGGCCGCTTCTGCACCCCGAACGTGTCGATCACGAAGTACAGCACCAAGATGATGACAGTGATGGCTGACATGATCAGCCCTGGGGACACACAAGGCAGAGTGGCCGGTGAGGGGATACAGGGGACATGGACAGCCCTTCTCTGCCAGCTCTGGGCTGGTGGCTTGTGCCAGGCCACTGCCACTCACCTGCCTTCCCAATCTGGACTGCCAGGCGCGTGAGCTTCCCTTGCAGCACAGATTTCTCCTTCTTGGGCACCTTCACCTTCTTCTTCTCCTTCTCCTCATTTTCCACCCCTTCCTGGCTCTTCAGGGGCTGAATTTCTAAGGCCACACCATCCTGAGTTTTAGCTACAGCCCAAGGGCAAAATAAGACACCACGTGTGAATAGGAGAGAGACCAGGAAAACCTGGAGGACACCACTGAGGAAGATGGTGGTGGGAGAGAGAGAAAACCCAGCACAAGAACCACTCCCAACGACACACGCATCCGAGCACATGGAAACTCCGTGTCCCAGGGCCCTGCCTCCTCTCTAGGGGGTAGTTTTCTGTCACCTACCCCAGCCCACGGATAAGGGATGATCAGAGGTGACACTGGCACTGGTCACACCTCTAAGGCAGCGCTGCCAGAAACCCTCTGGCCAGGTTTTGGTGTGGAGACTGGACTCATACAGCCTCTAACTGCAGCAGACTAGGAGCACTTTGGGCTGACCCCAGAGATGCTCCAGTTCCCCCAGGCCCTTGATGATCATCCCCACTCTCTCCCAGTGCCACCTCTGCAGTGCCCTGTGGGCAGCTCAGCAGGAATCACTCGCCAGGGAAACAACTGAGGGGGTGAGATGGAGGGGATAGTTAGAAATTCAGATGGAGATTGAAGAGGAGGGAACCAGCTTCTTGAATCCCAGCCCTGAGCCATCCACCACGCTTTTAGGACCCGAGACTGCCAGGCTTCCTGTTCCTAAAATTGCTCTAGTCCAGCTGAACGTCTGCACTGGGGAAACCAAAGTCTGGAAGCTTTGGAGAGGGGTGGGAAGAGGGTGGGAGCCCTTCTGAGAGGCTCCTCCTCAGCTGTTGGAGCTGGAGGAGCAGCAGTGGCCCCATTGCTGCCCTGGCACCTGTCCCCTCCTGGCTGCTGCTGCTGCTCCATGGCTTGAGACACCCTGGAGCTCAGGCAGCTCCACACTGGACACCTCCACGTTACAACAGACCCGACACGGACAGAACAAGCACCCGGACACAGTCTGACGGGAAGGAGGGAAACTCAAACTGCTGAGAGGAGAGAGAGAGAAAGAGAGAGAGAGAGAGAGAGAGAGAGGTGGAGAGAGGTGCAGAAATGGGCTTCCTCCACAGCCTGCAAAGAACAGTGTGAGAAACACTGGTGAGGAGACGCTCACGGAGTCGAGGCCATGGGAGGAGAAGGTGCAACCGTCGTGTTGGCCAGGCCCTGTGGGACATTTCACCTGGGAACACCAGGAAGGGACCCACATCTCTCTCCCAGCCGTGTCCAAACAGAAACCCTGGGAAAGACCAGCATCTGGTGGGCACAAGGGCTTCAGAGCCACCAAATCACTGGTGTGACTTGTGTCAACATGGATGAAGTTTGCCCTGAGAAAGGGATGCTCTGTCAAAGGTCCAGGCTGCTGAAGAGCCCTGTCCTCGCTGCACAAGGGCTTTTACCTACTCAGGGACAACATGGCCATGGGGGAGGCTGGTCAGGATCATCCCAGCATGCACAGCCCCATGCTGGGGTGCCGGGGGGCACGCCGATGCTGTGCCAGGGCCACCGGCCACAGGACCATTGCACCCTCTCCCAGGACAACGAGGCGAGAGTCCCGCCGGAGCAGCAAAGAGCACAGACTGATGAGAAGAAGGAAGGAAGGAGGAATGCTCAGTAGTTAGTGTGGTGCTGGTTCAAAGGATGGAGAGGCTGGTTACCTTTGTTGCGGTTTTCAGGGGCTCCACTTTTTTTACCTGTTCAAAGAGAGAAAGGGTGGGGGGCTGAGCACATGGACCCACATTCACCACCTGGCTGGTGGGGCAGCCTGGGATCAGCCCTGCTCCAAGGAGCTGCTCCAGTGGCATCCGTGCCCCGAGCTCAGTGCCCGCAGTCATGCTCCGGATACCACACGTGCCTTGGTCCACAGCTCGCAGCACTGGGAGGCTCCACAGCTCCCTGGCTCCCTCAGGCATCCCATCCCCAAGGATTCACACTTCCCCACCTGCAAAGCACCTGCCACAACCCCCATCAGTGCCTCGGGGGTGCCAGCGGTGCCTCAGACCTTCGAGGACAAGAAATCAGAGAGCAGTTTGACCCGCAGCAGCTCTGGGTCCCCTCCTTCTGCTGCCATTGTGTGCAGGAGGATCCACAAGGGAGGCACAGACGTGTCTCCCACCATGGGCAGCACTAGACCCATAGCAGGGAATTCTGACCCCCAAAGTCTGTGGTGGGCAGGGTGTGCACACAGGGGTCCCTGATGGAGAGCACAGGGCGGCTGCCTCAAGTTACAAGGGGTTCATACATCCCATCATCCCCCAGTTCCACACTGGGGATGAGCTGGTGAGACCCCCTGGCCCACTCTGCTCCCAGATCCAGGTTTGCTGTGGGGCTGAGTGACAGAGTTTGAAGGCTGGGAAAGCACCAAGCACTGCTGCCCAGATGACCAGCAAGCTGCTGCCCAGCTCCCACAGCAGTGCCATTCCCATGTCACCTCATCCTCCCACCTCCAAGCTGGCAGCTACACCCCAGGAGCTCCACAGCCCCCAGACCCTAGAGATCTGAGAGAGAAGAGCTCCAGGAACCCAGCACACCCAGCCCAGACCTGGAACGGCTGCCAGGAGAGCCTGGGAAGCCTCTCCCTGCCTGGCATTGCCTCCCAGGAAGGGCTCCCTGGCACAGGGATGCCTGAGCAGCCAGCAGTGCCAGCCAGCAGCTCCCTCCTGCCAGCTCCTTGCATCTCATGGCTGTTCCTGGTGAGCTCAAACCTGCTGAGCAGGGGATCAGGGACAGGGGAGAACAGGAGCTTCCCAAGCCTGGCTTGTACCAACACTGGTATTGGAGCTGGCACAGAGCAAAGCAATAAGCAGCAGGAAAGCATTCGAGTCTCAGCACGATCAGGAACACCTCAGCCTGCCTGGCTGCTCTCCCACCCCATCACAAAACCCCTCCTCTTCCTCCTGACATCTTCTGCCTCGACTCCTTTCCCAGGGAGCTCAGAGAATGCCAGCAGAGATCCTCCACCAAGTCCTCAAGGTTCTGGATGAGCCACCAACACCCTGTGGACAAGCAAGACTCACCTTCCCCCACGGGTGAGCAATGAGCACCGTGGGGCAGCACTACCAGCCACTTTTCCCTCTGATCCTCGATCCTCCCACCCCACAGCTCCAGGCTGGATCTAGCCAGGGAAGAGAGACTTGGAGCCATGTCCAAAACAGCTGGGGAGCAGAGCCTGGGAGCACAGGGGGCTTTCCTCAGGCAGCACCAGCCCCACGCTGTGGGTGAAGGGGCACAGGGAGGGACCCTCTCAGCCTCAAGAGCTCACCATACCTGCCTGGGCCACGGGCACTAACACACAACTGCAGCCCAGGGATGTGGGAGTAGCTTGTGGCACACTGGTGGTGCTTCCCAGGAGAGGGAGAGAGGCCAAGGGAGGGAAAAGGCAGGTTCAGTGGATCTCTTTACCTTTCTTCACTTTCTTCTCCTCGTCTCCTTCTCCCGCACCCAAGAGTGTGAAGATGATTCCTGTCTGGGAGTTGATACCCACGGCAGTCACCACCATCCTGCCAGAGCCCTCCATCACATGGGTACCTGCACAGCAGCAAGGTCATGGTGAGACAGGTGGGACAGGTAAGACAGGCAATTCCCACCTCATATAAGCATAGAATGGTTTGGGTTGGAAGGGACCTTAAAGCTCACCCAGTTCCACCCTCCTACCATAGGCAGGGACACCTTTCACTAGACCAGGCTGATCCAAGCCTTGTCCAACCCAGCCTTGAACTCCTCCTCAACACTGCGATTCAGGACCAACCATCCCAGCCTTTCATCCACCCCACTGCAACCACAGCACCCTCACCTGACAGCAGCATGGGGTCTTTGTCCATGGATTTCTTGACTTGGTCTGACTCCCCGGTCAGCGAGCTCTCGTCTATTTTCAGGTCATTGCCCTGGATCAGGATCCCATCCGCTGGCAAGAGATCACCTGGGAGAGGAGAAAAGAGGGCCATCAGCCCAGCCCAGGTAGCCACTGCTCACCCCTGCCTGCCCCATCCCAGGGGAAGGCTTCAAAAGGATCCAAAACTCAGCCTCGGACCAAATCTGAGGGAGGACAAGCAGCAGGTGGGTTTTAAGACAGACAGGTACAATAAGATGATATCATCCAATAGCTCCAAAATTCTCACTGAGGCATGGAAAGATTCACTGTGATGATTTTGCTCAATCAGATAGTGCTTTCCTATCTAGTTTTAATAAATCAACACCAGATCCTTCCCAAAGCCTCCTGATACATCCAAACCATTACAGGATCCCATTCAACCTCTGAGGAGGGAAAAAGCCCCAAGGAAAAACAAACTTGATGTTGGGTCAGTCTCCTTCCTGACAGGAGCTGCATGGGATGAATATTCCCCCTGGTAAACAAGGAGCAGGACCTAATTTAGCCCATGAGCTGCATCTCCTTGCTAAGGAAATATTCACCAACAAGGACATGGTTGGGAAAACAAATCATTTTTGAGACCAGCAGGTCACTAAAGCAGCCCAAAGGTGTGCACAGAGCCTGGCTTAGCTCTGCCAGTCCAACTTCAGGTGGGCCTCTGAGGCAAGGTGAGTTGGAGCTGCATCAGCTCCATGGGAGCATCTCCCTTCGCCCTGGGGGCTGCAAGAGAGTAACTGGAGGAGCCAACACTTCCCATCAGGGCAAAAGGGCTGGAGAAGCAGAGGAGGAATTGCTGGGCTCCTGAGAGGGAGGAACAGACCCCAGCCACCCCCAAAGGGAGGGACAGACCCCCAGCCACCACCACCCTCAACTCACCGTACTTGATCTGCGCGATGTCTCCCACCACGATCTCGGCCACCGGGATCTGGATCACCTGCCCTTTGCGGATCACCGTGAACTTCTGCTCCTGCTCGATGCGGCTCTGGAGGCCCCGGAACTGCTTCTCCTTGCTCCAGTCATTGAAGGCAGTCACCAGCACCACGATGATCACAGAGAACAGGATGGCTGCGCCCTCGATCCAGCCGGCCTGAGACTCGCCCTCGTCCTCCACGCCGCCCGTCGACTGCCCGCACACTGCCCAGGGGAGAGGTCTGGTTTGCACACCCAGACACATTTGCACACCCAGGCACCAGCATTGCTCTGAGTTACGTGAGTCTGGAAAACAGCAACTCCTCCCTCCTCCTCCCTGAGCTGGTCCAAGGGATTCCCCTGCTCTCAGGAGAGGGTTTTTACATGTCTCAAGGCATTTGTTGCTTTTTGGGTTTTTTTTCCCTTTTTTTCAGTTTTTCTTTTTGGTAGAGATTGGGCTGAGAGAGCTGGGACAACTGGCTTCTATTTCCAGTTGCAGCACCCAGCCCTCCCTGTGCTGCATGACCCTTGAGTGAGTCACATCTCCCTGTATCTCACATCTCCCTCTGTCTCCAAATCCTTGTCCCTGCTCAACTCCTCCAACCACAGCAAGATCCAGGGCCAGGAGGAGCAACTCTGCCCCAAATCCCTGCTCCCACAGGGCTGGGCATGGCAGCTCCCATGAGTGTGCCACCAAACCACAGGGACTCACATTCATTGTCCCCACCCGGGGGGTGGTAGAAGGACAGGCCCAAGGAGATTATGGCTGCGATTTCCAAGATGATCAGCGTGACGTCCTGGAGCGCCTCCCACACTAACTGCAGGAACGTCTTGGCCTTTTTGGGAGGAATGAAGTTCTGGCCGAAGACCTGCCGCCTCTTCTCCAGGTCGGTCGGGTTCCCAGACAGGCCTGGACAGCGGAGAGACAGGGATGAGGGCAAACCCCACCACTGCCTCACAGCTCCCCAGCAGCACCAGTGGGACTCCCAGAAGCAGTTCCCTGCCTGCATGGGGTGCACGAGGTGCCAGCAGTGGGGAGTCAAGGCAGGGCTTTGCCCCTGTCACCCACCGGGGCAGGGGACACGCAGGGCCTGGGGTGAGCACACCCAGCCACCCTCCCAGTGCTGCAGCCTCTCAAGTGCCAGTCGATGCCAGTTGGCACTGGCCAGCTTGTTTACATGCTGCATCAAATTAGCCGTAAATCTGGCACCGGGAGCAGCGCTCAGAGCTGCCGGAGCCACCTGATCCCTCTGTCCTGCCAGCTCTGAGGAGCAGAGGCTGCAGAGAGCGACTGGGCACAGCAGGAGAGTCTCAGAGCTCAGCACGGCCCCACGGCCACAGCCAGGCTGGTCCTGCTGGGAGCTGGTGGAGGACCCATGGGATGGTCCTGCTGGAATGAGGTGGTGGGAGAAAAGGAAGGAGCAGGACAGCCCTGAGCTGGGGTGCTGCTCCCCACGGCTGGGAGCAAGCCCAGAGGGAGGGAAGAGTAAGAGGTGGGCAAAAGGGGAGGAAATGTGGAGCAAAAGGGGAGGAAATGGGGAGCAAAAGGCCACAAGCCAGTGGTGGGAGAGCCAATCCATCCCTCATTAGAGCCATTAAAAGCTCCCAGGGTCCCAGGTGAGAGCAGCCTGCCCTGCCCAGCACCACCTTAACCGAGCCCCCCACTCTCCTCCACCTTAAGATGCCCGTGGGGCCGCTGCCAACTCCCGGGATGCACTGGGAAGTGGCGTAAGTGGCTGTGGACACATCCTGGTGCCTGGAGCAGCCTGGCAGCGAGGGTCCTCGGGGGACACTTCCCCACCAGCTCCATGTCATTCCAGGGGATACCCTTCCAGTCAGCTCCAAGTCATTCCAACCAGGAGGAAGCAGCAGGATGAGTCCCATTCCCACACCCCCCTGCACCCCCCCTTTGTGCTGTGACTCCACCCCAGCCGCAGGGAGGGGACAGGGAGTGCTGGCAGCTGGCAGAGCAGCCTGGGTGTCCCCACCCAGCCCTGACGAGGCAGCAGGATCCTGGGATGTCCCAGCCTCAATTCCCACCCAGTGGATGGAAAATATGGCTAAACTGCCATGGCCTGACTCCACGGAGCCACGGCTGTGCCATGGGCAGACACGCCGGGCACACACGTGCTCCCACACGAGGACACGGCAGCTCCCACGGGGCAGGGGAGGTTCAGACTTTGGCTCCTCCAAAGCACATCCCACCCATGGGGGTGACCTCAGAGCTGCCCCCCACCCTCCTAGGGTAGTTGAGGAGACGGAGGGTATCAATGTCTCTGTGCTGACACAGGGAGTGACAAAGAGCAGCAACCACAGGCATGTGCCACTGCTCTGGGGTACCAGCAAATCCCATGGCAGAGCCTGGGGCTCCAGTTATTGTGCAGGGATGTGCTGGGGACACAAGATCCAGTGCTGCTGAGCAGTGGCACCTGGGATGGAAGGGCAGCCCTTCACCTCCCCACAAAGAGCCTTTCAGGGCTGCTTCCCCCCTCCCCTCTCCTCCCACCCCCAAAGGAGCGTGTTCCCACTTTGGCAGGACCAAACACATTGTTTTGTGACCTGGACTTGGTATTTCCACCGGGACTCCCCCCCCTTCTCTAATGACATCCCGATATTGTCTCCCCTTCCCGGTCCCACTCACAGCTGGAAACACACTAATCCCCACCTTTCAGCACTCAGAATAACCCACAAGTTTTCAGAGCTGAGGCACAGCCACATCCCCCACTCCATAGCCATCGAGGGGCCACATCCTGCTCCCAGCTCCAGGGAAACCCTCACTGCTGTAATGAGGGCGTCTCTCCCCCCTGTACCCCTTTAATGCCAGGGGAAGGGTCCATCACTGTGCAAAGGCACGTGAAGCCCCCCAATGCCATCAGCCTCACTGACAAAGGGGACCTCCTTCCCAGCCCAGGGGAAGGTGACATCCCGACATCCTTCCACTAAAGCCTGCCAGAGGTGACCTGGCACCCACAGGCATCACTGCCACCACTCCAAACTGCGATGTCCAAGCAGGTTTTCCCTTAAAACACCCTCAGATTAGGGGGAATCTGGGTGACTCTCCCTATCCCCCTTGGAGACACGATGCCCATGCCTCATCTGAGATCCTCAAACAGCTTCAGGCCACTTCCTCAGCACCTCTGACCTTTACACTCTCCCTCCCGCCCCACCCAGCCCTGCCACTGGCTCTGTAAATCATTAAACCTGTGGAAAAGCAGGCACAGAGCAGCGGCTGGGCTGTGGTGATGAGCTCTCCATGCCCTCTTACACCCCTGACCTCATCCCACCTCTGCTCCATCCTCCCTGGGGATGTGGGGCTCCAGGCTATGCCTTGGGGAATCCCTTGGGAAGATGCTTCTCTTTCTTCTGTCTCCTTTTCTACCTTCAATGACCATTTTATAAGACATAGGGAGCCATCTCCACGATGGACACCGGGTGTGATGGCGCCAACTGAGCTCAGCCACGGGACAGACCTTGGAGCCACCACCCTGCAGCGCGAGCTCCAGCCCAGAGGTGACACAGAAGTGACGAGACCAAGGGACAACCACTCACCTTCGACTGGCGACGTCTTCAACCTCTTGCAGACGTTCTGCACGCCGCCGTAGGAGTCGTTGAGCCGCGCAACCGCCTCGGCGCTCCGCAGCTCCATGAGGTTCCTGAGCTCCACCATGGAGCACCCAAAGTCCCCCTCATGGTTGCCTTCAGCAACCGAGTTCCCGGGGTGGTGGTCGGCCACGTTGTTCGTCATGGTGCCGGCGCGCGGCTCCTGTGCAGCCTCCCGCGAGGGTCCGGCGGGGGGACGCTCCGTGCGGCCCCTTCCCTGGGGATGCAGCAGGTGCCTCTAACCGAGCCCAACTTCTCCGGATAAAGGTGTAAACAGGATGTGCATGTTACCGCGGAGGCGACCTTAGCAACGACCAGCGTGCATCTCCTGCAGAAGGAGGAGGGCTCCCTGGATACCACAGCAACTGGAGCTGCAAAAACAAGGCATGGGAAACAAAAATATCAGCGTGAGGAGGCCTGGGAATAAGTGCATGCGCCCCACGGGGTGGGAGAGTGGGCGCGGTGGCAACCCCAGGGTGGGCACCTGCCGGGGAGAACGTGGCTCCAGCATGGTTTGACCAAAAGCCTGGGTGAGAAGTTGGCTTGGGAGGAGCTGGCAGGCTCGGCGTGGACACGGCACGGGGAAAACGGGCAGCGGCAGCGCCGGCAGCCGCGGGGCTGGGCAGGAAGGGCGCCCAGGTGGTTCTTCACTCAAACCCAGCTGCCCAGCCCAGAAAAGCACTCCCATTCACTTTGGGTTAAAAATAAACCTCGGCAGTGGAAAACAGCTGCTTCCTGTGCGGGCAGGGTGCCAGGCTCGGGGCCAGAGTGCCGCCCTCCACCCTGCCAGCAGGTAAGGAGCATCCCCACACCCATGGAGAGGGGCTCACAGCTCCCAGCGGGCTGGCAATCAGCTGGGAGATGCTGCAGGAACCAGAGAAGCCACTAAAATCTGTGTATTACTCTAAACCAGAGGCTTTTCCATCAATGACCTTTTCAGAGAGCCCTCGAAGGCAGCAAATGGCTCTCAGCAGCCCCAAACTCCTACCAGTTGGGTTACAACCCACCAGCCCTGCCAGCTGGGGAACCCCAAAAATACTTTGACCAGTGCTGTGGCCAGGAAGACACAGCATCCAGCAGCTCCCACATTCTCCAAGGATTTGGGGTCTGGGGTCCCCCACTGGCATTCCAGACAGAGAAGATCAGTGCCAGGGACAGATAGGGACAAAGAGGGACAAACAGGGACACGGAGGGAGCAGACAGAGCAGCACAGGCCAGAGGGGAAAAGGGTTTTTTGTCACCCAGGGTGCCTTCCAGCTCTGCTCCCAAGCTCCAAGGCCAGCAGCGATGCTCTTATGGAGAGAAAATAAAGTCTTTCCTAGAGCAATATAAATGAGTAACAAAAGGGCAACAGCCACTACAGCAGCATCAGCCTGAGACAGGGTCAGGAGGAGCAGAGCAAGTGGACAGGGAAGATGAGGAGCCAGACAAGAACGGGAGGATGGAGGGAGAACAACCATCGCTGCTTCCCAGGAACACACAGGATGCACCAGCCCTCACAAACCCAACAGACTGGCACCAGACCATCATGGGGATGTGCCAGCATCACCCCACGGCAGATCACCCTGATTCCAACCCCAGTCACACAGACTTTGCACCTCCTGGGGCAGCAAGAGCCCCAAAAAGCAAACCCCTCCCTGCCTGGCCCCTGGAATCAGCTCTGGGACAGTCACACCCAGGGCAGCTCCCAACACTATCAGGGAAGAACAGGCACCAACTGAACCTCAGGGACAGCAGCAATTCCACTGCCACAGGAGGGTCCTGGCCACCAGCTGCAGGCAGTGGAGGGATGGGGAGCGCTGTGGCTCCTGGGACACCCAAACTTGCATCCTTGGGGCAGAGCATTGCTGCTGCCCCATAAAACAAAGATCAACTGCAGCACTGCCACCCCAGCACCCCTGCCCATTCCCAGCCCGGATACCCCACAGCTCCTCGTGGAGCTGAGCTCATCCATCATTTACAGGCAGGCCAGCTCCCAGCAGCGGGAAGCAGGAGGTGGCAGGCCCAATTAAACAGACTCCTGCTGATCAGGAGAAAGAGAGATAATTCCCTCACCCCAACACACTAATTTTTTCCTCTTTCATAGCCACCAACGTTGTCTGAGGAGAGCTCAGATGTTAAGAGAAAGACAGTTAATTAATCCTGTAATGGCCTGGTCCATAATTACCCCTGAAGATGCTCATGGGCACCAATCAGCACTAACCTGTGTCCCACCACACGACTCTGCCCATCAAAAAAGGAGGGATCATGGTGGGGAAAGACTCCTATGCCTGCTCTGAGCATCCTCCTCCAGCCCATCTGGGGTCACAGACCCATTCCTGGCCTGTCTCTGCCCCATCCCACCAGCACAGCACAGGCTCCCACTCCTTGGCCAAACTGGGAAGGATCAGGAGAGCTATGCTCAGGCTTCCCTAAGAGCCATCACTTGAAGGAGCTCCTAATGACTCCAGCAGCATTCAGCAGGCTGTCCTTCACTCCAAGAATTCATTTCCAGAGCTCCAGGCACTGGAGAGGAACAAGTGCTCTCAGAGGGCTCCCTTGGGAAGAAAACACAGCCCAGGTGGAGACTCAGAGCCTGAGTGCCCTGTGCTGACACGGGAGCTGTGTCACCTCCCAAATGACCCCCCTGAGCAGGACAAGGGCTCTGTGGAGTTTGGGATGAAGGACATGGGCCGTGTGGAGCCTGAGGCCGGGCTGTGGGCTGGGGCAGCGCGTGCTCCGGGCGGGAGGAGCGGCTGGCGAGGAGCTGATGTGGTGCTGCAGGCGAACCTGCCCGGAATAATAAACGGCTGCACGACACCTCTGTCCTGGCAGGGAGAGCGGCCACGGCCACAGCCAGCACCAGAGCACCCTCTGTGCCCATCCCAGCCCCTGGCACAGGGAGAAGGACCCCCTGGCATAGGGAGAGAGACCCACCGGCTTTTAAGCTTGGGGAGAGCAAAGTGCTGAGAGAGGGACAAGAAGAAGTAGATCAGCTGGACATGTCACACACGACACCTTCAGCCAAGCCACGAGTGGCATCATGTGCAGCCAATGGCACCAGGAGCTGGCACACAGCAGCAACAACTATCCCTGGCTCCCTGGGCAAGGATCCTCCCAGCTCAGCACATCAGAGCAGACCCCCACACTGCTCTGTCCTCCCTGCACATGGACAGAGACGGAGCAAGCCCTGACCAAGCTCAGCTGTATTTCTCCTTTATCTATGCAGGAGGATGAAATCTGTGCCCCAGCTCAGCTCCCCTCCAGCCCGGAGCTCTTCAAACATCCAGGACAGAAAGCACCGTGCTGAGGAAAAGCAACACCAGCCACCACATCCCCTGCCCAGAGCCACAAAGCCCAGCTCAGAGAGGCAGGATCAGGTCCAGGAGCAAACCTCAGGCCATGTGGGCCATGTGGATCACCTTCCCCAAGCACCTGCCCCATGTCACCTGCAGCCCAGCCCCACACACTGTCCCTCAGCAGCACCCACTGGGGTTCAGCTCCTCTCCCACTTTGGGAATGGGGTGTTGGAAACACTCGGCTGCTCTAAGTTGCCATGGCAAACTCAATGTAAAGCTGTCAGGGAGGCTGTTTATGTTGCCAAGTGGGGATGGAAAAAAAAAAACCAACTCCCCCAAAATTACCCTTCTTGGCTTGGGTTTAAGATTTTTCTCTCTGGAAATTAAAAAGCTGAGCTGCATACCCAGTGGAATGAGAGAAGCTGCACTGAGGCCCAGAGCATGGACAGACTCCCTCTCCAGATGGACACGTGGGTTCCAAAAGCGAAAGGGCCAATTAAAACAGAAAAATGGGCCTAAACCACATTTCCCTACCTGCTTGCTGAGAGCTCTCCCAGCTCTCCTTCCCACCCCACAGATCCCACCAGCCCTCAGCACCCACCATCAGCTGCTATGGTCCCAATGGGAACGATGCTGGAAGCGGGAAGGGGAAGGAAAAGGCTGCTGGAATGGCTGCACCTGCTGGGGAAATCACTGGGAGAGACACATTAGGTGCTGTCCTCAGTGGAAGGGGTTTTGGGAGGGGGAGAGTCCCCCATTGCAGTCCCTCACAGTGGGGAGGGACACACCAGGGAATGTGAGGGGCTCCCTGCACTGGGGGGTCTGTACTGGCACCTTTATACAACACACCTGCCCCATTTCAGCAGGGGAAAGCCTCGGGCACATTGGTCTCATAGGCATGGGGGGTACAGAGAGGGCATGACCCCCACCCCAGTGCCCTCCAGGGCTGACTCAGGTCCATCTCTCATGGTGGAGGGATGTGGGCACAGGGACACGTGGAGCAAGTGGTCAGACAGGGCAACACCAACTCCTGGGGGGTTTTGAGGGCCCCCCACCTCCCTCCCGGCTCTGCAGTGGAGCCCCCACCTCTCCCCAGGAAACAGGGGGGCCCCAGCACCCCAGGGGCCGGGTGAGGGCCTCTCCCCTGCACACTCACCAAATCGCAATGTGCAGATGGCAGACTCTGCTCTGTTCCCAGCAACACCCCTGGCAAGGGAAGCCTTCCCTCCTTAACCCCTCCCACGCCGGGCGCCCCAGGAGGGCACCCAGAGGGGACACCGGGGTGCTGTCACCTCTGCCGTGGAAGGAGCCAACACAGTGACTCACTGTGACAAACCACATGATCTACAGGGGCAGGGCTGGCTCCAGCAGGGCAGGGGCCATCCCAGGCAGGATTGTCACCCTCGGGACCAAGAGCTTCCCTGGCAGCCACCAAGGGAGGAGGAGGTGCAGGATTGCAGAGGTTGGAGCGGGCAGCGAAGGTCACGGTGCAGGAAACTGCTCCTCCACCCCAACACCAGCATGGGAGAGGCAAAGGGGGACCAGGCCAGGCTGGAACATCCCAGACAGACCCCTCCAGCCAGGCATGAGCTCCACTCACAGCACGCTGTGACGGCACCCATTCAGTGTGGGAGCAGGATCTGTGCCCCTTCCCCAGTCACGCTGGTGTTGCCCCTCCCTGCGACTTCCCCCACACTCTGGGTGCCAAAACCAGACACGGGGCTCCCCGGGGCAGCACCTGTGGCACCCACAGGGCGTTTCCTCCTCCCACCGCAGTATCCGCTTCCTTCACTGGCATGCACTTGTCATAGGAGGGGATGGTGGCACTTCCCTCCCCAGTGGGGCCACCCCAGCACCTGACAGTGGGAAACCCCCCAGTGACACCCACTCCACACGTGGGGCACATGGGAAAACACAGGAGCCAAAGCAAGACCCCTCATTGCCCTTGCAATGCAGAGAGGGACGAAGCTCCCAGCCCAGCCTCCATCCTGCAAGAGTGGGGGGACTAAATGTGCCCCTCTCTGGGGACCACAGCTGGAAAAGGACCAGCAAAACACCCAGGAAGTGCTGAGGCCTCTCAGAGCTTGGAAGCACCAACACTGTGCCAGGGAAATCGAGTCCCAGAGCAGACAACACAAGGCTGATGCTGCAGCCCAGGAACATCAACTCCAATGGAAATTTGTTGGGAGATCAGAAGGAGCTCAAGGTTTCTCCCACACCAGCCCACACAGCAGCCCCCTGGGAACGGCAGCATCTCCTCCTCCCGCAGCCCTGTGGTTCCCACCGGTGCAGCAGCAGCTCCCAGTTAAAATTCCCCAACTCCCACACGGTGCTGACTCCTCCTCACCTCACTGTCTGCGAGCTGGGACACCAGAAGTGCTGCCAGGGTGGGCAGGAGGGGGACACAGCCGGGCACTGTAGGCAGTTCTGCTGCTCGGGGCTCCACGTGCCGCCAGGGGCCCTGCGATGTCACCGGCACCAGCCCCAGCTCCCCGGCACAGCATGAATCGCGGCACCCACGGGCAGCACAGCCCGTAGTATTTCTCCCACACGCTGTGCCAGGCACATGCTTCCCGCTGCTGGAGCGGGGCGAGCGCCCGCCCGGTGCCAGGAGCGCAGCCGGCGCTTCCCTCGTGCGCGGCCACCGCCGGCACGTGCGCCCGGGGCTGCCACGTGCGTGGCACAAGGCAGGATCCTGTCCCCAAACAGGCTGTCACCCCCTCCATGGCTGGGGTTGGACACTCGGCCCCACACAGGTGTGCAGTGACACCTTGGACACCAGGGAGGGGAAGTGACCAGAGCATCACCCCACCCTGAGCAGTGTCACAGCATCACACCATTCCCTCCTGCCAGCCTGTGCCACCAAAAGGACACATGGCAACTCTGAGCCGTGCAGCAGGGACAAGGTCATGGGGAAACCACAAGGAAAAGCTGGAAGAGGCAATCTTCCCCAGAAATGCAGCCCTTCCCCGGGGAACACAAGCAGCTGCCACCAGTCCTCTAATTACAGCTGCTGTGGCTCCGTTTTTCGCTCCTAATTTGCCTCACGTTAATGAAGGCTGGAAAACTGCTGGGTTTTTGCACACCCAAGGCAGCAATTAGCAACTGCAAAGGGCAGGGAAGAGGCTGGAGAGCACCGGGCGCTGCAGTCCCATGGGATGCACTGATCCAGGACGTGTCTCCCCAAAACCTGCTGCCCTGAGCCCCAAAACCTGGTGTCCCAAACCCCAAAACCTGCTGCTCCAAGCCCATTGCCAGCCCAGATGCCAAGACAGCCCTGACTCCCACTGTCCAAGCCCCTGAGCCCCCGCATGGCAAATCCACGTGCCAAATCCACGGCGCAGCTGCCGGAGGAGCCTCAGGAATCTGCCCGCGCCCCCGGCCGGGCTTCCCCGCGCCCCAGGGTGCAGCAGCCCAGGAATTTCAGGGGGGTGGAAGGAAAGAAAAAGCAGGGAGTCTCCAGGCGAGCTGTCAAGGGGAATGTTTCCATCTAAGGCCTTGGTATTTCTCTCTCGGCGCCTGCACTAAATCACCCCAGCTCTTCTCATTATTCTTTTGTGCTTTACAAGGTAGCACAGCCGGTGGAGGAATGCAGGAGTGTGGAGAGCAAATACTGGACCAGCAAATACCTGCAGCCCCCCTCCAGCCTCAGGAGGGGCACAGCATCCCCTCCTGCCCTGCTACATCAGCACCAGGCAGAGGCAACTGACACCAGGTGAGGGGGCACATGGCAGAGCCCCAGGGCACCTGGTGCTGCCCGACTGGGAGGATTGCCCTGGATCCCAGCATGAGGCTTTGTCCACTCCTTCTCCATCCCATTTAACACCAGGAAAGAGGTCCTTCCCAGCCCAGGAGCACGGTGGGCAAGGGGTGAGATCACACCAGTTGGCACACACTGGGCAACTCTTTACTCCAGCTCTTTCTTTCCCTCCAGGTGAATGTTGTGCAGTGCCCTGGCAGAGAGGTGTCCAGGTCAGGCAGCTCCCACCTGGCTGCCCTCACGGCCTCTCCACTGGGATGGGCAGCTGGGGGTCCTGTTCCCAGGCAGACACTCCATCCCCCAGCACGCAGGTGGCACTCCCAGCGGGGCTCTCCCTGTGGAGCAGAAGTGCTGATGCCCAGAGCAAGGCTGGGAGAAGCGTCCAGGCAGCTGCAGGAGAGGGCACAGGCCACGGGGCCACCGGGCCAGGAGCCAAACCAAGGATGGTGAAGAGGGCAGGACGGGAGGAGCCCGGAGCTCTGCCCCGAGGGATGGGCACTCTCTGCTCCACAGACCTCAGGAGCCATTCCCAGGGCAGAGGCACAGCCAGAGGACACTGGGACTTTGGCAGGAGCTTGGGCAGAGCAGAGCCCAACCCAGTTCACCCGCAGCCCTCGCTGCCAGCCCAACACTGCACTGCTCAGGGAGAGGCAGGGATGCTCCAGGCAGCTCAGTCATTCCCACCTCTCCCTTGGAATCCCCATAGGGTGGGGCAGCCCATGAGCACCGAGAGCAATTGGCCTCCAACTCATCTCCCCACACATCCCTCCACCTCGCACAGCTGGGGAAACTGAGGCAGCCACACACCTGAGCACAGCATTGTCCCTCTCCTGGCCCCAAACCAGGGGCAAATCCCAGCAACCCCAACTCCCACTTTTCCACATCCCATTCAGAAAGCAGAGGAACAGCCTAGCTTGAAAGAAAATAAAAGCCAGCAGGTAAGGACTGACCCAGAGGACAAGGGAGTCTCACAGGCAAAACAACACCAAAGGAATGAGAGAGCCACTGGCCAGGACACACAGGCACAGCCACAGTATTTTTAGCAGGATTACACAGGGACAGGGGATTCCTACCCTGAAAATCCCTGGGGGCTTAAAATAGGCCCCGTCACTTCCTCCCAGCAGCAGCCTGGAGAAGCATCTGCTTCTTCTGGAAGTCAGGAGGAGGAGAGGTTGAGCCCTTGGGGTGCTACAGGGCACCCTGAGGTGAGCACAGCACTCACCTTGTCAATGAGCTGCCTCCTCCTCCTGGCTCAGTGAAGAGAAGAATCCCGTGCAAAAACCCAAAGAGCAGCAACCACAACAAAACACCTGCCCGGGTCACAGTGGGGGAAACTGAGGCAGGAGACACAGAGAGGGGTCGGCACCACGGGGAAAGTCAGGGGCTCCTGGGCTGCACAGCCCATCTGGAGAGCAGGGGATCTCCCAAAGCTGGGGTGCACCAGGGGAACTCCAGCAAGTCCAGACTCCCCAGCAGTCCCTGGAGCAGATCAGGACAGCGGGAGGGGGGATCCAGCACTCAGATCCCGTTCTGAGGCTGGCAGCAGCCCTGGACACACAGGAAAGGGCTGGGGACAGAAAAGCCCTTCCTGCCACCCTCACCACGTGGGCCAGGGGGTCAGGGTGGGTGTCCCTGCTCCGGTACCCACAGCTGCAGACCGTGCCAGCTCCGAGGGGTCCCACTCTGGCTCACATCCCGGACGGACACCGCGTAACTCCTCCGATCCCAGCCAGCTCGTGTCCCTTGTGCCACGCCGCTCCAGCACCAAATCCACGTCTTTCCATTGCAGAGTCCAAGCAGAGAGAGGATTTTCCAGGCGAAAGGGAAGAGTCAGCAACAAGAGGGAAGGGGAGCTGCGAGCCCCTTCCCTGCCCCAAAGAGTTAAAAAATAAAGTCGGGAAAAGTGTGTGTGTGCGATAGGAAAAACACACGCGCTCCCAGGGAGAGCGCGCCGGCTGCTCCCGTTTCCCTTCCCGACATGCCCCGCTCCTGGGAAAGTGTAGGCTGTTTTCCATATATAACTGCAAACTGTTCCATGCAGTAAGAAGTCTAATTAAAGGGAGGGAGGGAGAGCGGGAGAGACGCAGGAGAGCGAAAGGCAATATTTATACGAGGGAAGAAAAGCTGCATCCCGGGCACCAAATTAGACCCTCGCGGAGCAAAGCCCGTGATATCATCGGGAGATCAAATCCGGGCAGAAGAGGCAAATCAGAGCCTGGAAAATATGTAGAAGCAAATACGAGCAGAGAGCCAGATGGACCAGGGGAGCACGGGGAGGGGCAGGGGGAGGAAAAGCTCCTCTGAGCCAGTTGCTGGGATGAGGCCAAGTGCTGTGGGAGGGGGCACACACACCTCCAGCCCCCTGGGAGCCTCCCAGGGTCCCCACTTCCCACCTCCCACAGCAGAAGAACCAAGTATTTCAGTAGACAGCAGGAATATGCTTGAAAAATGAGTATTAAAGGAAAAGCACACAGGTAGAAACAGGGCAGCAGGGTGAGAAATGCAGGGAGGAACGTGGCACAGTGTGGGATGCCATGGTGGGTGGGAGAAGTGAAGGGACACCCATCCCACTCAAGGGGTGACCCACACTGTCCCCACCCCACTTAGACACAGCAGCCCTGCCTCTCCCACCCACCCATGGCTGCATTCCACAATCCCAGAGCTTTGGGTGCACCCTCTTCCAGAGTATTCCCAGCCCAGGCAGGGCAGGAGGGATCCAGGGGGACAGGAAAAAACCCAGACCTGCTCTTCAGAGCCTCTCTGTTCAATCTGTTCTTCCCACCAATGCCAGCCCCAGCCCCAGCCCCAGGGTGGATCCAGAGCAGCCAACACACTCCTGGTTATCAGCCTGTGCCTACCCCCGGTGTCAGCACATTTTAAAACCATCAATGTGCTTTAATTAAGTGCTGATATATTTAAAAGTTGCCCTACCTGGGCTGAGCACTGGGGAGAGGCTGATGACAACAGCACCATCATCCTCCTCAGAGGTACCGTTTGCTCCATTCCCAGCTGGCTGGGACTGTCCTTTCTGCTCCCTAAAATCGGACCTGACTGCAGCTCCAGCGACACAGCCCTGGTGTGCCAGGCACTGCCATGCCCAGTACCACCATTCCCAGCTCCATCCCCACCTCCACATCCCTGCCCTGCTGCCCCAGGCGCTCAGCCCCGTCCTGACCTGCCATCCTGTTTATGCAGCATCTCCTCCCTCTCTGCTTCAGGAAACGCCCCGCGGGCTCCCAGCGGCACCAGCGAACCAGGGAAACTGGGATAGCCCTTTCCTCAAGTGCCAGCATGAAGCTGCTGGCACGGCTCCACCTCCTGCATCCCTGCAGGTGGGATGGTGTCTCCCAGCTCCTCTGGCACTGACCCAACCAGGCTTTGTCACCACATTTGTCCTTTGTGCCATAAACCACAGCTCAGGGTGCTGCAGGCCATGCCCTCCAAAAAAAAGAAAAACCCACTCTTGAACCTGCAACAGTCCTGAGAGTCAGAATCAGAGAATCTCAGAATGGTCTGAGCAGGAAAGGACCTGGAAGATCCTCCAGTTCCACCCCATGCCACAGGCAAGGACATCTTTCAGCAGACCAGGTTGTTCCAAGCCCTGTCCAACCTGGCCTTGAATGCCAAGCTTGGGCTGAGCTCTGCTTCCAACTGCAGAGCCAGGACTAGACACCACAGGACAAGGACAGGGTGCTGCATGGGCAGCTCACACTGCCTGGCACCCCCACCCCAGCAAGCCATGTCCCCCAAAGCCCTGCATTCTCTGTCCAGCCTCCCAACAAGAGGCACAAACCAGCCCTGGGGTCACCTGAGGTGACAGCTGGACATCGGCCACTTTGTCCTGGCTGGACCTGGAGCTGCCGGAGCCACGGGAGGCTTTGGCACAGCCCCGGCATTTGCCCAGGTGGGTCTCTAAGCACCAGCACTAATCCAGGGATAATTGCAGCTTTAGCAGCGATAGGGCCCAGATTACCACGGCAATCCGGGTGTTAGGGGCGCTGTGCTGGCAGGAAGCGCGGGCGATCCGCAGGGAATACGGCGAGGGGCTGGCACCCGACCCAGCTCCCCAGAGCCCAGCACTGGGTGGCACCAGGGTCATGATTCCTGCTCTCCATCCTGCTGGAAAAATGCAGAACCTACCCAGCACTTGGGGTTTGCATGGACAGGATTCTCTCTCTCGCCCCGGGGTATCCTACCCAGGATTGCTCTGCATGCTGGAATCCCCTGCACTACCCTCTCTGCCCCCTCATTTTCCCAGCTGCCTGCAGTATCAGGGTCCTTCCTTGCCTTCTCCATCAGCCTTTTGCTCTCTCCTTGGAGCCCAGCCAGGGGCTGGGCACGTGGGTTTGCTCTCTGCATGACAAGGATGGTGGGAATGCAAACAGCAAGTGCCAGCTCGGTTTGGAGTCCCCCAGCACCACCTGGACTTGCTCCGTTCCCTGCTCCCACACAGCCCCTCAAGGGGAGGCAGCCAGATAGGGGCCCAGGCAAGCAGGCTGAGATTCAGGGAAGCTCCTCCACTCTCTGTCAGCTTTCCTGGGTCACCTCCCATGGATGCTCCGCTCAAAGGATCACCTTGAGCAGAGCTGGAGCACAGCGAGGTCTCAGAAGCTGAACAACAGCGAGTCTGGTCTGCACAGGCAGCTGCGTCCGGGGGAGTGGGAGGAGGAAGGGAGGATCCCTCATTGTCCTTTCCAAAGAGAAAAGGGACAGTCCCCTGCACGGAGGTTCCAGGCAGGGCAGCAAACACTTCCAGCCTCCTTGCTCCAGGCTGTGTCTGCCTGTGGAGAGCAGAGGGCACCTGCACATGGCACAGGTCCCCCCGTGCTGCAGAAACACCATCTGCAACAGCTTTCCCAGGATTCGATGCACTTCACGTTCAACTGCAGGAGCCAGAGGATCCCCCGGCTGCTGACCTGCACAGAAACGCCCAGCTGCTGCAGGGAAGGCATGGAAAGGAGGAGGAAGGGCCATTCCCACACTCAGATCCAGGAATGGGATGCCCAAGCAGGTGCCCAGCACAGTGAGACCGGGCACATAGACTATGAGTGCACCCACAGATGGGGAGAGAAGGGAAGAGTGGGAAAACAATGCCAAGAAGGGAAGCAATTAATGGAAAAAGATGAAAGGCAGTGGGTCAGGAGGTAGAACAACAGAATTCAGTGGTGGATATGGAGCAGGAGCATGGCATGGAAGGATTCTGGCTCACCAGGTCCTGGCCCATGGCTTCACCCAGCCCTGGAGCATCCACTGGACACAAAGACAGCCAGTTCTCCCTCACCCCTGGATGAGCCTCTCTCAAAACAGGCACCCACAGAGCAACATCCCAGCACCCCAACCCACAGCTCCAGCCTTCTCCACGGGAGGCAAAGCAGCTGCCTGCTCCAGGAGCCCCAGTGGGCTGTGTTTGGCACCCAGCACAAGCCAAGCAATCCAAGCTGCCCCTGGGAAGAGCAGCCCGTGCATTTAATACCCTGCAGAGCGCACGGGCTGGTTCCCCAGGGCACAGCACCCCGGGGATGCCAAGGCAGGGAGCAGGGTGAGGTTATCCAGCTGGTTTTCCCCCTTGGGGAGGCGAGTGGGGCTTGGCTGTTTGCCTTCTCCTTCCCCCAGGAGATCTCCTGCTGACTCGGGAAACACCCTCGGGTGCAGCTCTGTGGGCAGGAGACACTTCCCAGACACAGGCAGCAGCTTTGGTCCTTCCCTCTGTTTTTGGCCAGTCCAGTTGGGTTCAGATTTAAGAGCAATTCATCACTTGGGAAATAACACCACTCCAGGCCTCCTCCCTCAAATAAACCTCAAAAGACATCATTTAGGCAAGCTTAATTTGGACAACTAAAAATAGCCAGCACTAGTCACACTGGAAAATGCAGGCAGTGGAGCTTCGCCCTTTCACAGCTCCAGCTGGGACATGGGGGTTTCTGGCCCCCCAGCTCCACAGATGTGCCCCTAGGGAGGAGCACAGCCTTGCTCCCACACGGGATCAGTGGGTACAGCAGAACCCTCCAAGGAGCCATCCCAGTGCCCTGCAGAGCTGCTCCAGTGAAACTTTTGGGTCCCCACACTTTCCCATGCAGGATGCAGTGACTCACAGCCACGTCTGCACTGGGACACCCAGGAAAGGGCAGCCACGCTTCCAGCTCCTCTGAGCCCAGCCACCTCTCTGGTCCCAGCTCCCTGCAGCTGATTCAGCCCTGGGGCCCCTGGCAAAGGCAGCCAGGCCTGTCCACTCGGGATAAATCCCCACCACTGAGCAATGCAGGCTGGCATTCCAGCTTTCCTCCCATTCCACAGCAGTGGGGCTGTCACAAACACTGCAACCCTCACTCACCAGGCACAATTCCAGCCTTGCTCCAGCCCATCCCACCGGCAGCTCAGGCTCCTCCACCACCAGCCTGGCATCACCAGCTGTCAGCATCACCAAACAGCCTCCAGTAGAGCCACAAATCCAGCCTGCCCTCATTTCCCTGCAATCCCCCTCCTTGCACCAATCTCTCTCTCCTTGCACTAATCCCTCCTTTTTCCAAAGGCAGGAATAACATTTAACTCAGGTTCACGCTGGAGCACGAGCCTGGGTCAGCCCCGGGCTGTCCCCACCACCCAGGCCATGCAGGATCCCAGCTGCCAGCACAGCCACGTGCCCGTGGCAGAGCCCAGCTCCGGCAGGAAGCCCCCCTGGCACGGGCAGCCCCGGGAAGCCCGGGAAGCTCGGCACCACGCGCTGCTGGCTGCCAGCTGCAGCGATATGTCACGGCAGGGATTTGTATGCAGGCGGCGCGAGGGACCGGCAGACGGGCTGTCCAGGTGCCACGCGGCTGCCAGAGCCAACCAGACACCCTGCCCTGAATTCCACAGCCAGCACAGCCCGCCTGGAGCCATCCTGCTCCCCTGGGGTACGGCCCAGCTCAGCACCACGGTGAGGTGGGGGCTTCAGCCCCTGCAGAGTGGGAATGACAGGGGACGATGCTCAAGGACTGAGCCATCTTCTCTCTCATCCCTGTGTCCCTTGGCTGCCTGTGGGATGGCAGGAGCAGGAAAGCAGCTTTCCCACCGCCAGCTACGGAGCATCTGTGCAGCCCAGGATCTGCCCACAGCAGTGCTCGAGCAACCCAGGGTTATTTTTAAGTGGCTGGTGAGAAGATGGGAAGAGAGATGAAGAGCTGGAATGCCGCGATGCTGTGCCACTAAGCCTCTGGAAAGGCCGGAGCAGGGAGAGGAGAAGCATCAGCATTCCCAAGCAGGAACAAAAGGCGAGAAGCGAAAAGCCGAGGGCATTCCGTGGGGCCGGCTGGAGCCATCGGCACTTCCCGGACGAGCGAGGGGTGGCAAAGGGACAGTAAAGCTCCAGCTGCTACAGCAGGGTCCTTAATTAGCATCTTGGGAATCGGCGCTGAAAATCAGACACCTTCTGTGCGAAATCCGAGCCCGGACCTGAAAATCTGATCATCGGATCTGATGCTCAAAGAGCAAAGGTCACATCAAATCCCAGACAGGCCCTGCCACTGTTCTGCAGGGTTGAGCTGCCCTGTGGTCCCCTGTGCCCGGCTTCACCCTCTGCCCACCCCTGGCCCCCCCAGACTGAGCAGAGGCAGCACCATGAGGGCCAGTAGCTTATTTTTAGCCCGGGGAAGGCAGGAGCTGGGAGCTGCCATCCAAGCTCTTGCCCTTGGCGTGGGACACGCTGCTTTCACTGCTGCAGGGAGTGCCTTGGGGCTCAGCCCACCCCGCTGCCCCCCAGGCTCTGCAGCGCTGGCTTCACCTCCTGGCTGGCATCACCTCCCTGGCACAAATCCCTCGCCCAGGGAGGAGGATGCTCAGCCCAGGAGCCGGCGCTGCCGCGGCCTCACGGCAGAAGGATCCGGATTATTTACAGCTCTGTAACGGATCACGGCGAGTTAGGCAGGGCTGAGTTAGGAAGGGCTGAGTTAGGCAGGGCTGACCTTTCCTTTCCGTGCTGGATTCAAAGGGAGGTGCCAGCAGGCGCAGGATCGCTGGTGTGGGACCCTTCCCAATGGAGCAGGAGGCCAGACCCACGCAGGGGGCTCGGGAATGAGGAGCCAGCCAAGGCCACGGAAAGCCAAGCGCGCTGGGATCCCAGCCTGGGAAAAGGAGGGATCGGATTCCTCCCTGCCCAGCCCAGACGGACAAACTCTTCCGGGTAGGGACTCCTACGCGCTGCTCTCTGCCCAGGCACACCAGCAGCCGCTGCTTCCCACAGCCCCCGGCTCCGCTGGCAGCAGGAAAACACAGGGATACGGCAGGAAACACAAACCGGGGCTGGAGACTCGCCCCCGGCACCCTGGAGGCTGCGCTTGGCTCCTGTGCCGCCCTCGGCTCAGCCCGGCTGCCGACTCATCCCTGCCATGGAAGCGGAGAAGGAAAAGTTTCCCTGTCAGCACAAAACAAGGACAACTGGCCAAGTCTTGGGCTTGGCTTCTGCCGCCTTGGCCAGGAGTTCACCCTGTTGGGCACCCACCAGGTGCCAGCTCGGGTGCCCACAATGGGCAGGGGGTGCATAGGATGGGCCCGCTCCCTGCATTAGGGGACTGGTGTGTCTCCAAGGGCTCCCACAAACCCTGGTAATGCAGGGAAGGAAGAATCTGCTGATTCCAGGAGCTCTGCCCCTTGGCACTGCCCAAGGGGATGATCCTTCCCGTGCCTCTTCCCTTGCTCTGAAGTGATCCAGCTGCGGGATTGTGCCAGAGGAACACGTTCAGGACTGGGGTCACAGCTCTGTGATCCCTCCCCAGCCCCGACCCTCCTGGTCCCTACAGCAGTTAGGACTGGATGCCATGACTCAGAAGCCCAGACATCCAAGAGAAGCAGCCCAGGAGCACTCAGCACCCCAGCAGGGTCCCCATGTCCCTCACCACCTCTCTGGGCAGCAGTGACCTGCCCACCCTTGCAGGAGCAGGGCCAGCCTCTCTCTCCATGCCGAGGTAGGGCAGGCAGAGGGATTCTCCTGTCCAGGATTCCCACAGCCCCAATCCCTGACTCCCTCAGGGGCACATCACTGTGCATCAGCTCCCCACACTGAAAGCCAAGACCCCTCCCAGAAGCTCACAAACGCAGGAGGACACAGAACTCATCTGTTACTCACAGAGAGCTCTCCCAGGATTTAAGTTGCTTAATTAGTGCTTTAAGAGAGTCACCAGCTGGGTGGGTGACACCCCAGAGGGATGTCATGTGCTTCACAGCGCTCAAGCCTTTGCTTCCCTCCTCTCCTTCCCAGGGTTACCTTGTTCTTTTCTCCCTTTCCGTTTTCTAATGAACAAACAGAGGGGCAGGTTTTATAAGTCCATGGAAACTCTATTATCCCTCTGCATTAAAGCCAAAAGAAACTAATTAAAACATCAAAGTCAGAGGTTTCATTAGTTCAGCCTCAGCACTAGCAGAAGGTGACAGGGAACGTGGCTCCCACAGCCAACTGCTCCAAGGGACCTCCAGGCTGGGCCCATCCCTGAAACACATTCCCTGTCCCAGTGCCACTGGGCTGGGCAGGATCCTGTCACCTGCCTGTCCCTCTCCCACAGCCAGTCACTGTCCAGTGCAGGAGGCCTCTGCTTGCACTAATTTGGAGAGGAGGGAGGCTGGGGAGGGCTCTGCCACTGTTTCACATCAAAGCTGCTTCCCCCAGGAGCATTTCCATCACCAGCACCACACTGATGGGTCTTTATTCCCACCTGGCACAACGTGAGGGTGAGAGGGATGGGTTCAAATTTCCAGCTCAACCTCACCAATCCATCCTGAGCAGGAATGCTCCAGGTAGCCACCAGGCATCCAACAGCACCCCTCACTCTGCCTCGATCCACTCCAAGAAGTCACCAGTGAGACACAGGAGTTGGGGAGCACCAAGGAGGTGGCACCTCTTTGTGCTGCAGCAGCCACTTCCCCATCCAAGGACCTGCATCCATGGCCATAGTCTCACCAGGCACAGCCACATCCCTTTCTGGGTTCCTGGTCCCTGCCCCAGCGGGCGGCACCTCCTGCCCCGCTGCACTCGGAGCCAAGCGGGATCCCCGGAGGTTTAACCCAGGTTTTCCTCCGGCTCCTTCCCCAAGCACAGCCCGGCAGGGAGGAGCCGTGGGCGAGGAGGAAGCCAGAGCTGCCGGCCCTTTCCCGGGCCCTGCCGGGGAGCAGCAGCAAACAGGAATCAGCAGCGAGTCCCCACTGCAGAGATTTGGGTCCCCCAAAGCCCCGCAGGCTCCATCCTGTGCTGCTGGAACAGGCGTGTGCGACCACTGCGGGAAAACTCCGCTCGTGGCCTAGCGGGGAGGAGAAACAGGAAAAGAGAAAAAAAACAAGGCAGGAGAGGAGCAGGGAGCGTGCGGAGAATCCGCAGCCCGGCCAGGGCCAGGCAGGGGAGGAGCAGGGGCGCCTCCCAGGGCAGGGAGCCTCGGGGACAAGGGGAAACTCCAGGCTCAGCTCCACCCCGGCGCTTTCGACTGCAAAACAATAGTGGAGAGCACAGCCGTCCCTCCCTGCTCTTACTCATCCTGCCCAAGAACCTGTGCCATCCTTCGGCTCACCCCTCCCTCCCTGCCCATCCCCTGCCCGGGGACTCCGGCACGGCGGGTCGCGGCTCGAGGCGCAGGCGATGGGAGGAGATCCCCCGGGAAGGGATCGGGACCCACGGCACGCGAGCGGCGAGCCGGCAGCGCAGGGAATTCCCTCCGTCATCAGCAGCAGCATCTCCGCCGAAAAAAACACCCACCAGCCACCAACACCCTGCGCCCTCTCCAGCCCGTACCTGCAGCGCTCGCACCACCTCCCAGCGCCAGCAGTCCCCTTTCCAGCCGGGAAGGAGCCGAGGATTCCCCGAGGGACGGGCATGGACCCGGAACCCCGAGGGGCCGCGCCGGGGCACGGGGAAGATGTGCCTCGATGCCCTGGGCGCTGCCCAGCTCCGCCCGCACCATCCCGGCACTGGCACCGACCCCAGCCCGTGGCACAGGAACCTCCGTGTCCGAGCCGGTCCCGCCTGCCGTGGGGACCCACAGCACACGCAGGGCGTGGGAGGCCTCCAAGCCCACCCAACAACCCCCATGCAGGCCGGGAGGGCCCTCAGCACCCCGATCCGAGGGGCACCTGCAGCCCCTGCCCCACCGCCCAGCGCAGCCGTCCAGGGCACGGCGGGATCTCCCGGGCAGGGTCATCCTCGGGGGCAGCGGGGAGGGATCCCCACGGCGCGCCGGGTGGGGCCGGCGGAGCGCGGGGGCGGCACAGCCTCTCTCGCTCAGCATTTAATAATTTAGGTGCGTTTCGGTGCTCAGGGAAGCGAAAGATTGAGGGCAGTGTCTGGAGCCTGGCAGGGCGCAGGCAGCGGCACAGCCCACGGCCCTGGTGGCATCGCGCCCCTCTGGGGTCCCCCAGCTCGGTGTCCCCCAGCCCCAGGACAGGCGTGGATGCCCCACGGGGTGCTCCGAGCACTCACCTCCACCCCTGGGTCCTGCCCGTCCACCCACGTCCGGGGCTGCCTGTCCACGTCCACGGGCAGAAACTGGCTGCACTGGTTTGAGCTTCGCAAGGCAAACCCCCACCCAAGCTCAGGTCTCCAGAGATAAGAGCACAATAACCCATTGTCCCTCCTCCCCTCCCAATATCTCCACTTGCCTCTGGCAAAACAGGGAGGGACCACCCAGCTGCGAACAGTCCCCCCACCCCCGGCACCGGGGACCCCACGGGGGGCGCAGCCCCGCCAGGCCAGGCCGGGGGTGCTGGGAGGCTCCAGAGCAGGGGCCGGGATGCAGCGAGAGGGCTGGGGGCAGAGGCAGGAGGAGGCGAACGAGGCCACAGCCTGGCGGGGCTTCTAATTTATTTCCTTATTTTTTTTTTCCTCCCCACTCCTGTTTTCTGCCGTGGATGTGACCAGCTGGATTGGTGCAGGCAGGAGAGGGACGTGCCCAGCCGCGGCGTGGGCAAACCACACTCAGCCTCCCCACCGCATCCCACCCTCCCTGCGTGCCACCCCCTGCCCCACGCACACCCCACCCGAGTCACCCCACTGCAGGCAGGCAGCGGCCCCTCTCCTGCCACACGGGTGGGGAAAACCACCCGAACCACCCAGGCAGAACCTTCCCCCCCCCGCCCCTGGGCT
>VWZD01003529.1:388620-428764 GCA_013396695.1 Sakesphorus luctuosus | reverse complement strand
AAACAAACCCCCCGGGGACCCCCACTCCACTCCCGTGACTCTCCCCACGCACCCACCACCTCGCCCCCCCGCGGGACCCCCGTGCCCCACTCCGGGGGTCCCCCCGCGCACTCACCGGCTGAGCCCCCACGGCGCCCGGCTGGCGGCGGAGCCCCCCCGGCTGGCCATGGGATGGAGGGGGAACAGTCCCGGAGCTAACGGGAGAAAATGCTTGTCATGGCAACCCCCGTGCCGTGCGGGGCCGTGCGGGGCCGGGCCGAGGAGGGAGGGGACGGCGGGCGGGAGGGGAGGGCTCGTCCCAGCCCGCCGGGGGAGGGGCTCCCTTAAGGTGGTTGCACGCCCCGACGGCCGCTTAAGGGGGACGGGAAGGAGACGGAGAGTAGTGTAAGCCCTCCCATCCCGTGGGTACAGTGGGGCGTGGAACCCCGAACAGCGGGGGAACCCCACGGGCAGAGTGGGGTGTGCACTCCCAGAAGGTGTGAGGTGACCCCCGGGCAATGGGGAGACCCCCCGGGCAACACTGCAGAAGGAGCACCGTGACCTGTGGCAAAATTTGGGTTCCTTGTGGGTTAAAGTGGTTTTGGGGTTCCTTTTGGGTACTGCGGTTGATACTCAGGGGTTGGGGCGTGCCAGTCTGACACCCCCTGACAGCGACTGTCCCCTCGTGGGGCATCACCCCTTGGGAGGGTGCAGGCATCCTGAGAGCCTCAGATCCCACCGGACAGATCCGACCCTCACCCCTTTTTCTAAAGAAACCAGGATAAAAGTGCTGACTGACTCACTCCTGCAGCGTGCTGGGCATCGGGGCTGGGGCAGTGCCGGGTGTGGGCACCTTAACTCGGCACTCGCCCCACGCCCGGGCACGCCGCGGGTTCAGGTTAAACCAGTGGAACATCTGTGCACGCACAAGCCCTAATTAGCGCTCCGAACGGTTTTTTCCCCCCTTGAGGGCCTGCACCTCGAGAATTCCACATTCCTGAGCGGTCCCAGGTGCTGCTGCAGGGGCTGGGAGAGCAGAGCCCGGCAGTGGATCCGGAATTCCTCCCCGCGCTCTCCCAGCCCTTACCCATGAACAGTAAAATTCCTTCCACTCGGCTCGCAGGGAGCTGCCAGCTCAGGTGAGCTGATCCAGGGGCCGTTTTGGCGCAGGGAAAATTATTTGAAGTCAGCTGAATGACATCAGAGCTGCCCGTGTTGGATGGAGTTCAGTCTCCACATCATTTACAGCACGGAAGGCACCGACCAGCTCCTGAGCTTTGCAGCAGAAGGGAGGAAAGGGCCCTGGGCTGGGAATTGCCCCCCATCTCGAGGTGGGGTCTTTGCATCTTCCTGGGGAGCTGATGGGATCGTTCCCTCTGAACATAAACCCCTCCAGGGCTGGAGACTCCCATGCCAAAGGCAAACCTTGTGTCTCAGAAAACAAGCTCGGGCGTCTTCAATTTGAGGGCTCTACATTTGCCCAACACAGAAAATGGGAATAAACACGTGGATTTCACCCAGTGTCCAGCTCCCCCTCCACGAAAATCAGACAGCACCGACCAGATTGTGTCTTTGTGACCACAGAACAGCTTGGAAAGGAGCTGGTGGAGCAGCCTGCAGGCAGTGCTTCCAACAGGCCGGGATGCAGAACTGCTATTGAGACATAATGGCCTTTTAAAACAGGTTCTCTGAGCTTGGAAGGAATCTCTGACCATCTGGATTTGGACTCCTGAAAGGAAATCAGCCTTCCTGCCTCAGGGAAGCTGCTGTTAACAGGGCAGTTCAGCAATGCTGAGAATTTGCAGCCTCCTTGGACTCCTGGACTTGGGCTGAAATGGGGAAAAGCAGGTTTTACAGCTGGGGCACTTGCTGTTGAGGGAACCAGCCAAAATCCATTTGGAAAACGTGCTTCCCATCAGTGGCAGGCGGCAATTACAGAGCTGGTGCTCAGCAGCTCCTGCCTGGTGTGTTTCCATTACACAGAGAACCATAAACGGGCTGAGAGCCCCTTCCAGTTTATAGTTAAGGAGGAAAAGTGAAAATCCTGCAGGAGCAGGAGCAGGAGCAGGACCATCACCTCCAAACAAGCACTGACCTGTCCCCACACACAGTGGCAAAGTGAGGCAGAGCAAGGGGAAAATTCCTTCATGGAGTATTTTGGGGTCTCCTCTGAAGCCCCTCCTTGTGCCCCCATTTCTCAGAGTCCTGCTGCTCGCTGGAGCCACCCCTCCTGCTCCACCCCTTCAATCTCAGGCCACCCTCACCTGCAGGTGGGGGAACACGAGGCTTTGTCATCCCTGGAGAGGTGACAAGGGTGTCCCCACACGGCTCTGCCAGAGGCACCTGGAAAAGGAAGGAGCAGGACACAGCCTGGAGCTGCAGGAAGGGACCTCCCCAGGATGAGCCAGGGCTGATTTTCAGGTGACAGCAGGGCCAGGCTGCCTTTTGGGTGCAGTGGGAACAGGCTGCTCCTTTGGCTCTTGGCAGGTGCTCCCAGGTGAGCTCCAAGGGGGATATGGATCCCTCCAGCAAGTCCCAGCAGGGCTGTCCCTGGAAGAGGAGCAGGATCCCCATCCCATCTCATCCCAGGAGGAATTTTCCTCCCACACCTCCCTGCAGGCAATTCCTGCTGCTTGGCAGAGGAGCCAAACTCCCTCAGTGACCAGCAGAACCCGAGCCCTCCATCAGGGACCTCAGCCCTGTGGGCAGCCCTGCTGTGATGAGAATTTCAGCTGTTATCCATATTTTGGCACCTCTCTTCTTTTCCAAATGCTTTTCTGCTGGATGCTCTGGAAGCAAAGCAGAGCAGTCCCCAGCCTGGGCAGTGTCTGGCCTAAAGGAGACCAGCAGCAACATAAAATAAATAACCCCCAAACAGAAAACATCACCAGGTTCTTCCATAAAAAATCAGGACTGATGATTTCCCTTTAAACCACGTATATAATACTTGTATTAATTTGCCTTCAATGTCTCCCAGGCTGGGAACTTGTAGGTGGAGTTTTAGCCCAAAATGAATTAAATCAGCCGAGTTGTATCAGCCAAGTTACAAACCCATCAAAACCTGAGGCCAGATCCTGATCTCATCCCTGTGAGGATAAATCCAGCATTGCTCCACTGGAATCGGGGGGGAAGGGCTTTGTCACGGTGCCAGAGAGCAGAGCAGGATTGGACC
Organism: Sakesphorus luctuosus; assembly: GCA_013396695.1. Classification (NCBI taxonomy): domain Eukaryota; kingdom Metazoa; phylum Chordata; class Aves; order Passeriformes; family Thamnophilidae; genus Sakesphorus; species Sakesphorus luctuosus. The sequence continues at coordinate 425,613 of VWZD01003529.1, read as the reverse complement.
CCCAGGGTTTCTCATGGAAACAGTGACTGACTCGAAAGCACAAGGCAGAGTTGGGCGTCTGTAAAATCTCTCTCCATCTGAGGGCTAAATATAGGGAGAGGGAGCGCCAGCGACTCGCCTGGCTGTGCTCAGGGATAAATAAACCTTGGAGAGGCTTTGTGGGGAATGCCAGGGGCTCAGGGGGGTCCTGCTGCTCCAGAGTCCCATCCCATGGGACGGGGCAGGGGGACCACAGGGCTCCTACAGGGTGGCAGAGCTGGCTGAGATGCCCCCAGGTGATGCCTGCAGGGCAGATGAAAGGGGGGTTGGGTTTTTCCTGCCTCTTTCCCCCCTTTTCCCTGTCTCTGCTCATCCCCAAGTGCTGCTGAGCTGCAGCACCCACACATTCCTGTTTGCAGGGCTCAGACTCCTGCTCAGAGTGCACAGGATGCCATGGGAAGGGTCCCATCACAGGTCCCACCAATTCCCCCCTCAGTTCTGGGCTTTCCCATTGCTCCAGGACAGCTCCTCATGGATTTGGAGCCCCAGAAACTCCCCCAGCCATGGGATTGTTAATAAGCCATCACCACTCCTGCTAATAAACCTCTCTTAGCCTGTTCCTGCTCCCAATTACTCTAACAACCCTGTTAATGTCTAATTAAGCAGCTCCTTCAGTGGGGAAAGGGGCTCGACATGAAAAGCAAAACACAAGAGGAGGAATCTGGGCCCAGTTTTCTTTATGGATGTAATTAGGAGGCCAAATTGGTCGCTCACCTAAGGAATTCATCACCAAAGTGCCTGTGAGGCGACAGCCACGCTGGGTTTTCCCCGGGAGCCCCGTGAGTGACAGCACTCTTCCCTTCCCCACCCCTACACATTCCCATTGGAGCCACAACAGGCTCTAAATCTATTAGTGCCTCCTATTAAACCCCCAATATTTGCAGCAGCTGAGGAGGAGCCTCTTGGCTGCTCATTCCCAAGCACCCATGGCAGGATGGGGGGGAGTGCTGTGCCATGGGGATGCAATGACACCTCAGCAGGGATGCTGATGTCCTTCCTCCTCCATGGAGCATCCCACCAGAGCACCCTGTGCTCAGGGAAGTGCACAATTCCCCCCTTGAGATCTGCAGGACCCTCCACTCCGCTCCGAGGGAAGTCACAGGGAAACAGCTCCAGGGGAATAATGAGATCCTCAGCTCCATCTCAAAATGAACATTTTTCCCTCCAGTTCCGACCTCGTTTCCTTCCTCACATCAAGGAGGAACCTTGTACTCGGTGTTTGCATCACGGTAACAGCTCGGGGACCTTCGTGGGCCTGAGGAAAGTCCCTGCTGCCGGGAGTGACAACGCGGTGGGTGGTGCTGAAAGGGAGGAGAGAGAAGTGACAGCGCGGGAGAAACGCACTCCGTCACTCCCAAGCTGTCAGGCCCGAGCTGGGGAGGTGAGGAGCTCCCGAGTCCTACTTTGGTGCCTTCCTTCCAGAGATGGGGCTGGAGAAGCTGTTGGTCCCATCCTGCATCCTGGGATATGATGCTGCAGAGCCTGTGGATGGGGAGGGCACAGCAAGGGCAGAGTTAACCCCAGCAGGTCCCTTTCTGGGGGACACCTCTGTGATGCTGTGGGGTCAGGAGCAGCCCTCCAGCAGGAAGGAATTCCAGCTCACCCTGCTGCTCCAGAAAACCTGCTTTTGGAGCCCAAAGCACCAGCAAAAGCCCAGGAGAGCAGCCACAGGTCATGGTGTCACATGTGGAGTCTGCACATCCCCCAGGATGGCCCAGCCATCCTGGCATCACCCCAGCAAAGCCACCCTGAGCCTGCAGACTGTCACCTCCTCCAGTGTCCAACCTCCAAAGGGCTAAGCCCCCTCTAACCCAACCTTAAGCTGCTTGTGAGGCTCTGAGAAACATTAAGGGCATCACTGATACTTTGCTGGTTTCAATGCCAAGGGGCACAGCCAGGATGAGCTCGGCCCCTGCAACACCCACACGAGGGGTGAAAGTGGGTGGAAAAAGTCTCAGATGCAAAAGTGACCTCTTCCCAAAATGGAGAGAGAGGGAGAAGGGAAAACCATAACCACTGCCAAGTGCGTCTGCAGGAAAACAAAACAGAAATGACTCTTTTATTTGAATAATAACCATCAATAATACATTGCTAAGAAGCTGCAGATGACTGCAATTAAAAAAAGCATTGCATTCCCTGAGCAAAACCTAAATTATTCCTCACAGCTTCTCCGCTCGCTGAGATATATGAAAATGAAGCGGTTCCTGGAGCTCAGCAGAGCTGGGGAGCCCGGGTGGAAGGCAGGAGAGAAGAAAAAAGGCAAGAAGAAAGAAGAAGAGCCCTAATGTAGGGGGTTATAAATATTTCACAGCCGAGGAGGAGTGGGGAGCCATGGATATAGATGCGACTGCGGGCGGCCGGGGTGGGAGGAAGGAATTAATCACGTAAACGGAGGAGAAACTTTCCTCGAGGAGCACATGCCAACACCCACGGCCCAGGAGGGTCCCCAGGAGCTGGGGCTGGGCAGCTTGGGCTTTGCTCTGGAAGGTGCAGGTGGGACTTGCTGGTGATGCCCCACCTCTGCCCGGTGCCGCTGGCAGCGTGTCAGGTTCGGTGCAGGCACCGCCGGTTCCTTGGGAAACGCAGAGTGCAAATATTTACTGGGAAAACCTCAAGGAGCCCCACAGATAAGGCTGGAAAGGCTCCCTCCTGCATTCTAGGGGTACAAGAGGGGGTGACTTGTGACTATCTGAGTCATGCAGGAATCCTGGACCCCCCAAACTCTCCTCCCCGCAGCTGGTGGGCAGGATCATGGGGCAGGAGAGGAGATCCCAGGGAACAGGATAACACCGGGGCACCTCATGCCCTGGCATTCCCAAAGCCAACACACAGAGCAAACAGCTCTGCTATCGCTGTCCAAACAGCAGCTCCGCTATCCAGAGGAGCAGAGAGGCCCAGGAGCTGGGCTGGCAGCTCTCCCTCACCTCCTGCCCCTCCCCAGCCTGGTGGGAAGGGAGCAGGGAAGGCGCCCCCAGCAAATGTCACCGTGCCTGGGGACAGCAAATCACCGTCCTGGTATGAAGCAAACACTGATCTTGGGTCCTGAGGGCTTCTTGATCATCCCCATCCACACCACTTGGAAAAGCTCAATGGCACCTGCTGGGAGACTCTGCAGGTATTAAACCCTCTGTGCCTCCGAGTGCTTCTTTAAAAATTAAAGCCTCAGTGAGAAAGAAATGAGTCATGACAGGGAGAGAGGGAGCTCAGGGCATCTGCAAATCGCTGAGGAGAGGAGGGGAGAGGCAGCAGCACGTCCAGCACCGGCTGGAGCCGGGACCGACACACCGGGAGGAAGAATGGACATTCAGTGGAAAGCAGCCAAGGCACAGGACACTCAGTGGAGGTGGATATTTGGGTGACAGCCTCTGTATGGGTGAGGGCACCTTCCCTTGCCCTGTCTCACGTGTCCCCTCCAAGCTGAGGGCAGAACTTTTCCCTACAGCCCTACAGATACCACACCCTGGCTTGGCATCCAGGAATGCCAGGCTTGGAAAGACAGATCCTTGTCTCGTTTGGAAAGGTGATGGGAACCTGGACCAGCCATCCTTGCTGGACACTGAGATCCATTCCCAGGCTCCCATGTGGGTGAGTGGCACGGTCAGTGCAGCACCACAGCCACAGCAATGGGGTCCCCGAAGCCAGGAGGATGCTGAAGGCTCTGCTCCCCCAAACCAGACCCAACCTGCTGGCCCCAAACAATTCCTGCCCCATAACACTTAGAGAGTATGAGCTGAGGGGGCTCAACCTGGAGAAAAGGAGGCTCAGAGGGACCTTCTCACTCTCTACAACTACAGCCAATGACAGGACAAGAGGAAATGGCCTCAAGCTGCTCCACAGGAGGTTCATGTTGGACATCAGGGGGAATTTTCATGGAGAGGGTGGTCAGGTGTTGGAAGGGGCTGCCCAGGGAGGTGGTGGAGTCCCCACCCCTGGAGGTGTCCAAGGAATGACTGGACGTGACATTCAGTGCTTTGGTCTGGGTGGCAAGGTGGGCATTGGGCACAGGTTGGACTCAGAGATCCTTGAGGTCTCTTCCATATTCAGTGACCCTGTGATTCCATGAACACGTCTGGCTGCAGGAATTACCTCAAATCCCCAATTCCAACCAGCCTGACACCGCAGTGCCTGACATTAACACACGAGCTGGAGGAGCCTGTGCTGCAGATCTGGCACAGATGTATCTCCCCTGCAAGACTTGCCTGTGTCTCACATCAGTGGTGACGCCAGCAACTCATTTCCCCGCTGACTGCTGAGGCAGCCGATCCTCTCCCCAGCTCTGACGTGGGAACCTGCCCTTAATTTCCAGTGGCACCAATATGTTTCCTCCCTTCTCTTTTTTCTCTGCCAAGCCCCAGTTTGCTCCATATAGGACATGACAAGCAGTGATGAAGCACCCTGAGTGATGCTGGGAGGCCCAAGGGCTGGCACATCCTGGGCTGCCAAGGAGCAATTTAGCTAACAGAGGGCACGAGCTGGGCTGGCCGTGCCAGCCAGCAGCATCCCTGGCAGCTCCTGCTGACCCTGGGTCATACATGACACATTGCATACAGAAAGGAGGGGTATGGATAGGTCTGGAGAAGAGCTCCCAGGAAAAAACCCACCAGCCTTGGCTTTGGGAAGGGAAGCCAACGGGGTGTGCAGGCAGGAGGTGAGGGAGCATCGCTCCCCACACACACTGCACACAGGAAAGGGGTGTTGCAGCTGAGGGGGTGAAGCTGCATCTCTGCAGGACTGGGATGGTGCATGTGGATGTTTAAAGGTGCAAATATCCAGGGCAGGCATTGGAGGCAGGAATACAAACCCATGTCCAGGACACTGTGTGCGTGGCTGGCTGATCCCAGAGAAGCTGTGGCTGGAAGTGTCCAAGACCAGGTTGGATGGGGCTTGGAGCAACCTGGGCTGGTGGAAGGTGTCCCTGCTCATGGCAGGGGGTGGAACAAGAGGATTTTTTCCAACTCAAACCATTCCATGATTCTATGACTGATGCAGCAGTCCCAGGGCTGTGTGCTGTGTGGTCTGGCAGCCCTGGAGCTCCTTCCCCTGTTTATAAACACACTGAGCCCCTGATCTGCAGAGGAGGACACGAGCCAAGCGCCTGCGATGGGCTGCACGGGAGCAGGACCTTCGGGGAGCGCAGACTTTGCTCTCCTTCCCGAGCTCAACTGAAATTGTTCTGCTCTGCCGAGCTGGAAATTGGCTGCAGATCCCACTCCGGGCACTGGGGCTGAGAACAGACTCTCCTTTCAGTCATTAGCTGTGGGCAGCGCCGCGAGCAGACGGGGAGGAGGAGGAGGAGGAGGCTGGTGCGGTCCCTCGGGAGCACCATGGCAGCAGGTGGGGGCTCAGCTCTCCCCAGCCATCCCCGACAAGGAGGGATCCAGGCGGGGAGGTGTCTGCAGCAGGGAGAGGAGGCAGAGGTGCCCATGTGCCACCCAGGAGGGACTGGGAGAGCTCGAGCCCTCCAACCCTGCCCAACTCACAGCCCCTCCACTTACCCTTCGTCCTGGTCCCCCTCTGACTAACCCCCTTCCTCCTGTTCATCCTGTCCTGTTTCCACCCCTGCCTGCAGCCCCAGCTGAGCTGAGCAAGGACTGGGGACGTGGCTTTCCACCCAAACCCTGGAGCAAACCAAGAGGAGTCAGAGCAGCTGCAGGAGCGATGTGACTCCCTCTGGCAGCCCAGCGGATCAGTGTCCAGCGTTTGGACAGATCAGATGCTCTTTGTCATTCATTATCAGCTGAGGAACAGCCCTGCAGTGCTGGGACACGGAGCCAGCCGAGCGTCATTCCAGCAGTGCCTTTGGAGGCAAAGGGGATCCAGGGGGGCCAGGGATGAGGCAGCACTCTCTGCCCACCATGACTAACTCCCTCCCTCCCACATCCTTGCAGGAACCACTATCAGAAAGCAGAAGCTGCTTCCTTCCCTCTTTCTCCCCACTCAGATTTTCCAGCTGACCCACCGTTCTGCAGCGCTCGTGGAAACTCGGCCGGTCTCCGGCCATTTCTCCTCCATGGCACTTGTTTGGATGGGCTTCTTTCCTCCCAGCTGTCTCTTGGCATCATCAGCCCTGAGTGACCCCCATAGGACGAGCATCACCCCTGGCACTCCACTGCTGCCTCCCAGCATGGGCCTTTCTTCATTCTGCTCCCAGCATGGGAGATCCACAAAGAAAAGCACCTCATTCCCCACCCAGCTCTGACATGGATCGTCGAGGTCCCCAGGAAAGGGGGTCTAGCCCTGGGCACAGTGTGCTGCAAACCACAGCCCACCATAACAGAGGGGCTGGTCCCAGCCTTACCAAGCACAGCTCTGCTGAGGACAGGCAGGAGCCAGGGAGCAGGGAGGGAGATGGATGCCGCATTCCCCTTTCCTTGGCATTTGTCAGGTGGAGCCAGGAGCAGCAGCTTGAGCTGCAGAGGAGAAGCTGCCACCCAAGGGCAGATCTCCAGCACCCCAGCCTGAAGCACCCAAACATCCTAAAGGGACAGACCTGCTCCCCTCCCCATACCAGCCTGATAACACAGTGGAAAATTCAGACATTTAAGCATATTTTGGGAATCTGAAAGCAGCTGGCAAAAACCTCACACCCACGGGAGCTTTGCTGCAGCTCCCCAACATAGCTGGGCACCCTGCAGCTCCCAGCCACCTTCACACCTGCTTTCCTGGCAGCAGAACAACTCCCAGCCAGGCTGGATCCAGCCAGGCTCCTCAGCCAACGCTGCCGACAGGATCCATGGCAGCATCTCCTGTTCCACAGCTCCACTTCTCCCAGTGCACGAGCTCAGGCTTAATAAACTCCTCAATTATTAATTAAAAAGCCCCACAGACTGTAATCCCCAGCCCATGCTCAACTAAAGGCAACCAAGAGCCAAAGAGCTCTCCTAGTGCTCATTCCCCAAATCTGTTCCTAATTAGGACTGGACTCACCCCTGCAATTAATTGCTGGAGTCGTTCATTAGTGCCTGGATATCCAGATCTGTTTGGAAGAGGCAGCAGAGTGGTTAATCAGTTTGGAACTAATGGAGAGAGTGTCCCAACCTGTGGCAAAGTCCCTGTACCTGGCAGGGGGACAGCAAGGGCTGGTGGCTTCCAGCAGAAAGTGCCTGGCTTTGGGACAAGTGGGATTTGGGGATTTTTTCCAGGGCACTGGGAGTGCTGCAGAGCTGATGCTCGTGGGTGCTGCCAGCCCCAGGGGCTGTCGCTGCAGCCCAAGGAGCTGCACTTGGCGTGACGCAGAGCCCGTGTCCCCGCTCGCCCCAGCCCCGTGTCCCCGCCTGCCTGCGCCTTCTCACCACGGCCAAGCCCCGAGGGAGCTGGGGCTGGAACAGCCCTGCCAAAGCAATCACTTGGAACTGGCAGGTTTGACTCCTCTCCAGGTACCACAAGGCTTTGGCAGAGCGCTCTGCCCAGGGCCAGCGCTGGGGAGCAGGACCCCTCTTTCTCCCCGACTTCCCACAGGGTTTTCCCCCATGCTGTGGGTGCTCTGCAGACCCAAGAATTAGCAGGGTCAGCTTGTGGAAGGACAGGGAATGTCCCCCAACACGTGGCATCACCACCCTCAGAGCAGGCAGGGCATAAGGGGAGCACAACCCTTTCCTAACCCCCCTTAACTGAAGCTCAGCTCTGCCGTGCCTCAGTTTCCCCAGCTCTCCACCCTCTCAACGGGCTCGAGGCACAGGACACCACTTGGCTGCAGTGACCCCGAAAGCACTGGGTGCTATTATTAGCTTTAAGGGAAGTGAGAGTCTTTCTGTACCTCAGCATTTTATTTTCCTCTTAATACAAATCTGCATGGAAACAAGTAAACCCTCTCCACCCAGACCCCCCAGGGAACCACCAGCTGGCAGGTGAAGCCACACGGTCCTTCCCAGGGTTGGGGAGCAGCAGCTCAAGGCTCCCAGCAGGACAAGGATGCTCCTACAGTTGTTTTTCAACAGTTTTACCATAATTGCCCCACTCTCCCTCCACCTCTGCCAGGCCACGGGGAGGGTCCCAAACCCTTGAGGCCTTTGCTACCAAAGCAGCTCCACAGATCTCAAATGGAGATATTTAGGGAAAAAAGTGTGCTAAGTGCAGGAGGAGTTGAGCCGCGTTCTGGGCTAATGGCTGGTGAAATTACATTAAAAACTGGAGCAAAGCAAACCCTGGAAGGCAGATCAATGTAAACAGCACGAGAAACTGGGACGCAACTCCTAAGCTGGAGTGGCTGTTTATGGCTGGATGTCGGGGGAAGCGAGGGTGACTCATGCTGGGGACGGGGACTGGTCCCAGCCCTCCTGGGCACTGGTTCCCCTCGAGGCTGTGTGACCAGTCCCCCGTGATGGGCTCGGTGGCAGGGACAGTGCTCTCAGTGGGGACAGGTTTGTGCACAAGGCAGCGAATCCAAGGCTGGCCATCCTCACAAAACTGCGTTTGCCCAGCAGCCCATCAACACCCACACGTTTTCCAGCCAGTGGGAGGCAGATTGCCTGGGGCAGGGGGGCTCTGCAGGCCATTACAGGGGCCTTGGGCAGCTCCAAAGGAGGGACATTCGCTGCTTCTCTCTGACTGAGGAGGGTGAGGATACCCTGAAGAAACTCAGGAGAGCACTCGGAGAGGGAAGCAGCATCCCCTGAACATCCCCGTCTGCCCTAAGGGAGCACCTGGGCAGGTCAATGGAGGCGAGTGAGGTGGATAAATAGATGGTGCAAGTAAAGAGATGGATAATGGAGACAGTGGGCAGTGATGGGTGTGGAGGGACTGGGAGACAGCAGGTGCCAGGGCGGTGGATACCCTGAGGACGGAGGGAAGGATGGGCAGGGGCAGCGTGTGAGGTGCACGTGTACCTGTGCTCCTTCTGAAGAGCCACCTGATGAATAATAACCATGAATTATGATAATGAACAAATCTTTGGGCTCAGCCGTGCTGGGCTGAGGGAACAAGCTCAGCTGCAGCCCTGGCCCCCTCTGCCTTCCCTGGCCCTGGGCCACCGCCAGCCCCGAGGCCACCGGGACATTAACCTGCTTTTCCAGCAGCCCTGCCGGCCACGTCAGCCGGCTTTTAATTAGATGGAGCACTTCCGAGCATTCCCTGCAGCCTGGCCGGGAAGATCCGGGGGCTGGTGGGGCTGGACCCGAGCAAAGGCAGCGCTCAGGACCCGTGGCAGGTTTCCAGTGGAGCTCCATGCTCTGCCAGGCACTTTTTTGCCATCCCTGTCCTCCTTCTGGGGATATCCTCTGGGAATGGGCTTGTAAGGGCATCCTCTCCCCCCACCTGCTGCCCCCCTGGTGCTCTGGAGCCCTCGCTGCTCCCCCAGCCCAGCCCAGCTGTGACTGTGCCCTCCAGGCTGTGAGGGAATCCGCTGCCTCTCCCAAATCTCCACTCCCAGAGCTCGGTAATTACAGGACTTTCTCTTCTCTTTCCTACACTTTAATTTACAGCCTCTGTGGTTGCTCCTCCCAGGAGCAAGAGGTCCCTGGGAGAGGGGAAAGGCAATCCCTGCCAAGGCCCCTGATGGTGCAGAGCACCCACCCCCTGAAAACGGGACCCTCCGGTTGCCCCCTGTGCCACTGGGCCACCCTCATCCAGCCTCGTGTGCCTCTCAGGGGAACTTGGCAGCAGGTGCCCGCTCCTCACCGGCTAATCCTGCCCCGTGCCACCCGCCAAGGGCTGACAGGAATAAACACATCCCGAGGCCGCTCCGACATGCCTTTCCATAAGGGGAGCGAACCTGCTGGCCGAGGTGCTGCTCTCCCGGCGCCTTTCCAGGCCAGCGGCCACCGGGGCAGGCAGGGAAGGGGCTGCGGATGCTCCCGCAGAACCCAAAGCCCAGGGTCTGCTGGGCACCCCTGGCAGGGTGCCTGGGATGAGAGCCCACCCCCAGCCCCCAAACCACCCCCTGCAGCACCTCTGCTCCCCACCCTGAACGCAGCAGCAAGGACTGACCCCCAGGTCACAGCTCTGTGTGAGCTGAATGCAGAGAAGCTGTTCAATGAGTTAATTAATGAGAGTTAATTAGCGATGAGAGGGCTGTGGGAGGGAGAGGAGCTGGCTGGCCTGTGCCCTCCACAGCAGAAGGGCAGCCCTGCCTGGGGGACCCCCTCGTGGGGTGCTCTCGCCACAGAGGGGCCACAGTGAGGACAAAGCAGGGGGTGGTTGAGCCCCCTCGGTGCCACAGCAGGTTCCAGGTGCCACCTCACCCATCAGCAGGGATTCCCCTGCAAAGAGTGTTCAAAGCATCACTTCCAATTCCCGTCTGTTTTCCCATCCTGCCATGGAGACGCCTCCTTATATAAACCCTGGTAAGTAGGACGGCCTTTTATATCTCCTTCTGCCATCGCTGCCGGGGGCTGTGGAGGCTCCAGGCCCCTGAGCCATCCCCTCTGCCTGCCTGGCAGCCAAGGAGAAAGCTGGGCTGCCCTTGTGCCCATCCCCATGCCATGTCCATGGGGCTGCACCCAGCCGAGGAACCAGCCACCGGCACCATCTGGGTGCATCCAACACCACGTTGGGTCTTGGGGGATCCTGGGGGGTCTTTGAGCCAGGAGTATGGGACTGGGATTTAATTGCAGTGTCTGAGTCCATGCAATGCCCTCCCCAGGGCAGGGGATGCTGCAACAGAGCAGCTGGATGGGGTGAGCATGAGTTGGTGGCACCACCACACTCAGATCCCTTTTGATCGCCTTGTGCTCGGCAGGGAGGGTCCCATCACCAGGACATCCCCCTGCCCAGGCCAGCAGCTGCCCATGAGACTGTGGCATCCCAAATTCCTGATCCTTGCTCTGGTCTGGGCACTCCTTCCTTGCTGTCCCCTCTGTGCCTCCTCTCCAGCCATCAGACATCTCAAACATCAGCTTTAACAAGGGTAAATTTTTGATGAACAGGTTATTAAATATTTGTGGCTGTTGCATGAACTTTCAATTATTCAGCAGGAAAGTGCAGGCAAGGTGCAGGCAGCTCCAGCAGCCGTGGCCGGGGCTGCCAGGCTCCCCAAGTGTCACTGAAGGACACGGTGGCCACGTGGGACATGGATATGCTGGGGCTGGCTGGGAATCCTGGGCAGGGCAGCAAGAGGCTGGAGGGAAAACCCTCCAGGAAGGAAACTGTTTCACTGGCAAAATCGTTGCAATTCCCATGAAAATTGTCCCAGGGAGTGAGAGGCCACTTGAACCAGGCAAAGCCTCCCTGGGATGGGGACAGTGCTGTGACATCTTGCTGCAAACCTCAATCTGCTGCCTGGTTTCCATGCTCACAGGTTTTCCAGTGATCTCTGGATTTGCTCCTTCAGCTCTGGAGTTGTTCATCCCTTTGAGTGGGATCTGCAGGGACACCACGAGCTGGGACACTCCCAAGGCTGGGCAAGGTGAAGATTCCCATTGCTCCCAGGCTGGGCAGGGGGCTGAGCTGTCTGTTGGCAGGAAAGAGGCATCCTGGCTCCTTCCTGCCCTGGCAGGATGGGACCTGGTGTGACACACGTGTGGCCATCCAGGATCCCCCACTGGGAGGTCCAAGGGGAACCTCAGGCCACCTCAAGCTGTTGGCAGCTCTGCTGGCTCCCAGCTGTGACCAAACCCTGAGCATTCGAACCAAAATGAACATTTTCAAGCCCCAGTGTGGCTGCCCTACTGGGGAGCTCATGATTGTGTCAGGATCCCAGTTCCCAAGCTGGCATCAGATGCGTGGATACCACCCAAACCTGGCCCCCCACCCCATGGCAGGGCTCCTCCTGGTCAGGGCTTCACCACCCTGGAACATACCTGGGGGAAGCAGCCAAGAGGCATAAAATTCGAACTGAACCTCTGCCAGCCGGAGCAGCAGCAATTAAACCAAAATGATTAATCACAAACAGTGAGCAGCCATAAAACTTTCCAGTAATGGGAGGGAGAGTGGGATGAGCAACTTGGGAGCTGAAGAGGCTCTGGCTGGAGCAGGGCTGTGTTTCCAGTGGGGTTTAGGAGGGGAGGGAAGGTCCCTGGTTGCTCACAGTGCTGAGTTCCCTTTGACTTGGGACATGATGAGCTCTTGGCTGGAGGTGTCTCCTTGGCCAGGAGATGGGAATGTTCTCTGGGCTGGATTCTCCCCTCCATGGCACTCGGGACATTCCTCTGCTCATGCTGGGGCTGCTCTCCTTGGGCTGCAGAGAGGGAGAAAGCCAGGGGCAGGATTTCCCCAGGGTCTGGTTTCCACCTTTAGCAGATGCTTGGACATATTCTGGATCCCCTTCCCCCAAGCACCAAATCAGCTGCATCCAGGCCCAACCTGCATCTGTGTCCATGGTCAGCTCAGAGCCCAGGGGAGCATCCAGGGCTTCATCCCGGTGCTACACCGAGTAATGGGGAACAGGGACACAAATGGGGCTGCAAATAAACAAGTAGCCTTGGAATCCAACGCAGCTGGATTGCCCAGCACCTCATGGAAACGGGCAGTGGGAGCAAAGGGCTCTCCTGCTCCTTGGGATGGATTTGGCTTGCATTTACCCCAGTGTGTGTGTGTTTGTGTGTCCCTGTGTGTGCCCACGCGTGGGAGCGCCGAGCCCGAGTGTCCCACTGCGCTGCTCCCGCCTGCGGGCAGGCACACAAACTTCCTTCCCTTTGAAGAAAGGAAAGCCAAGGCTTAGCCAGGCTCTTTCATTGCCATGACAACCCGCAAACATTCATCAGAGATAATTGCCGAGAGGCCGGATCCTGCCCCACCACCCCCCGCATCTCCCGACATCGCCATCCCGGTGGGATACGCTGGGAAGAGCAGCAGAGGCCGAGGACACTGTCCCCAACCCCCTCGTGTCCCCAACCCTCTCCTGTCCCCTACACCCTCCTGTCCCCTACACCCTCCTGTCCCCAACACCTTCCTGTCCCCAACACCCTCCTGTCCCCAACACCTTCCTGTCCCCTACACCCTCCTGTCCCCAACACCCTCTGTCCCCGGGAGGTGCTGGGAGAGCCAGGAAAGGGTTCCCATTTGCTGCCTTGGTTCAGTATGAGGGATGTCCATCCCCCCAGAGCCTGCCCACGGGTATTGAGCAGCATCACCTTGGCAAGAAGGAAAATCTATTTCCAATACTATTATTCTTATTAATAATAATTTTAAAAATTGACTTGAAAAGGTGCTGCTGACCTTGGAACAAAGTATGTGCTGGGACTAAGCACCAGTCGGGGTAAATGGGATTTTTGGACTCATCTCAAGTCATTAACTCCTCCCAGCCAGTCATTAATCCCCAGGAAATGCCCTGTGACTTGGAGCATCGATGCTTAATTAATACAAGTTCCCATCCCTGCAGACCCGGGGCCAAATCCTGAAGTCATTCCGTGCAAAGCTTCCCCTTGGCTGTGGGAGCTGCTCCCCAAGCCTGTGGTGGCTGCAGTGCCAGCAGGAGCCGAGCTGGTGCTGAGGGATGTGGGCGCTGCAGGATGTGGGCGCTGCAGGATGTGGGTCCTGTGGGTGCTGGGGGAGTGGATTATTGCCCCCAGCCTTGAGCCAGTGATAACATTTTCTTACAGATTTGGACCACACCAAGCACCACACCATGGCCAGGAAAACCTCTCTGATACGAGCATGACCCTGATAATGCAGAGTCTCACAGAAAGGCCTCACCCCTGCTCGTGTTCCCTCCATCCCCAGCAAGCGATGCTCAGCAATTCCTTGTTTCTGTCCTCTCTCTCCCCCAACAGCTCTCATGCAATCAGCTTTATCCCCTAATTTGTCACCAGGGCAAAATGCAGCACCTCCTCTTCCCTGCTCTCCCCTGCCCCTGCTCTTTCATGATCCTTCTTCTTAAAAGAGAAATAAAACCCCATTCATCACCATAATGATTTTTATTTCCAAGCTCTCCAGTGATTTATGGAGCTGTTTCCCGAAGCCATTCTCTCCTGCAGCAGAACAGATGAATATTTAGGGTGGGCTGGGGGTGCCAGGGAGGGAATGGGGAGGGAAACACGGACACACCGTGGGTGAGCACGTGCCAGCAGGTCCCACGGCAACACGAGCTGGGAAAAGGCTTAAAATAAAAGAGGGGCTCTGATAGGAAAGGGAGATGTCACCATCCCACACCCCAAACCAGCCCCAGGGCCATGTGGATGCAGGAGCATCAAGGGATGCATTAACATTGTGGAGCATCCTGTGCCATCCGCCGTGCCCTGAGGCACCTGGCATGGGCTGGCAGTGCCATCAACCCTGCTGGAATTTGGGGTGGTGGTGACAAACCAACCTGTTCAAATCTGAGGGATTTGGGGCTGTAAATGCCCTGCACAGATCCAGGTGGGAGCTGAGGATGGTCACGCTGCCTGGTGGCCACACTGCAGTGGTGACTGGTGGGCAAAGGTGATGTGGGGCTTAAACACCATCAGGATTTCAGTTTGGTGCTGGGCAGTGGGCAAAATTCCCCTGACCCCATTCCCCAGGCAATGCCACCCCTATCCCTCAGCCCCTCAGGGCCCCTGGGAGCCTTTGGAGAAGCCCCCTCACCATCCCCATTGCAGACACTTCCCAGCCCAGACCCTTCCCAGCATCACCATCTCTCTGCCAATCCAAGCTGCCTGTGTGTTTATTTTTGCCTGCATTAATTTGCCCACATCTCTCTCTCTTTTTTTTTCTGTTTGTCTGAAGTTATGGCTCAATTTCAGGAGTTGAAGAAAACTCAGTTTATAAATAGTTTGCTCAAAGCATCACTTTCCTGAAGAGAGAGAAGGCAGCTCCAGCGAGCTCTGTGTCCCCAGGGAGGGCCATCTCCAGGGGAAGGGGATTTTCATCTTTCCCAAATCATCTCTGCAAACAACATCCAACCTTCCTGATGGAGCTGCCAGAGTGTTTTGGGTGCTGCTGGCAGTGCTGATGTCACAGCCAGGACATGACCCTGCTCCCTGTGGAGCTGGGAGGGTTGGGGACAGCCCAAGCAGAGCAGCACCATCCCTGCTTTGGGCAGGGACATGTCCCTGGGCCTCTTTGTGATGCTGATGTCGGGAAAGAGATGGTGAAAGGAGGAAATTCTTGGGGAATTGCCACTGCTGGAGCATCCCAGCCCGGCTGCTGCTCTTGTCACCCCTTTTAAGGCTGTCACTGCTGTCCCTGGAGCTGCCCATGGAGCAGGGCTGGGACTCACCACAGGGGGCTGGAGGAGGGAGGGTGTGTGCCCCCTGCTCCAGCTGAGCCTGGATATCCACTGTGGGTATCCAGGACTGTGCTCTCCAGGCAACAGGGATGGCTGCAGGCATCCCACAGGGATCCTGCAGGGATGGGACCCCTCCCGGGCACCCCTGGGTGCACTTCTGCCTCTGCTCAGCAAAGGGTGCTGCAGAGCCAGCATTCCCAAAAACCTGCATCCAAACATCCCTCCTCCTCTGCCAGGCCCCACAGCACGGCCCCACTGCTGCTCCCAGCCATTCCCAGCCCAAAGGCAGCACCTGGTGTCTGTCTCTCCTCACAGGGAGCTCCAGAATCCTGAGCCTTCACAGGGACCTTCAGCATTTAACCACATCTCTGGCTCTCTGGCCCCCTCTCCCACACACCAACAAACCCCCTGAAACCACCACATTTCCAGGTGCCCAAGGCACAGGATCCAGCAGTGCCAGGATGGCTCCCAGTGCCCCTCACACAACCATCCTGCTCTGCCATAAAATAAATACCCAACTATTTGCTGCAATCTGTTTTCTATCTCCACGTCCCCCCCGGGCTCAACTCGCCCCTCCCGGCCCGAGGAGCTCCAGCATCTGCTCCTGTTTAAAGCTGTAAACTCACTGCCTTCTTCCAAAAAGGAGGGACAGGGGGGAAAGGCAGCGCTGGACTTTGCTGGCTTTGGAGTTTTATTCGGGGCTTTGGTGCTTTTTAATATTTTTAAAAATAAATAGTAAAGGAAGAAGGTTGGTTACTTCTCCCTCCCTCTCGCTCCCTCCCTCTCTCTCCCTCTGTTCCTGCTCAGGGTGGAAAGTTTTGCTTCAGCTCACCCTTGTGACTGGAAAAAGAGCCAGTTCAGCGCTGCAGAACAAGGGGGCTGTTTCTTCTTTCTCTTTTTTTTATGTAAGAGTTTTTAGGAAAGTGGTTTTGCAGGGAGGCTGCTGGGGAAGGGCAGGAGCAAAGTCCCTGGGGAACCCCCTGGAAATAATCCTGGCTCCAGAAATGAGGACCAAGATGTGAGGGGAGTTTGGGGGGTACATGGGGGAGAGAAGAGCCTGGGAGAGGGGTGGGAACAGCCATGGAGGGGAGCAGCATCCCACCAGGAATTGGCCTTCCCAACAAAACCTGTGCTGGCATTTGGGGCTGGTCCCAGGACTGCTCCACCAGGCAGGGGCCTGGATCAGTCCTGGAGAGCAGATTCCAAGTAAAAATGGCAGGAGGTGACTGGGAGCACCTCCAGGGGTGTGTGAGCGCACTGGGGGCTCGGGGCAGGGAAAGGAATGGGATGGGATAGAATGGAATGGGATAGGATTAGAATGGGATGGGATGGGATGGGATGGGATGGGATGGAAGGGGATAGGATGGAATGGGATAGGATGGGATGGGATGGGATGGGATGGGATGGGATGGGATGGGATGGGATGGGATGGAAAGCGATGGGATCTGTCCCCAGGCACAGTGTGGGCTCTGCTGGAGCTGGAGCTGCTCCATCTGCTGAGACCTGGTCCAAGGTTTTATCCCCAGCTCCACGTGTCTTCCCTGATTTCCCAGGACGGTTTGGGAAAGGTGACATGCCCCAGTCCTTCTGCTCCTCCAGTTCCTCCCTTGTCCCATCCTGCTGCAGCAACCCTGGCAAAACCCTGGGATATGCAAGCTCTGCCAGGGACCAAACCACGGTGCTTTGGCATCTGATTGCACAGGAATGGGGGTGTCCGAGGGGTCGGGCAGAGCCGGGGTGTCCTCCCCAACCCCTCTGGAGCCCCTCGGGGCCGGGCAGGGCTCTCCATCCCCAGGACAGGAGCACAGCCCTCCCCCAGACCCGTGGCCAGGGTCCCGCTGCGGGCACAGACGCTCCTGCCCAGGTGCCTGCGGAGCCGGGGACTGTCGCGACAGCAGGAGCTGGCACGGGCTGCGACGGGACCCCGCGGGACGGTGACACGTCTGCGTCACTGGTGACAACACCGAGCAGCCTCAGCATCACTGCCCAGGCCCTTCCCACCCCCGGAAAACACCCCAGCGGCCACCCGAGCCTTGTCCTGCCGCCAGCAATCCCTGGGCTCTGGGAAGGAAGGGGAAATCAGGAGCACAACGAGCTGCTTGGAAACCCCGGGGTTTATCCATAATACCCTGCCCCTTCTCCCAGCTGTATCCCAAGGGCTGAGCATCTTCGCCCCACCCCGGGTGTCTCCTCCTCTCCAAGCCCCTGAGGGCAGGGATGCATCTGCCCTCCTTTCCCTTCCTGCGGTGGGATCCTGGAGCAAACAGCGTTTTCCAGGGGGAGGCAGCCGGGATGCTGCAGCTGCTAAACGCGACAGAATCGCTGCAAAACAGCAGCAGGACGTGGCAGGGGCTGCCAGGGCTCTGCTCAACGTGCCCCTCTCTGTGCCCACTCCCCTTCCTTCCCCTCAGCCATTCCAGCATCCAAGGGATTTCCCTGTGTGGGGCAGGGCACGGGATGCCCTAGTGCCCCCAGCAGCGCTGGCACAGCTCCCTGGGAAGCATTTGGTGGCACTGGAGTTGGAGCAGCAGGAGGAAGGGGGTGGCACAGGGAGCTGAAATAGCTCCTGGCTCTTCCCCACATCCTTCCACCTTCCTCAAACCTTCCCCAGCTGGGAACTGGGTATCCCACTGCCAACCCATCGCAGACTCCAACAGACCCACTTCTGGTGATAATTGCAGGTTTTTTGATTGCAAGGGAGGCATCAGACCCAAACCCACTGGAGTCCAGAGAAGCTGCGGCTGCCCCATCCCTGGGAGTGTCCAAGGGCAGGTTGGACAGGGCTTGGGGCAACCTGGGCTGGTGGGAGGGGGTTTGAAATGAGATGGGCTTTAAGGTCGCTTCCAACACAAACCATCACATTTCCCTGGATCCTCCTGCATCCCTGTGGCTCCAGCTGTTGCAAATTCAGGGAGCCCTCACTCTGCCCCATCATCTTTCCCACAGGCTGGAAAACCTCCAGCAAACATAAAATCTGGAGGTGCTGGTTTGATTAATACTTAGTGTGAAAAATCTG
The DNA here is from genome assembly GCA_013396695.1 of Sakesphorus luctuosus. Classification (NCBI taxonomy): domain Eukaryota; kingdom Metazoa; phylum Chordata; class Aves; order Passeriformes; family Thamnophilidae; genus Sakesphorus; species Sakesphorus luctuosus. The sequence goes on along the minus strand of VWZD01003529.1, from coordinate 407,476 downwards.
TGGAAGTGCCAGTTTAATGAATAAGTTGCTCTGGACTCCCAAGGAAAATCAGCAGAGGCTGCATTTCCAACCTCCAGCTGCAATGGCCTGGGTAAGGATGGAGGTGATCCCTACCCAAAATGCCATCCCAATGCTCATGGAAAGGAATTATTGCTGGATTAATGTAACAACAAGTGGTCTGGCCACAAAGCATCACCTGTCAGCACGGGGGCAATAACTGCCCAGCATCCTCTCCCTGACAGAGTCCAACAAAGATCCTGCAGAAAAAGGAGAAAGCAGATAAAACCAGCACAAAAAGGAGCTGTTCTGCCCCCATGTAGGGTCCTCTGCCAGCCCTTAATATTTGGTGCCTGTACACGAAGCAATTTCCACACCAGGAAGGAGTTGCTGTGTTAACCATCCTGCAGCAGGATGAAAAACCCTCAGGGAAAAGAAAGGCAAAAGGGCATTGTTTGAAACTCCAGAGCCCAGGCTGGAAGGAGTTAACGCCAGTCTGTCGCCCAGATCCTCCCCAGCCGCCTCAGCAGCTTTTCAGCCCCCTTTCAAAGGGGATTTTGCAACACATTTACTTGCGTTGCAAAATGAAAAGTAATTTTGGAGCTGAGAAATGGATTATGCTCTGCTGAGAAAGTGTTCAACTGGGGTCTTTTGGCAATTTGGAAAGCTTTCCTTTCCCTCCTAAAAAACATGTTGAGACAGAAGTCTGTTGAAACCAATGTTTTTCTATAAACATGCTGGGTTTCAACAAACCTCCATTTTTCCAGCAAAAACAATTTGTCTAAAAATTCCCAACCGGTTCTGCCTGGGCCTGGTCTCATTCCCACAGCACGTGGTTTGATGTTGTCCCCAAAACGTGCACAGCCTCCCTGAGCCCCTTCACACCATTCCCCAGTTCTGGAAGCATTTCCATGACTTGCAGCAGGGCTTGGCTGGCAGCTTTTTGGGTGGGGAAGGTGTTTCTTGGCAGTTGGAGGGGGCCAAGGACATTCCATGGGCCAGGAGCATCACTCCAGCATCTTGGGGAAGCCCTGGAGAAGCAACAACAACCCTCCTGTGCAGGATCCCTGTGGCTGCTCCAGTTGCCACAGCTGCTGCTCCCTTTTGGTTCTATTTAAGGCAAAATTCCACAGTTTTCCCCTGACCAGTGTTGGCATCATTCCCTGCTGGAGCTGCTGGGACTCAGCACGGCCACGGATCGATGGGGCCACCATTACACATTGATTTCTATTTTTTCCCAGGCAACTACTTAATGGCACTGGAGGTCCCCTCCCTCCTGACCCTGCCACACTCAGTCCCTGCAGGAAAAATCAGCGGGATGGGTCAGAGCAGGAATTTCTCCTGCTCTTCCATAATCTCCCTCTTCACGTTTTCTTTCAGCTTTGGGGCAGGATAAGCAATTTTCCTGAGCCCTGGCCCCTCTCCCATGCTGGTGACACCATCAAACACGTTTCCAAAGAGCCATTAATGAATGATGCAAAGCCAGTTTTCCAACCTGGGGCTCAGCTGATGGCAGGGACAGCAACCAGGGAGGGAGATGCTGTCCCTGCCGTGGCTTGGGCCGATCGAAGCTCATCCACGGCATCACCACCCCAGAGCTCTGCACTCTCCCTCCCATTATTTATTTATTTAATACCCTAATGGGGATTTTTATACTTATCATGGTCTCAGCAGCTGATGTTTATTGATTTTGACACCACAGGGTTTTGTCAGGGCTCTGGAACACGCCATTATCGGCACCAAAGGGTCGTGGCTGTGCAAACAGAGCCACGATGACAAGGACAAAATCACCTCCCCTGGGTGAAGGCCATGCTGGGTGGGCAGGGATGGCACAGGCAGGGGGACAGCCAGGTGTCCCCAGGCCACGGTGGGGTGGTGACATTGTGAGGGCAGCAAGTGGTGGGGGCTGGGGTGAGGTTTGGAAAGCACGGAGCACCTGAGTGCCTGATTTTCACACCTCAGCCGCTGCCTCTGAGCCGCTCCCCCCAAGCCGGTGAGTCACCAGAGCTCCTTATGCAATTGTGGGGAAAAAAAGCTCTAATTGCAGAGATAATACAGGGAGTGACACACGCCAGCACCCAGAGCTGTGTTGTTCAATTAGAAATTACCCACATCCATATTTATAGAGCCTCCCTTCCAGCTCGGAGCCAGCGGCCCTGTCCAACATCCCCCTCCGAAAAGCAGCAGCACCCGCCGGTCCTTCCCATGGGAACCACCTGCTCTCTGCTTCAAGTAGCCCTGGGAGCAAATGCCAAGTGAATGCACCCAAAGGACGAGGAACTGGAGGTGCAGAAGGGGCACAGCAGCACCTCGGTGGCCCTGCCCGTGCTCCTGCTGCTGCTGTTCTGCAGGAATAAAGCACACCCGGGGAGCAGCAGCATCGATCCACTCAGGAATCATTCATTCCCAGGCACAGCCATTGATTTCTTGGGTGTCCTCAGGCCAGTTGGAGCAGCACAGCCACGTGAGCCCCCCCAAACCCGGGCATGGCAGTGCCAGCAGTGGGGGCAGCTGGATGGGAAGGGCAAACCCGGCTCTGCCACATCCCAGCATATTAAACCTCTTGGCAAAGCCATCTAATGACCTGCTGGAGACCAGCTCCCTCTGCTTTTCCTTCTCCACCCACTGCCCCAAGGGATTCAGCCCTGTCTGTCCATGTCCCTCTGTCCCCAGCACGTGTCCTGTGCCTCTCCAGCCAGCCCTGGGCACTCTGGATCCAGGCAGCAAAATGGAATCATTTCCATTTAAACAGACAAAAGAGCATTTAAGGTGCTGAGTGGGACCCTCACCCACTCAAGTCACCCCTCCCGACTGCACAGCCCCCAGTGGCAGCCCCGGGGAGGGGACAGGCACAGAGAGAGCCAGAGAGCAGGGAAAGGTGGAGGAGAGAGCACAGGCAATCCATTTGCGATGTGCATCGATTCCTAATGTGCCTGCGAGCCTGCCTGGCTCTTCTGCCTGGTGCTTAGCAAAGCTGTCCACGGCCCACTGCAGTAAAACCCTCATTACCTCATCCCCACGAGCCCGGGGGGCACGGGCACAGCAGAGGGGGCTGGATGTCCCAGCAACCAGCGACCCTCCAACCTCCATCCAGGGCGGGGGGAAACCTGTCCTGGCAGCACACAGAGGCTCCCTGGGGGTCTCTCTGCTGCCCTCTCTGCAAGGGAAGTGTCCTGGGAAGTGACAGCCCAAATGCCCCTGCCCTGGTCTGTCTGTCTGGGTGCAAATGTGGTGGCACAAAGCATCGTCCCTGCCCAGCAGTCGTGGCACAAACAGCCCAAGGGAAGCTGCCAGGCCGGGCTGGAATGGCAGAGAGCCCCAGAGCCTCGCAGGGAAGTTCATCCCCATGGGCAGGGCTGGCACAGCCCTTCGGAGCTGCACGGTGGCTTTGGCTGCTCAGCAGAGGAGAGGGAAAGCCAAACCTCTCCATTCAGCTGAAGGCACCAGGGGAGGGACAGGTAGGTAGAAATAATTACTCAAATAGCAATTTGGGGTAAGCATGTTCTGCGTTCCCACAATTTTCCCCGTGGGGAAGCCTTTTCCCAACCTCTTGAGAAAACAGATTTCTCATCAGCTGAACACCAGGTCCTTTCCCTGTAATCTTCCAACTCAAACATATATTTCTCTGATCATAAATTAGCAATACTTGCACTCGCTCAAAGCTGTTTCTCTCTTCCCCCTCTCCAGGTTTTCCACATCCTACAGAAATGGAAGATCCAGGCTCCGGGTGGTTATTTTAAAAGGCACCAATCAATCAGAGCCAGGCTCAGCTCCCCTCCTCCCATTTGGCTCCACAGCTCACCAACACACCGGCTGCTGCCTCCCCAAACCCTCCCCGAGGGAAGCAGCTCCCCCAAACCAACGTGTGGCCACTCAAATCATGCTTGGAAGAGTTTGGCTTCGGTCAGTGAAAAAATCTAAAGTCAGAAGTGGGGAAGCCCCGAGCTGGGAAATGAATTCCCAGAGAGGGAGACCCTTACACCCAGCAGGACACTGGTCCTGGTCCCAGCAGCCCTGGAAAAGCCTGGACTGCAGCATGGAAGAGCCACTTAACTGGAATTTTCCTCCGTTTCATCATTTCTCCCTGGTCAGACTCTTGGCACACTCAGCCAAGGGAGCTGGTGCAGGAACAGAGTCACCTTGGGAATGATGCTGGAGAGATTCTTCCCTGTGCAGCAACAGGTCCGGATGCTCAGGGGCAGGATCCAGGATCCCCATCAGGGTGGGGATACCCTCTCTTTGGGGACACACCCATCTGTCACCTCCAAAGAGGTGACACTGTCACTCTTGACCGAAGAGGGACAGCAGCTCCCACACCACGGGCATCCTCCAGCCCCTCCATCTCCGTGGCAGAGGCACTTCCAGCAGAGCCTCCCCCTCCCGGGCTCCATCCCCCAGGGTCCCTGCACAGCCAGGCCCCTCAGAGCTCTCCCCTGGGCAGGAACTGGGTTAGGCTGGGCCCCCCTCCCCAGGGCCACGTGCTGCCTTCACGGAGCCTTTCCCAGGCGTCAGGGCTCCTGTTGACAGGACCTAACGCGTCGCTGCTATAAATAGCAGTGTCTTGGTCACATCTCCCACCCTGGAGCTGCTCAGGGCGTGGGGTCCCTCTCTGGAGCAGGGTGGGGGGAGCCAGGAGAGCCCCGGGGTGCTGCAGGCACCCCCCTCCCTTCGGAGCCCCGGGGTGTCTGCAGGGAGGGGGCTGATCTGCAGAAATCTGAATTTCTACAGATTATTTTTACTCTGAACATTCGCAATTTGGCGGGGAGGGGGATGTGAAAAGGCAAAGAATGTGTTTTCTTCGTTTTGCTGCGTTTTTTCCTCCTCCTTTTTTTCCAGTGGTGAAGTGGAAAATGGGGAGAAGAAAAGCCCAAGCAGTTCCCCCCCTCTGTTTCCATTGTTGAGTTTCCCTGGAGGGACCCAGGGAACTGTCTGCGCCCCAGAGATAATTCATGAACGGCGCTTTCATCTGCAGAGCCCTCGCAGCTCCCACCTAATGAATCCCAGCACTGGGATCCTTCAGAAAAATAGGGAGAGATGAGGAGTTGGAGCAGCGACACGGCTCTCCCGGGGTGGCCACTGTCAATGACTCCAGCAGTGTTGGAAACGTGAGACCCCTCAGAGCCAGGGCACCCATTGGGACCCCTCTGGATGCTGCACTTTGTGAATATAGGCAGGAAAGTGAGTTTCTGCTCAGCCTAGAGGAGCCTGTTGCCAGCCCAGCTGCCTGGGACAGAGGCAGAGAGTGGGACACATGGCACCCAGCTCCAATGCTGGGTGGTGGGAGGGCTCTGGTCCAGCCTGGAGCGGCACAAACAGCCGCCCTGGGCGATCGCACACGGGGCACAAACCAGTGCCCTGAGCCAAGAGCCAGTGAAGGGCTATAAATAACACTGTTATCATCTGTGCCTCGCTCCCTCAGTGAGCTGGGCCACAGCATTTCCTCCCCAGCAGCGTTCAAGGGTGATTTCCAGCCTGGGGGAGGCCAGGAGCTTGTCAGCATCCCTGCTCCAGTGGCCCTTTTCCAGCCTGCCATTGATTTGGCACTTGGCTGATGAACCCACCAGTTGCCTTCCCAAGGCAAATACAACCACTGTCCCAAACAGAGACCTGCCTCATCCCTGTGGCCTCTTCCCAGCTTGCCTGGGGCCCAGGAAGTCTAAAAGCCTCCATCCTCCTCCTCCTGCTGCTCTGATTCCTGTTTCAGGTCCCTGACTCAGCCACCACTGCCCCACTGCTGGCCCAGACCTCCCCAGCCTGAGCTGCCCTGGATGAGAAGCTGCAAAGGGACAAAAAGAGGATGGCTCTGTCCCCAGGTGGTGGCCAAGGGACGCCAGGTGGCTCCTGGTCATGCAAGTGGGAGGAAAACAGAGAAGAAATCTGGGGGAGGAACAGGGAGAGGGAGCTCCTTGTTCAGTGGGGGATGAGAACCTGTAGGAGGAAGCTCATGGGCAGAGGAGGATGGAGGCAGCTCATGGGCAGACACAGTAGCAGAGTCCCACGACACCACACGCTGTCCCAGCTCCTCCTCAATCAGCCCAAGGGAAGGAACGTGCTCATGTCACACTCTCCAGGAGACAGAGAGCCAGAGGAGGGAGAAGGATCCTGCTCTCCAGGCTTGGAGGCTTCCGCGGGTGTGTTTTGGTGCTGGTTCATGATGCAGGGCTGGGGCTGGGAAGAGAGCAGGGAGGGGGAGGGCAGGATGGAGGAGGAGGGGGGCCCATATGGAGAAGCTTTTCCCAGAGAGCGACAAGATGCTGAGCTGGCGGGAGCTCGGGAGCTCTCGGAGACAACACTGCGAGAGCCAAGCAATCAATATGTGAAAATCCAGCCCAGGCGAGAAAGGTGACCTTGAGCGGCAGAGAGAGGAGGGAGGGAGGGAGCAGAGCTGCAGGAATTACACACGGAGATGCTCTCTGGGCGAGGGAGGAGGGATGGAGGGAATGAGAGGGACAGGCAGGATGCAGAGCCCCTCTGGCACCCACTGCCAGCTCCAGCCGCAGGGAAGGCTCTGTGTCAACTTGCTGCTCCAGGGCAGGATCCACCAGGCAGTCAGGGGTGCTGAGGGACAGTCCATCCCCAGGGACTTTTCCCCCAGGAAAGGGCTGTGGGACCAGTGGTGGGAGTGGATTGTTGTTCCCTGCCCCCCTGTTGCTGCTTTTTTCCCCCACCATGGCAGCAACAAGGACACAAGGGCACAATCAATAATGGCTTATCAATCACTGCACAATCAATAACAGCAAACAGTGGGCTGAGTCCCTCTCAGCCCCCTCCAGGGCTCTGGGGAAGGCAAGACCTGCTGGCCCAGCCTGCTCCCTCCTCCCCGGGGGATGAGGGGACTCAAAAGCCGCACAAAGCAAGACAATCCCCCCGAATCTCAACTCTGCACCAACACCCCTCATTACTCTCAGAAAAGTTGGGTTTCTGCAAACCCAAGAGCCCCAGAGATGCCCCTTCACCCACCTCACTCTCCTCCCCAGGAAGCCAACCCTTCTCCCCTCTGCAGCTCCTGCAAACTCTTCCTCTGCTAACTCGGAGCCCCTGGGCTATTCCCCAGCCCCTGGGCATTCCCCAGAGATGCCAAGCCACCCCAGAAGGGAGGGAACCAGCAGAGAGGGAGTTTGCAGTCCGAAGTTAAGGTCAGGCGTTTCCAAACACTCTGCCTTGCCATCTAGTGGGACGAATGCGAAGGACCGGGACGTGTTGGGAAAAGTTGGCCCCAAGTCCGTCCCGCTGGAACCGAGCTGGGCTGGCGGCAAAATCCTTCATCCCACGGGATCAGGTGACATCACTGGGGTAAAGGGTGGAGCGAAGGTGTCAGAAGGATGGATGGGGAAGGAGCAGAGGGGTGGGGATGGACAGACAGGGATCAAGAGGTGCAGCTGTGTCAAGGATGACGTGACAGCAGCCATAATAAATCCTGGCATTTTAGATCCAGGCTGAAAGGAAAAGCTGGATTAGCTCCAAATTCCCATTTACTAAGGACCTTGGCTTTTGGATCAACATAACCCATGTCTAAATTGGGTTTTGCATGGGGAAGAAAGGCAAGGGGAGAGAGGTGGTGCCCACACATGTTCTCCGTGCTGTGCCAGCGCTGCAGCCTCTTGGGCATCAGGTGCCCACGGGTGAGGAGCTGGATCCTCCTCTGAGGTTTTCTCCAGACGCCTTCGTTTGCCTCCCCAGGCCTGGAGGATGTGGGCTGAGCTCAGTGGTTTCAGTTCAGGAGTTTGGAATCTCCAGAGATGTGTCATCCCTCTCACCGTGCGTGTTTGTTACATGTGTATAAAAATATAGAGGATGAATACATTAGATTTAAAATATCTCACCACTGGGCAGCTCTTTTTGGGTGTTGAGAGCTGGGCTGATATGAGATATTTTAACTCAGTGATTTTCCTGCAGGTCCTGGGGCTGTTTCACTGAGGCTCTGGTGCTGCTCCAGGTTTCTCTGCAGTCCCAAACCCAGGGACACTCTCCCTCCAGGCAGAGCTTGTCCTGGAGATCCCACTTAGTGCCAGGACAGCTCCCAGTCCCATGGGATTGCAGTGGGTCTGGGATGAGGTGATGGAGGATTCCAGTTGCCCTTTGCTGGGTTTTCCTGTTAAATCCTCTTTGGGAGCACACAGGGACAGTCCAGCCGTGGCCACAGCTCATACCTGGATGTGCAACACCCTCTGGAACTGCACAGACCCACCTGATGGACCTGGGGATGGGTCAAACCTGCCTCTCTGCAGCAATGCAGTTCCTAATCCCTATCCAGGAAACCCCAAAAGCAGATACAAAGGGATCTTCCCAAGGCCCTGGGAGGGAACTGAGGAAGAAATGGGACACAGGGATGTCCCATCTTTGCAAACCAGCACTGTTCCCAAAACAGCTGCTGGGCTGGGGCTGGGCAAGGGCTTCCCATTGCTCTCACTCTCAAGAACAAGACACTGAATGCATTTAAAAGTCTTCATTTTATTATTATTTTATTATCCATGCTCCATTTGCCCCCGTACTGAGCTCCCCCCTACACAGAGGCTCAACTCACACCAGGGTGAAACCCATCAGCCCTAACCCCACATTTGCCATGGGCAGCAGTGTCCAAGGGCTCTGGGTGGGGGCACAATGCCCAGGGAATGTTCCCCCGTGCCCCCCACACCGGGGCTCAGGCGAAGCGGCCCGTGGGCAGGCGGGGCAGGCAGAAATAGGCGTCGGGGAAGAGGCTGAGGTTGATGGGGTTGCCGTCCAGGCGGATGTCCTCCAGCGCCCTGCGCACCTGGCTGTGGTCCTGGCTGTCACAGAACGTGTCCTCGTGCATCGTCTGGATGTTGTTGTTCTGGGGGAGGTGGGAAAGGGCCAAATCAGAGTCAAGGGGCTGGGGGGGAGGAGGAAGAGGTGGGCTGTGCCAGCCTCAGGTGCAGACAAGCCCGGGCTGAGGCCCATCTCACCTGGAGGTGCAGGGAGCGCAGGCTCTCGGGCAGCGGCGCCGGGATAAAGTCCAGCTGGTTATCGGACAGATGGAGGAACTGCAGCTGCTTCAGGTCCTGCGGGGAGAGGGGAGAGATGAACCTCCCCACTCCCGACCCCACTCCAGCGCTGTGCACCCTCCCTGTTACCCCTTGGCATGGCAGGGCTGGGCTAACCCAGCCTGGATCACCCCCGGGGCCGCAGCCCCAGCACACCCGGAAAGCCTCGGGCCGGAGGCCGGCGCTGGGGATCCTGTTGAGCCGGGCATCGAGGCGCACGATGCTGCGGGGCAGCTCGGGCAGCGCCGTCAGCCTGTTCTCGGGCACGATGAGCTCCTGCAGGCTCGGCAGCAGCCGGAACGCGTCCGCATCCGCCCACGAGATGGAATTGCTGCTCAGGTCTATTCGCTTCAGCTTCTCTGGTGGGAGCGGAGGGAGGAGATGGAGAGGGGCAAAGGCAGGGTGGTTTGTTGCCCCGTGCCCCGCACAGAGCCCAGCCCTGCCCCGGCCCCCCGGCCCCGGCGTACTCAGCCCCGTGAAGTCCCCGGCGCGCACGGCGCCGATGCGGTTGAACCGCGCGTACAGGTACGCGGTGTCCGGGGGCAGCGCCGGGATGTGCTCCAGGTCGGCATCATCGCAGTACACGGAGGTGCCGATGCACAGGCAGAGCAGGCAGCTGGGCAGCCCTGGGGGGGCAGAGGTACCCTTGGCATGGCACAGCTCCCCGACCCCCCCAAAGCACGAAGGGAGGCGGGAGGATGTGCCCACCCTGCCCATGCTGTGGGTACACGAGGTCTTTATCACCCAGAGCTCTCACAGCGCCAACACCTTCACCAGGGAACCAGCCCAGGGCACCTGAGACCGGGCCAGACTCTTCCAGCCAAAAGAGCTGCTAATAAATGAGCTATTCAGGGTCAAATCCCTCCCAGGGCTCTCCCAGTCCCCCGAGTTTGGCCACTGAAGGAAACAGAACAAGAGGAAAGAGTTTTGCATTGAGCAAAACATCTGTCTCAGCTGCCTGAGGGTCTCAACACAAAGGGCAGGGGTGGCAGGAGGGGTAAAGTCCTGTCCCCCCTCCACGTCCTCCCTCTCCTCTCCCCCACATCCATCCAAGTCTCCCACAAGACTCTGCATCCATTAGTGGGGGAGTTCAAAGCAGCAAGGCAACAATTTCCCTTTGCCTCCTACTTAATTTGTCCCAGTCCTGAGTGACAGAAAATGAATAAAGATATTTATCCCTCGCTACAGGATTTTAATTGTCACTAATCTAATTGCTACTCTGTCCGACTGTCGCAATGCCTCTGCTCATTAAAATGTTGCTGCTTTGCTGGAGCTCTTGTTTCCCAGAAATGTCTCTCTGCAGCCCTTCTGCCTGCTGTGTGAGAAGGCTCACCCCCAACACCTCATCTCCTCGCTGGCCTGGCAGAGCAAAGAGCTGCTGCTGCCTGCTGGTGGCACAAGAATTCACTCCTTATCCTCCAGAGCCCCAGCCCTGCCACCCCTGGGACACGTGGCTGCATCCCATGGGAACCAAACCCAGAGCTCCACACTCACCCTGCACGGGGAAGGGAGCCGGGTGGATGGGACCAGCAGTGGTTGGAGGCTGCAGTTTCGGGGTTTCAGCCATGGCATCCAGGTTTGGGAGAGGTTCGGGGTCCTTGGGGCGAGGAGCCAAGGTGCCAACCTCGATCTGCAAACACAGCCTGGGTTTGAGGGTGAGAGGCTGAGCAAATCCTGCTGTTCCCCTCCAGGGTGGGCAAGGGGTGAGGGGTCTGGGTAGGTCATACTGAAAAGACAGCCCCTCCCTGAAGAGCTCTCACAGCTCTCCAACAATCCCCCCTCCCTCCTTGCCCCGGGAAATGCAGGAAGCCTCAAGTCCTGGTTCCTGCGGTGATGCTTCAATCAGGCTCTGGCAGGGGACAAGATGCTGGCAGAGGCTGAGGGCAGGTAAAGCCTTTCCTACCACCAGCAAGAGAGTCAGGAAAGCTGCCAGGGCTTGTAGGCTTGTGCAAGAGGCTGGTTCTCCAGCTGTGGCCCATCCAACCCTTGAACCAACCCCCTTTCCTGGGATTCACCCAGGGAAGGGCTGCCCAGCCCACCAGGTGCTCCCTGCACCCCCTCACCTTTGGAGCAAGGTCACCATAGTCATAGAGCTCCTCGTAGTTGCTCAGGTCAAGGATCTCACCATAGTTGTCCAATGTCAGGTCATAGTTGTCCAGATCCAGGTTTTCATAGAGTGCCACATCAGCTTTTGGCTTCTCAGCCTTCCTCCTCTCCTTGGCTGGGACAGCCCAAGCTGCCCCCAGACACAGGCTGGCCATGCCCAGCCAGGCCAGGGTCCACATCCTGCACCCAGCCAGGGGGACACAGGGCTCTGCCAGCTCAGGAGGGCCCCAGGTGTCCTGGAATGGGGGCAGTGAAAGCAGAGGGGGACGGGATGCAGAGCTGGGATTGCTGGAGCCAGCCCCGCTCTGCAGCCGTGGGGGACGGGCAGCCCCCGGCCCGGGGATGTTACGTGGCCCTTTTCTTTTCAGCCCATTTCACGCTCGGCTGTGCAGGAGAGGCCCCATGGCCATGCGGGGCTGCTCGTGCTTCCCCTGCTTCCCGGCTTTCCCAGCCCCACGGCACTGGGGGGGTTCGGGAGGTGATGAGGGGGTCGGGGTCCACTCTGGCCCCTTGGAGCGATGAGTGAAGTTGGTCACTGGCCCAACAAACCAGCAGCTGGGCAGAAACGGCCTCAGGAGCCCTGGAACTGCTGCTGTCCCCTTTGCTCCCCCTGCTCCCACACCCAGGACTAAATCCCAGGATGCCTCCTGTGAGCCTCCAGCATCCTGGGGGAGCAGAGGCCGCAGGGTGCCTCTGACTGCACCCTGAGCACAGGGACTGCCTGCACAGGACCCCACACTCCTGACAGCTCCACATCCAAACCCGCCAGAGTCCATTCCCAAAGGCGCTCCCTCCAAACGGGCTGCTCGCCCCGGGGGCAGCCGGAGGGGCCCGGCACTCATCACCTCCCACTTTTCTCTCCCAAACCAAAACCAGAAGCCACGACCCAGCGCAGAGTTTTTGCGCTGCGGGCTGAGGGTGCTGCTCCCTATTCCTGCCGGTGTCCCCCAGATCAAACCTTTAGCAGTGCACATTGCCAGCCCCCAACCCTCCCTGCCCGCCGGCTCACCCCAGCCCGGGGGGCTCTGCTCGGCGCTGGAGGACCCAAAGGACGCTGGCATGGACGTACCCCCTGTGCCCTCCTGCTCGGTGTGGGCGAGCCCCGCTCCGCTGCACGGGCTGCTGCGCTGGCTGGGGAAGGGCTCTCGGGCTTTTAATGCATGGAGAGGAGGAGGGGGCTGCACGGAGGGGCCTGGCATGGCCGCCGAGGGCTGAGGCAGGATGCGACCAATCAAGCCCGAAAGCCCCTGCTGGGAACTTATATTGTCCCCAGGGGCGAGCCAGCCCCAATAGTGGCTGTCATCCAACAGCCCAGGCTGGGGGCGAGGGCTGTGGGGGACGGGATGAGGTGGGATGGGAGGGGGAATGTGCTGAGCTCCCTGTCCTGGTGTCCCCATGGGCGCTGCTCCTCTCACTGGGGTAGGATGGGAGACACCCCCATGTCCACTGTGTGCACCCACGTGCTCCGGGGCAGGGGGAACTCCCTGATACCCCCACGGAGGGCTCAGCTCGGGGTCCATAGCCCTGCTCCATCCTCTGAGGGGGGGTGTCATCACCAGGGATGTGCCCTGTGGGGCTGGGCCACCCCAGGCTGGGCAGGGTGGGCACGGCAGCTCCTCACAGCGCTGGGCAAGCCTCGTGCACACACAGCCACCCACCGCCGCGAAAATGTTCTCGTCTCTACAGGCAGATCTCACCCACGCACCCACCCACCCACCGCGGCTCACCCATCTGCCAGTGCCCGCCGGGCGGGCGGGGACACCCCCGCAGCCCCCCACCAGTGGGCACGAGCTCTGGCCACGCACCCGCAGCCCCCAACCCATGGCGTGCCCCCCGCCGGGGCAGCCCCAGCCCCGCTCAGCACGGAGCAGCTTCTAATCTTCGTTAAGCCCCTCATTAGGCGGCTCGGTGGGCACCGTGATGGAGGCGATGTGGCAGCTGGGGGGGCGTCCCAGCACAGCGCGGGGGGCACTGCTGCAAAGCCACGGCCTGGGCTGGCCCGGGGTCCCCAGGCCAGTGGGATCTCCACAGCAGAGGGGTCCCCAGGGAAATGGGGCTCCCGGGGCAGCTGTTTTGCTGCCCTGGAGAAGCTGCTGGAGTCCTGTCCTTGTCCCCATTCTTTCCTTGTCCTCAGTGGCCCCTCAGCAGCCACAGCAGAGACCTGCAAGGATGGGACAGTGCAAACCCTCCCAGCAGGGCAGGTCCCTGCTCAGGCACCCTCAGATGGGCTGGGGAGGGGTCACCAGCTACAAGGGAGCTCGATTTGAGCAGAACTCCCCCTGCTCCAAACTGCCCCTCACTGAATCCAGCCCCTCCCAGCACCGGGAAGATGATCTGCACCCACCACGCTGAGGAGCTCCCTTGGGTGCCCCTCTCAGCCCCCACTAATGAGGGGGGTTCCAGCTGTCCCACAACACACAGTGGGGGTTTCCCTCACTGACAGGCCCAGTCCCACCCCCTCGATGGCAGCGACTGTTGGCAGGGAGAAGAAATGAGCCCTCAGGTTTTGGGTGCTCAGCTCCCCCAGGAGACGGGGCTGACTTACCCAGGGAGTGAATGCACACCTGGAGGTGGGTGATTCACATCCTGGCTACAAAATACAGCGATTTTGAGGGGAGGGGGCTGCCTGTGCCTGCTCTGCACAGACACACAGACACAGGCACACACACAGACACAGACACAGACACACACACACACACACACTCTCACACTCGCCCTGCACCCTCCCGTGAGCAGCCCTCGCGCTCACACCGCACCCACGGCCCGTCCTCCCTGCCGGCTCGGGAGCCACGTGGGGAGAGCAGCAGTGAGAGGGGGTTTGCTGAAGCTGAGGCGATGGGCAGAAGGAGAAGTCGCTGCCTACACCCACTCTGCTCGTGTGGAAACACGCGCGCTCCGCGCAGCCGGAGCCCTGGGATGGATCCCAGCTCGTGGCTGGGGGGGCAGAGATGCCTCCCCACTTCATGCACACCCTGAAGCTTCTCCATGCTGGGAAACTCGCCCTGGGGGTGTTTGGAGGGCTTCCCTGGTGACATGGGGCAGGTCAGGCAGAGTTCTCACACCCACCCTGACACACAGCGCTCACAGCCGTCACCTTCTCCCAGCGCTTTGCAGGGACAGGAACACCCACCAGCAGCCACAGCCCTGGGAGCTGCAGCCAAGATCAGGCTCTCTTAATTAGCAGGGATGCTTCTTAAGGCAGGCACATGGTCCATGAACCTGCCCACCACCACACTGCAGGTGTGATGGCTGCTTTGACACCCATGAGTCCAACCCATGGAACCACACACTGGGTTGGGTTGGGAGAGACCTTGAGGAGGATCATCCCATTCCACTCCCTGGCATGGGCAGGGACACTTTCCACCAGCCCAGGTTGCTCCAAGCCCTGTCCAGTCTGGCCTTGGACACTCCCAGGGATGGGGCAGCCACAGTTCCTCTGGGCACCTGTGCCAGGGCCTGCCCACCCTCACAGGGAAGGATTCCTTCCCAAATTCTAATGTAAACCAGCACTGGTTTAAGGAGTGCACACCACAAACCCCCCGAGCCCACCGACCCCCGGCAGTCTCAAAGGCTCTGACTGTTGGGAATTGGCCCCAACAGAGGAAATCTGGTCCTGAATGAAGCAGCAGCTCCCACACCTGAGGAAGACAAGGATGGATCAGAGAGAGGAAGATCCAACTGCGGCTCCAGCTCCCTTGTGAATCATTTTATTTTCACTGCTGCAGAGAGTAGGAGTGAAAATACCATTAAGTTGAAATCAGTCGAGAGGTACATATGTCTCTAGATATATCTGTACAGTCTACCAGTCTATATACACATTATATATAAATATATACATAGGGGCCCCGGGTTTAAGGCTGAAACCTGTCGAACCCAACAAAGCCAACTGCAGGAGGATTTGGAGAAGAGGCTTTTATCTTGAGAAAACAAGCCTCAATTAGCACAGGGTTTTAATTAACAGAAAGGGGGAGCATCTCAGGGAGGCTGTGGGGAGCATCCCTGTCCCCTTCCCAGGGAGCAGGACACGGTGCCCGTCCGTGCCCATCTCAGGGAAGGGTCAGTTTTGGTGGCTGAACACAAAGGAGGTTTCTTTGGTTTACTGCTTTAATGCTTATTGCAGTTGGATTTTTTCCCCTCTAATGCTCAGCCTTAAATCCAAATCCTGAGAATCAGGAAGAAAAGAAGAGAATAATCCCCCCTAAACCCGGACACCCTATATATGCAGGTACAGCTATCAAAGAGGGAAGCAATACATGTGAGGACAGGGAGAATAGGGATAAAAATACCTTTTCCAAAGAGTAATTCTTCCCTTTTTCTTTCCTTTTTTCCTAATAAAAAAGGCAAAACCACTCATATGTGCTTGGTTCCAGAGAGTGACTGGGAGCAAAACTTCCAGGAGATGGGATTTAGGAGGGGTGTGAGAGAAGAGCCAAGACCCCACAGACCAGCCCAGCCTGGGTTTACACCCACATCAGCATCTGGCCCCAGGGGCCAAAAACCAATGACAAGTGTCCTGCTGGCGCTGCTGGAAAGCAGCTGGCACTGTTCCAGGGGTCCTGCCCAGGGGAGAGCACTGGCATTGGGGTCCTGTGGGTGTTGGGTGCTGCCTGCAGTGGGGAGTGGCCAAGGCACTGAGCCCTCGATCCCCACGGATCGTGAGGGGAGGATGCAGGATGCTGGGATGGGGCTGTGGCACTGCTGGGGGAGCTGCATCAGTCCATGGCGGGATGGAAGCTGGGAAGGGGCTGGTTGTGTGAAGGAGGGTGTGTGGTGGTGGCTGAGGGGAAGGTGTGACCCACACAGGGCGCAGCAGAGCCCAGCTCCAGGGCGCTGGGGGGAGCGTGGCAGCCACCCTGGGCTGATGCTGCACCCTGGGGTGGCTGCAGGGACACGATGCTGTCCTGCAGGTAGTGGTCCCCAAGGATGCACATGCCACCCACGGCCACTGCAGGGCAGGGAAGGAGGAAAGGACAGGAAGGAAGGCCAGGCTTGAGCAGGGGCAGGGGAGGCAAAGGGGGTCCCACGTGTCAAACGCCGAGAGGGGTCAAGTCTCTGTGCAAAGCCAAGTCCTGGGAGGGGCAAGGCTGGGCTAGAAAACCACGGACTGCAAGAGGCGGAAACACATCATCAGGTCCAAGGGGATGGGAGGTTTCAGCAGGTTCCCGTCCAGCCGCAGGTACCGGAGCCGGGGCACACCGTCCAGGTTGGACGGGGAGAAATCCTGGATGGACATCAGCGAGGTGGGGCAGATCTGCGTCCCGTTGATCTCTGCAGGGAGGAGAGGAACGGCGGGAGGCAGGTTAGAGGGAAGGGAGAACCCCCTCCCTCGAGACCCCCTCCCTGCCTGTGTATTGAGCCCCAAAACTTTGCTACCAAGGGAGAGAATCCTCAGCCTCTTCCCAAAGACAGTGCAGGAAAATCTTGCTTTTGATCAGAAACGAAGTAGGTCACGTTCATCCGAAGCGTGGTGAGGGATGCAGTGTCATTTGTGAGAGAAAAGGGATCGTTTGGCACACGAAACCTGCCGAGCCAGCCCTGAGCCTCCAAAAAAACATCAAGGAAACCTGCTCCAGCCCTGCTCTGCTGGAGATAATGTCAGTACCCAGCTCGTTTCTCGCTTCTGGAGCTCCACGTGTTCCTCCCCACCCCGGGGCCTGCATTACGGCAAATAAACCCAGGGATTCTTATGTCATCCCTCAGCTCCAGGGACAGAAACGTTATAAAGAGTGTGTAAAATAGGCGAGGAAAAGCTGGGACATGGTGTCCAAGGGCATCTCTCCATGGAAAGTCGTAGCAGAACCTGGGTACTGGTGTGTGAGCCCAGCAGAAGTCACCACCTTCACCCCAAGGTCCCCACAGCTCCATTTTGGGGGGTTTGAGAACAATGCAGATTATCCAGCATTTGAACCAGACACTTACCAGAGCATCCTGCCCTTGCTTTCAGATAGCACCCCTAATAGCAGAAATGTCAGGGGACACCAGGAATCATGGAGTGGTTTGGGCTGAAAGGGACCTTAAAGATCACCCAGTGCCACACTCTGTCACTGGACATCTTCCACTAGACCAGGTTCCTCCAAGCCCCCATCCAACCTGGCTTTGAACATTTCCTGAGGTGGGGCAGCCACAGCTTCTCTGGGGAGCCTGTGCCAGGGCCTGCCCACCCTCACAGGGAACAGTTTCTTTCCAGTATTCAACCTAACCCTGCCCCTGCATTGGGAAGCCATTCCCCCTTGTCCTATCACTTCAGGCCCTTATCTAAAGTCCCTCTCCAGCTCTCTTGGAGCACCTTTAGGCACTGGGAGGCTGAATGGGAATGCAGTGGGTTTGCCTTCCCATCTGTGCTCGCTCTGTTTACACATTCCCCAGGCCAGCACCTCTCCCATGGAACTGCAGGACTGTGCCTGGAACGGTGTGAAAGGCTCCGGCTGCTCTGCCAAGGCAGCTCCAGCGCAGCCTTGTTCTCCTGTCCCTTCCCTGCCAGGCGAGGCTCAGGAGCTGAGCTGGTTTTTTTCTAACCATCTTGACTGTGTGTTTGGCATCTGCTCCTAAAATATGTGCACAGACTCTCCTTTGAAAATACCCCGATTTCGGCGCCCTGCTGGGAAGGAGCTGTTTTGATGGCAGGTGGCCCCAAAGAGCTGCCCATGACAACCAGCAAGAAAAGCCCTGCAGCACCAGGGGGAATTTAGCTCTGCCTCTCACCTATCACCCAGATCCTCACTCCATCCTCCCCTTCATGCAGATCCATCCCCCTTAGCTCCTCGTTCACCCTGGAGCTCCCAGCTCATCTCACCTCTACATCCCCCTTCAAAGGGTTCACATTCCACTGGGTGAAAATGACCTTTACAATGAAACACTTCCTGTCCTCAAGCCCATCTTCCCCCCCAGACCTCCCCAACCCCCTGACCAGCCAGTGGAACTCACTTTCAATGGAGTTGTTGTTCAGGTAGAGGTGCTCCAGCTTGGGGCTGATGAATGGGACGTTGGTGAGCTTGTTGTGGGCCAGGTGCAACACCAGCAAGTTGGTGAGGTTGAAGGAGTCCTTGGGGAGCCCTTTGTCAGAGATCTGGTTGTAGTTGAGCCGGATGAACGCCAGGTTGGGAAACTCCTTGAAGTAGTCGCTGGGGATGTCCTCAATGTTGTTCCTGTCCAGGAAGAGCTGGTGGATGGCACTGGGCACCCCGGGGGGCATCTTCCTCAGGATGTTGTGGGCAAGGTTGAGTTGCATGAGGTTCTTGAGTCCCTTGAAGGTGTTTTTGTTGAAGACCCCATCGCTTAGCTTGTTGTGGTGCAGATCCAAGAGCACCAGGTTCTCCAGCTTGTTGAAGACCCCAGCAGGGATCTTGGAGATCTGGTTCCTGCTCAGCCGCAGCTGCTCCAGGTTGGGTGGCAGGAAGGCGGGCACCTCCTTGAGCTGGTTCTTCTCCATGTAGAGGAAGATGAGGTTTTCCAGCTTCTCCAGGACCCGCCTGTCCACCTTGCGGATGCGATTGTTGTCGAGGTTGACCCATTTGAGCCCCGTGGCGTTCCTGAAGGACTCCTCGGGGAGGTCGTCGATGAAGTTGTTCTGCAGGTAGAGGTAGTGGATGCGGGGTGGGATGACGGGCACCTTGCGCAGGTTGCGGCTGTCACAGTACAGGGCGGAGGGGAAGTCCGGGGGGCAGTAGCACTCCCGGGGGCAGTCAGGGAAGATGGAGGGGGGCCCTGGGGGCAGCGGTGGGGGCAGCTCGGTGGGCTCCACGGGCTCCACG
>VWZD01003529.1:339051-388582 GCA_013396695.1 Sakesphorus luctuosus | reverse complement strand
GGGCGGGATTTGGGGGGGTATTGGATATGAGGGGAGGTTTCCTCCGCTGCCCGCTCACCTCCGAGACCAGCACGAGAACGAGTGGCAGAAGCAACCTGAGGGCCACCTTCATGGTCCACGTGTTTCCCTGAGGGAGGCAACAAGAGGTGGGTTAAAAAGTGCCCAATTTAGGTACTGATCATCGGCCCACCACTGACAGGTGGGAATTTACCCCAAATCCCTACCAGTAACCTGTTGTTTTCCCTTCTTCCCTTTGGAAGTCATCTTCAAATCCAACCCTCTCCGGAGCACGAGTCAGTGAGGTCCCTCTCTCTGGCTCAGTCTTGTGCCATGGGGGATGCCGGATTGTTTCATTTGGTTTGTTTGGGTTTTTTCACATGCCACTCCCAGCACCACCCCATAGAGCCTGGCCCTCCACCCTGGGAGGACATCACCATCCCCTCTCCCCGAAGGATGGATTGCTCCTTCAGAGATCTTGATGGATTAAGCTTAATTTTGCACTTAAGCCAGAAAATCAATGATTCAGTAGGAAATTGGCTGCGGAACGGTGTCGGGAGGCCAGCAGCAGTTAGCAGGGCAGCAGAGATGGATGGCCCTGTGCTGAGGGACCAGGCTGGGAGGCAGCACAGCCCCTGCTCAAGGCTGAGTGATAAAAAGGGCATTTGCAAGTTTACACATGGGCAGCACTGAAGGTGTTTGGCTCTACAGCTCCCTGTGCTGCCCAAATAATCCATCCACCAACTCCAGCCCCACTGCAGGGACGGTTATAGTAGAAGTGGGAGATGGGGAGGCACCAGGCGAGGTCTCTGCATGCCCTAAGCCAGAGAGTTTCTCCTGGACAACAGCCCAACACTTTGTCACCCCTCCCTCTTCTCTGGGTCGCTATCAAGCCTGTGAAGGCTGCCTGTCCCATCTCTGCTCTCCCTGCTGCTGCCTGGAACAGTAGTGATCATCCTTGCCAGACTTGCTGGGAACTCTCCAGCTGATGCCTTGGAGGATGGAGGGATCCAGCTCATTGCAGATGAGCTCCCCAGAAAGCCCCGTGCAGATGCTCCGACTCCCAGGACCAGCTGGAGCAGGCCAAGCCTTCTGGGCACATTCCTGGAGGTGCTCAACAGGCTCTTCCCAGCAGGACTTGTCACCCCAGCAGGATCAGAGCCAAGCTGGATGCACAGTGGGGCAGATGGAGGAGCTCAGCAGAGGCAAGGTGAGAGAGAGAATGGAGTGAGATGAGAGAGAGGAAGAGCAGGAAAGCCAAAGGAAAATGTGGAAACAGGGAGTCTGCTGTGGCAGGCAGTGCTGCTGGGATGGGAGAAGCCTCTGGTGATGCTGGAACTGGTGATGCTGATTTTGGAGTGAAATCAGGCTCTTCCAACTTTCCCATGTGACAAAGAAGATTTGAATTCACTGCCATGTGGCCACGGGGACCAGGGTTAGGGTCAGGGCTGGGGCCACACCAACCCCCTTTTGCTTTCAGCTTCCCACTTGGGCTCTGCATCCCACCCAGAACTGTCCCCGGATGTGCCACTGCTCTCAGGGCTGCCTTTGCCAGCCCGGCTCCCTCTGAAGCAATCCCACGCATTCCTGGGGCTCCAAGTAATTGACTTTCTCCAAGAAAAGATCCTGTTCTCACCCCCCTCCAGGCCCAGCCAGTTCCTTTCCTCGCTGCCTGCTCGGCTCCCATCTGGCTCTGTTTAACCCCACGCGCCTCCCATGCCGGCTGGTTCCAATCAGGGCTCTGGCATCTCGCTGGGGGAAGGGACGATCAGGGGGGCAGCCACGGAGCCAAATGCTGCCAGACCCTCAGCCCAGCAGAGCTGCAGTGGGTCCCTGTTAGGGATGGATGTGCTTCTGTCCAAATTCAGCGTTCAGCTGCAGAGAACGAGTCGATTCATGACAGGGATCGGCTGTACATGGAGTTCTCTCTCCATTCTGCTCCTCCTGCAGCCACAGCCAACCCTGCACTCTGCCCACCTTGTCCCAGACCAGTCCATGGGATTTTGGCTCTGCTCCAAAACTCAGACCTGGATTGTGGCACCCACAATGCCCAGGAGAGTGATGGGGGCTGAGGTCTGTGTGTGGCCAGTTGCAGAGGTGAGGAGGCACCTGGGACATGATATTCCAGCTGGGACACCTTAAGCCAGCTGGGACACCCTGTGAGCCAGGGCTGGGCTCCCTCCGCTCGTGACTGATGCTCAGCTTTGGCACCCAGGAGTGTCCCAGGGAGGGTGGGGGACAGGGGACAGCTGTGACCCCGCTGATGTCAGGAGCTGGCTGAGCCTGCACCATCCCCTTCACAGGAGGATTTAACAGTGCAGATGTTTAGGGCTCAGCACAGAGCAGGAATAGTTATGGTGCCAGAAATCCAGGCTGGAGAGTGACAGCATCCTGTGGCATTTGTCAGCACAGAAGGGAAGTGTCAGGAGGCAGATGCAGCCCCTTTTATCTGCTGCCACATCCCCATGGGGACTGTCACAGCCCCTCCACCCAAGGCACTGGGCAGAGCCAGCACTGTCACCATCCTCTGCTGGTCCCCACCAGCCTCTCTCTGCAAAGCCACAGCTCTGCCCACCACTCCCCAGCCTGCCTGGGCAAAGCAGGACCCCCTTCCAAGCAGTGTGCAGGAAACCAGCCGACAGCCCTACACCCAGAACAATGGGCATGCGACAAGCCCGAGGCCACCACAAGCTTCACAATTGCCTCCAACACCCTGCAAGGTTCAAAGCCAGCTCTCCCTGGAACCAGCACAGTTGGAAGTCTGTTCTCCACCCAGCTGAATTTACTGGCGTGAACGCAGGAAGCCAAATTTCCAAATCCCACACCCTGATTCTGCAGGAGCACTGGCTGATGAGGGCATGGCCAGAGCCCCAGCACAGCCCCTGCTCTGCAAACCTCTCCACTTGACCTTTGTCATTGCTCCCGATGGACAGGACAGCTCAGATCCCAGCTGTCCACGAGGAATCCGTGCAACTGGAATAAAGTCAAATCATGAAGCAACGAATGTATTCAGGAAACCAACTGCCTGGCCTGGAGAAAAGGCTCAATTCATGGACAAAACCAGTTCTGACACCTCCTGAGCCACAGACTGCGCTGCCCAGCTTGGCCTGGGTGCAAGACCAAGGCACCCAACTGATCCCAGCCCAGGGTTTTTCCCAGAAAGAGGCAGCTGCTCCCTCAGTCATCCCGTTACAACTGACAAAAATTCGGTGCAACAGCTGGAAATTCCAGCCCCAAATGCCACTGGTGTTTGCTTTCCAAACAGTTGATCTTCGCTGCCTCCCAGTAACCCACAGCTCCCAGCAGTGCTCCCTGCCAGGCTGGGCACCGGTGCCAAGGGCAGGCAGAAACCACCCCCCAGGGCAAGAAGGAGCTGTGTAAAGGGCATGGGGGGGTTTGACACGGGCAGAAATTCCAGAGCTCTCCTTTGGGTGCCTCCTGCCCTCCTCTTGCAGCAGTGAGATGTGCAGGGAGCAGCAGCTGTCCCAGCCCCCCTCCTGCAGAGGGGCTGGGAGGGATAAAGGGAGCTCTAACTTAGGGACAGGAGGGGAAAGCCTGGATGGCTGGAACAGGGGCCCTTTCCAGTCCATTGTTAGTTCCTTCACACCTTCCCCACGGGGACCTCCAATTTCCATCATCCCTAGTGGAGAAAATGCCCCCACCCAGCTTGGGAACTTGCACGTTGGAGCAGAACAAGGAGAGCAAGCTAAAAATAACCAAAAAGATCCAGAAAACCTCCCTCCTTGGCTTTCCTCGTGTCCAACTGCCACAGCCCATTCGTGTCTCTGCAAGAATCTGGGTCTGATCAGCTGGAATCAAACAGGGAGCTCTTTATGCAGCGGCTCCAGAGCGCTGGCAATGACGGAAAAGGCTGTCCTAGAGGGGAGGGCAGGCGGGCTGTCACCCAGGCGTCCCCAGGGTCCCCTGGGAAGCTCAACCCTGGGGCAACAACGCGCTGTTCTCGCCCTTTCCCAGCCCTTTCCCAGGGAGCGGCGGAGCCACAGGCAGCCCGTTTGGAGCCGGGGCAGCCGCGGGGACTCGGTCCTGCCGCGTTCCTCCTGCAGGGATGGTGCTGTGTCCTGCAGGGATGGGTGTCCCAGGAGACCCTGCCAGGGAGCGGCTCGGACACGCTCTGGGCTCTCCAGCGGGTTTTGCCGCCTTCCAGCCAAGGACGGCAGGACATGGGGACAACAACGCGGGGCTCCTGCGTGCCAGGAGCGTTTCCTCACTGTACCACAGTCACCAGACTGGTTGCGAAAGGCTCATCGCGTCCTCTGCTCCCTGCAGCCACCTCCTCCCACTGCAGGGTCCGTGGGAAGGCAGCCCTGGCAGAGAACACCTTTCCGCTGCCTTCCCTGTGTCAGCAATTCGTCTCTCTCCTCCTCCTCCCTCCCTGCATGTCCCGACCCTTCCCAGCGCTGCTCCCGGCTCAGCCTGCCCGCACATCCCTCTGCCACACACAGTGGAACTGGCTGGACACAGACAAAAGCAAATGATGGCAGAAGACGCTGCCAAAGCGCCGGCAGCTCAGACCCCACACACGCCCTGCTTCCCCACCCGCCTCAACAGCCTCCTCACCCCGCGCCGCTTCCCCGGAGGGTGGGAAACTGCTCCGACGCCTCAGCCCTCCCCTCCAGCCTCTTCCAGGGCACAGGAAACCTCCCACGGCTGCACTTTTATCTCTTCCCAGGTGGAAAAGCTCAGGCTCTCTGTCCTCCTTCCGCAGGGAGCAGGGACACCCAGCATTCCATCCTTCGTGCTGTCCCAGGAGGCAGCTCTGGGATGCCGTCTGAGCACCACATAAGGCAGGGCCGGGATCGCAGGATCCCAGGAAAGTTTCCAAGCCCTCATGCTTCGCCTTCAGTGCCAAAGGGTTGAATTTCCATGTTTTGCTTTGTAGATGCTTTTTCTAAACCTCTCAAACAGGCAGGTTTGGGATGAATCTCTTTGAAGCAATAAAACCCTTTCCCCAGGGCTGCAGCGAACATCACTGCCCTCCCATCAGCTCCTGCCACAGCGGGGACAAAGAGACCCCCGTGGCGGCTGCGGGGAGGGGGCTGCACCTCTCTCCTGCCTGGAGCTGAGCCCGCTCAGATCTCCAAGGCTGAGGCAGGAAAAGTGGGATTACATGCCTTGGGAATGTTCTGTGTGATCCAGGCAGGAAAGAAGGGCTTTACCCCCCACATTTCGGGCAGAAAACCAGCTTGTTGGAAGTGGCCCTGGCACTGCTGGGCTGCTCGTTCCCACCTCCCTGTCGAAGCAGCGCGATGCTGGTCCCCTCCGCAGGGCAGAGAAGCTCCCTGGTCCCCACTGCAGCACGGGGAGGGGGCTGTGCACACCCCCCTGCCATGGGAGCAGGACCCCGCAGCCCTCCAAGCCCCGGCTGCCTCCTCAGCTCGGGCACAGGGAAGGACAAGGTGACCTGACGCTCCCGGGGCTCCTGGTGGCAGTCCTGGCTCCGGAGGTGTCCGTTCCCCTCTCAGCCTCCCCCCACTCCTTGCATGTTTTCCCTCCTGCTCTCCAAGGCATGGAACAGTTCTGGGCATGGCTTGGGCTGTGCAGCAACCCCCGAGCCCCCAGTTCTGGCTGTGCAGCCCCCCCAGGACTCCCAGTCTGGCTGTGCAGCCCCCAAACAGCCCCTGTCTGGCTGCAGAGCCAGAGCAAAACGTGCCTGGGGTTGTGAGTGTGTGAGAGCACAGGTCGGTGTGGGGCACACACAAAGGGGTCCTCACTCCTCCTCTCAAAAAGCCCTGGGGGGAACTGCAACTCTGTCATGCAGGGACCCCCTGCGACTGCAGCCCCCAGTCCCCTCCTCCACCCCAACCTGCCCCACGCCGAGAAAAACTCCTAAAACCAGAGCAAGGGGAAAGAACAAAGACTCCAAGTGTCCAGAACAGAAAAACCAACAAGAGGAGAGAGAAAAAGAGGGAAGAGCAGATGCTGCTTTGGATGTAAGGGAGGCTGGAGAGGGCAGGAGCATCGTGGACCAGCGCAGCGTCCTGGGTCGGAGGCTCAGGCAAGGTGGGAAGAGCCTGGGGGAAAACACCTGCCCACAGCTTACCNCTCGATGACAACAATCACGTCTTTCTCTGGCAGCCAAGCGCGGCGGGCTCGGCGCACACACGGCCGGCCCGCCGAGGGCTGGCGCTCGGGAACAATCCCTTCTGCTGCGGAGGCTGCTCCCAGCCCGTGTTTAAAAACAAAGCCAATTAATAACTTCAATAAGCCCTTCCCTCGCCACGGTCCCTGGTTTCCAGGAGCGGGTGTTTGGGGTGGGGTGTTCCAGCAGAGCGCAGGGGCTGGCCGGGTGTCACCAGAGCCCCCATGTCCCACCTGGGCCACCCCCAGAGTGACCTCCAGCTGCCCCCCAGCCCTGCTGAAGGGAGCCAGCCCCCTGGGTCCCCTCTCCTCCCTGGCAGATGGAACCTCTAAAACACGATGCAGGGGTTCATTTGCTCCCAGCTGGTGATGAGCTTTAATTTAAATCCCGATGGCAATTAATAAAGAGAAGAAGGGAAGTCACAGCAGTGCCACGAGCTGAGTGTTCCTGGGCATGAGGACATTGGGGTTGGCATGGAGAGTCGTCCAGTTCCTGGCTGGAAAATCCCTGTGCACTGAGGGGACACAGACAGGGGGCTCAGGGGGGATATTTCTGCTCCAAGGATCTCAGAGGAAACCGTGACCTGTTGCATATTCACAGCTCTGAGACACAGCCCAGGCAGAAATGGGAAGTCTGGGGGAGCACAGGAGCCATGGGAATCACCCTCCTCCAGGGACCCCCATCCCAACACCCCTGAGATGTGGGGTTTGGGGGTCCCCTCCATCCCCACAACCATCCTCCCTCCAGCCAAGCCCATTTGCAGCAGGGGCCAGGAAACCTGAGCTGCTTTGGCTCATTGAAATCCCAGCCCAAACCCTGCCAGGGGCTGGCAGCCCTCCAGGAGGGGCTGATCCTGCATTTCCACACTTGGTTCATGGTGGCAAACAGCCAAAATCAGAGCTCCCCCAAAATCCCCCCTGGCTGGACTCCCCCATTTTGCCTTGGGCTCCCTACAACACTTAAATATATTTATTCCCAACACAGGGCCCTTCCTCTTACCCCAAACCAGAGGATTTCGGGTGGGTGCCACTCAGCTGCCAGGAGTGGGATGCTCCAAGGGCACAGCCCTCACCTGCAGCAAGCTGGGGCACTTGGAGCCTAAAAACCAGCAGTTAGCTCAGCTGGAAGCCAGGGAATGGGATGGAGAGAACCCACAGAGGTATTTCACAGTGTTTAAAGAAAGAGTCAAGCAGGGGATGTGTTTGCCAGCTGGAGAGGGGCCAGAATCAATAGGGAAAGGAGATGCTTTTTGGAAGGATATGCTGTTAAACATTGATGCCAATTGCTTTGAAAACTGGTCCTAAGTCCCCAGATCCATGGGGACACGCTCCATGTTTGGGTTTTTCCCCTTGTTAACCAACAACCACTCAGCTGGGCACTGAAAGGGGAACTGAGGCACCAAATGGGGCAGTTGTTGGCACAAAAGTCACCTGGCAATGCTACACATGGAAAGGTGTCCCATCCCAGATCTTCTCCACTATGTGTCCCACCTGTGAAGTTGCTCCCACAGCTCCTGGTGCTGGGAGGCACCAAAACCTTCAGCAGTTCTAGTGACTGTAAATGTTGCTCTCAGCCAAGGGAGTTTTGTTTGTTGAATTTTCTTCCTGCAGGAATTTCTTTCCGTGTCCAAGTTTCGAATCCACCTTCAAAGATGTCCTGTTACATTTTTTAAACCCAACAAGCTGCAGCCTTGAACGTGGCTCTGGGCATCCCACACTCCATTTATTCCACGTCTGGGGCAAAGTCTGGCCCTGCTCTTGCAGGCAAAGTGGGTGATGGAGGGTGGGCATGGAGCAAAGCTGCTCTCACGGCTCTGGTTGCCTTGGGGCAGCCTCCAGGCCATCCCTGGTTCCCGATGCCACGTCCCTTTAGTTCATCCCCTTCCCAGGTTTGTCCTGCAGAGGTTTGTAACAGAAATACCACTTTGGTCTGGCAGAGGTGAGAGAGGAAATGTTTGAGTGTGAAAGCACCAGGAGACAGAGCCAGGGCAGAAGGAATGGCTGGTCTGACCAAGGACAACACGAGGGACAGCCTGGGGTGGGTAAACACAGCGGAATGTGGTTCCCAGCGAGCCTGGGGGCTGTGTCCCACCAGCCCACCAGCAACAGGGAGGTTCCAACACTCAGCCGTGCCCTGGGCACTTTGGCCATCCCAGCAGGGAGTTGACAGCAGCCACACAGACATCCCAAAGGAGGAAACCCAGACAAGAGGCAGCAGAGACTTCAGGAGGACAATGAGAGTGAAAAATCCCCATTATAACCAGTGTATCCATAATCTCCAGCTGGGAAACAGCAAACACCTTCATCCCCCATCCATCCCAGCCAGACCCCTCATGCACCATGTACTGTGTGACACCACAGGACAACAAGACTGGTGGTGCCACTGTGGGGGCCACCACAGGACACAAAGAGTTGTCAGTCCCAGCCCAGGGGATCCCACAGTGTGCAAAGAGCTGCCAGTCCCAGCCCCAAGGGGAATTTTCCAGAGCAAAGGTCCGCCCTCAAACCAAGCTTGCCTTCCCCACACCACAGCCTGGGCTCCTCAGGAGCAGCTTAAAATGTTTATTTTGCCCAAAGGAGATGATTATTCTTTGTGTTATCCCAGCACCAACCACCCCATCCCAAGCTGAGCCTCCCCTGCGCTCCGTGCTGCACAAACACAGATGATTTAGAGATCTTTCTAAAGCCAGAGCTTAAAACCTCCCCTTGGAGAGCTAAAAAATTTAATTTCAGAAAGGGCAAAAAAAAACCAACCCAGCAGGAGGAAAGCTGAGCTGGCCCTGTGGCCACTCAGCCAGAGCAGAGCGTGCTCCCTGCGAAATGTCAGATTTGGGGGGTTTGGCAGCAAAACCTCACGAACCACAGGGCTCTCCCTGGGAAGGGGCCACTGGGCAGGGAGGAGTCCAGGGAGCTCCCCAGAGTGATGTCTGGCAGTTTGGGATGGTCCCATTCCCCCAGGACTGTGGTGGGAAGGTGCTGTCTGCCCTTCCCGGGGCTCTGCAGGGTGTTGCCGCTGGAGCCGTGTGGCCACCAGGCTGGAAAATCCAACTCAGCTTCCCCCAGACCTCCCCAGGAGCCAGGGCCAGGCTCCTGCCCATCCCTGCAGCCCCTCCACCCCGGAGGGAGCTCACAGCAGCCTCCACACGCGAGGGCCAGAGCTGGGACAGCGTCACCAGGAGCCCGGGAGCAACACTTGGCTCCGGGCAAAGCTCTGGAGGGGGAAGTGAGCAAAGGGGAAAAGTATGTTGTCTGTAATGCACAGATCCGTCTGACACGGCCCAGACAATGCATGATGGGCTTCCTCCCCCTCTGGCCACACTTGGGGCAGGGACACAGCTCCATGCCCGTGGTTCCATCCCCAGCAAACACCTGGAAACACCTGGGAATGTGGGCTCCGAGTGTGGCTGTTGAGCAAATGTGTGGAAGGTGCTGAAGCCACCCCTGAGGGGGCAGCCCCAGCCCAGAGGGTGTGGGAGCTCACCTGGGACTTTGTGTCCCTTTGTCACCCCAGCACAAAGAGAGGGAGGGAGGGAGGTGAGAGGAAGAGGAGGAGGCACCTGCATCCCTTCCATGCAGATTTGCTCTTCCCAAATACCCATCCCTTCTTCCCAGGCATGGCCTGGCCTCTCCATCCATCCCTGAGCACTCACACTGCCTGAACTTGGGAGCAGGACGTGCAGCTCCTGCAGCACAGATGGAGAGAGTCGGGGCCAGGCTGGACAGAACAAGCTGCTCTCGCTCCCGAGTGAGAAAAGCAGCCGAGGAGGAGCTGGTCCCTGTCCCAGACAGGTGTTTGAGAAAACGGAAAACAAGAAACAAGCCTGTTCAGAGCACAGCTGCTGCTTTGGTCGTTAAAACTGCGGGCAAAGCTCCCTGGAGAAGAGCCCCATGAGGAGAGTGCCCGAGCCCAGGCACTGCAGAGCCAGGGAAGGGGTTGGGAAGGGAAGGGTTAGGGAATGGAAAATGCTGGGCTCACACACAGACACACACCCCAGTCTGAGCACTGGGCTGGGAGCACTCACATCCCAGCCCTCAGCCTGCACCCCCTCCACAGCCTGAGGGTCCTGCTCCATCACCCCCGTCCTCCCAGCTGGGCCAGGAAAGAGGCTAAACTGGGAGCGATGGTCTCTCCATAGGAGAGACTCTGCAAGGAGAGCTGAGACCAACCAAACTGATTGCAGGGACAGCCTGGAGGAGCCTGCTGAGAGAATGGAGGAGGTTGGAGCTCTCCATGACAGGGACCAGCACAGTGGGGGACTGACCTCAGGGCACACGGGGACCCCCTCCCTGCTGCCTGTCCCAGAGGGGGTGACAGAGGGCAGGCCCTGCCCCAGCAGTGGCCATGGGGTGGCCACCACCTCCCCTCACTCTGCTGAGCCCCCCAGCCCCTCCTGCAGCCCCAGCCCCTTCCCACCCTCCCTGCTGTTCTCGTGGCTGCTTTAAGCACAGGGAGGGGATACAGAACACATCAAACCTCACATTTCTCGTGGATTAAATCATCCGACTCATTTCTCCGAGGGAGAGAAGTCCAAAAACCCTATTTCTTTTTATTTTTTTCCCCTGTGAGGCTCAGCAGCCACTCATTTGCTCTTGGCAGTGGGGCCAAGTACATCAGCTCATGGCCACAGTGCTGGGGGCTGAGCAGCACCGACCACGGGGCCCTGGACCTTTGCCCTGGGGTCCCCCCAGCACAGCCCCTGCCCTCTCTGCCAGGGTGTAACCCCCAAAACCCGGGGTCAGCAAAGCCCAGTGACACCCAGGCCAGCTTCTTGCACCCCCAAAAACCACAGCCCCCCCCTCTATTCCCCAGCTGGGCAGCTCCAGGCACAGCACAGGGGGGAGAAGTCCTGGCTCTCTGCTCATATAATATTAGGACCGATATTTTAAATAAGCAAAAATAAAGTGATTCCAAGCTCCAGCTCCCCAGGGAGGCTCCCAAGGTTTGGATTTCACTGTGGTTGTTCTCTAGGAAGAAGGTACTCACACCCTCCCCCAGGAAAGCTGCTGCACGTTGGGAATCACATCCCATCTGCTGATCCCAAACCTGCCTCCAGCATCTGCCATCTATCAGAGAAGGGGAAACTGAGGCCTGTGCCCAGGGAACAGATTTGGGAGTGAGGAACAGGTTTCCTACACCCACCATTTCCCAGCCAGGCTCCAGCACATCCCACTCCAGCTGCTTTGGGAAGCAGGACGAGCTCTCCCCGTGAGCTCCAGCAGTTTGACCCGTCACTGAACCAGCTCCTCTCAGTGCTGGCTTGAGCAGGATGCTGGGAACAAAACCTTTTGGAGCTGAGCAGTGCAGCTTTCCTGGCTGCTGGTTTCCCTCCCCCCAGCACGAAGCAGCAGCAGCATCACCACCCTGTCCCCAGCACAGCCAGGGGTGGGGGGACCCCCTGACACCCTCCCCAGGCACCTGGAGAGCAGCACCCATCACCTCTCAGCCAGCAGCCCCTGGATTCAGCCCACACTGGCTGCAGGGCTGGGGGGACAGCCATGACAGCACTTCTGAGGGTGGAAGGTTGATGGTGATGATGAAGGCACGGGATGAGCTGCCAGTGTGGGTTAAAGCAGGAACAAGGGGCTGATTCAATGCAATGCACCAGAAACCAGGAAGGGGAATATTTTGAGTCAAACACACCATTAGTGGTGGGACCCATCACCACAAGATGCCACTGAGGCCCAGGGCTTTAAATAGACACATCATAAAGTATGTGAAGGCTGTCCCCACAACTGGGGACATTGAGGTGATGGAATCAATGGTGACAAAGGCTTGGACAATCCCAAAGGCATTTGGGATGCAGAAGAAAAGGAGTCACCAAGTTATCATTGACATCTGCCTGTCACTGCTGCCCCTGGCTACCCCTGGGGGTGGAGCAGGGGGTGCCCAGTGGGTGCCCCCCAGGCCCTCTGGCTGCCTGGACTGTCCTGAGCTGGTGGCTCCATCACCTCCCTCCACTCTCTGGGCTTCACCACCCAGACATTTGCTTGCAATGGAAACACCTGAGCTGTGTCTAGTCCTCCTTTGGGCTTGGCCTTCATCCTCGCTTTCTCCTCCTGTCCAGTATTTTTTCCCTCTGAAGGTCAGAGCCAGCCAGATGCTTCCCTTCCATGACATCAGCTGCCTCAGGAGCAGGAATGCTGCAGGACTCCTCTCCTGCTCCGTGGGCAGGGGCACCCACCAGCACAGTCCCCACTGGGGGGAAGGCACAGCCCAGGGACTCTCTACCCTCCCTGGGGCTGCTTCCCTTTGGCAAAGTCAACTGGAATACTCCTATTTAGGGACAACAAACCTCTATGGCATGACCAGCTCCATCCCAGCCAGTAGCCCCCGCTGCAGAAGGCATGGTGGGGGAGAGCCTCTCAATTAATCTTTTCTATTAATAAACATTCTCCTCCTGTATGAGAGGGAAAAATTGTGAGGAAAGTTCTACAGCAAGGAGATAACAACACATCACCCTGCTGGAAACACAGCGCTGCCCCTTCAGCTGCCAGAGCCACCTGCCCGCTCAGCTGGCCCCCAGAACGCCCCAGCCTGGGGCCAGGCAGCTCCAAAAGCATTCCAGACACAGCCAGAGAGCCCAGAGGGGCTGGAGGGAGGGGGGATAATGGATGCACAGGCCTGGGCTGGGGAATCAGCTCCGTGGCTGCGTTACACGATTGTGTCTCACACTCCACCACTATTGCTTGGCAGCAGAGAGAGCAGAACAGGCTCCTGTCAGTGCCCCAGAGATCCTCAGCAACAGCTCCAAATATTGCAGCTATAAATTCAGCTCATTTTTCGAACTGCTAAGAGCTGCCAGGGGCTTTGCCTCCAGCCATCTCTGCCCAACCTTGTGCCAGACCCCGCAGGCTCCTGTCCCTCGCAGCTCCTCGCCCGGCTCCTGCATCCCATCCCTGTCCTGCCCCTGCCCTGGGCCCCATCCCACCCCACTGGGCACCATCCCACCCCACTGGGCACCATCCCACCCCACTGGGTTTCCACCTGTGCTTTCCCACACCTGGACCACCCCAGCCCCCCGTTCTGCCCTTGGGCATCGCCCTCCTCTGAGTTCTCCCCTTTCTCCAGCTCCATGGCCACGTTTGCAGCACTTTTAGGGCTACTCAGGGGGCAGTGGTTGGTCCCCAACTCTTTCTGCCTCCCTCACTCTCCCCACAAACCCAAACCCCCTCAGCTCTGCTCAGCTTCCTTTCCCCTCTGGAATTCAGTGCTCCATTTCCTCACCTCAGCCTTCTTCAAGGAATAAAGACCCCACAGGAAATGGGTCTCTCCCCTCCCCAGGAAACACCAGATGGGGTTTCCTCCTTCTCTTCCAACCCTTTCCCTGAGCTGGATTATTTCATTCTCCCACTGGCCATTCCCAAGCATCCAGCATG
The DNA here is from genome assembly GCA_013396695.1 of Sakesphorus luctuosus. Classification (NCBI taxonomy): domain Eukaryota; kingdom Metazoa; phylum Chordata; class Aves; order Passeriformes; family Thamnophilidae; genus Sakesphorus; species Sakesphorus luctuosus. The sequence goes on along the minus strand of VWZD01003529.1, from coordinate 375,109 downwards.
CCCAGGGGGTGCCCCAGCCCTCTGCCCTGCCCTGCCCCGGAGCAGAATGCACAGCACGAGCAGGGAAGAGTTAACTCCCCCTCCCAGGCCCTGCACATGGGTCAGCAGCAGAGCAGGGAAGTGTTAGATTTCCAAAACCATTCCAGGAGGTCCTCCAAGGGCTGTATCCTCACACTCCTCTGCCCATAAACACTTTCCTTCCACCTCAGAAGAGAGCAGGGTTGTAATAACCTGGGATCATCCCCAAGCTGGGTAGAGCTGGGAATCATCCAGAGCATGGACTCATCCCCCAGCCCTTCCCCTGCCTTTGTCTGGCTGTTCAGCACCCAAAGATTTGAGGCTCCTTTGTGCAAATGGTGGGGCAGGAGTTTGTTCAGCCATTCAGGAGGGGAACACCCAATTCCCCTGGGTGGGGGTTCAGCACCTCCTGTGTAGGAGCAGCAGCAGCAGCAGCAGCACCTTCAGGTCTGGAACGCTGGGGCTCACTGGGGGAGGAGATGCTGGATAATACCCCCCAATTCCCTTTATTCAGCCCCAGGTTTTGGGAATGGGGCAGCACCTTCAGGGTGACACAATTTGGCAAAGCACCCCGAGACCCCCCAGCTCCCACCGCAGGGAGCCCAGTGCTGCAAAGACCATCAAGAGTGGGTGAAATCTCATCCCTCAAAACAGCCTCCATTTCCCACTAAAGACTTTGCTGAAGGTAAAAATAGGAGTGAAATGTTTTGATTGTATTAAAAAAAATAAATGTTTCCTTCAAGTCCAAGAGAGATTTTTCCAATGGTTCTGTTTCACAGGAAACATCTTGGTATTGTTTTTGTATTATTTTGGAGTGGAAAAAAAAGCAGAATATGGGACCTTTCCAATGAAACTGAAACCCCAGGTCCTGCTCAGTTCCAGTCACTGCTCTCACTCTCCTCTCTCAGAGATCATCCAATGCCCAGGAATGGAAAAGACAGGACACAGAGGCTGCTGGGATGGGGTTTGTGCCTCTCCTGGCACAGCAGGAAATTACAGAATGAAAGTTGTCCTGGTGAAAATCCCAGCTTGGTCTAAACAAAGTCCAGAGGCCCCGACAGTCTGAATTATCCAGCCCAGCCCAGGGCAGGCTCCAGGTTTGCTTTGGGGATGATGGTTTTGTTCCTCTGTGTGGAGCTGGTCCAGTCACTGCACAAACTCAAGGTAAACTCTTGACAAGCCATGATGGAAAGTGGAAGGAAAGGAGATGAAGGGACACAGCAAATAAATCAAACTCCTCCTATATTTTCCACCTGTCTGAGCTCCATCCCTCACTGCCCATCCGTCCCCAGCCCTTGCCAGCCACTCCCTGGCACTGCTCCATGGCACTGCTCCACGGGCACAGCCTTTGCTGCCTCCTGACTCCTGTTTTCCCTCCTTTGCTGGAATAACCTTTTCCTCTTTCCTTTCCTGTTTTCCCAGGTGATCTGGGGTGAGAGGGAGCAGCACTGACACTGGTGTCCCTGGGGACCTGCCCTAGAGCAGAGGTGACAGGATCTGGTGTCCACCAGCCCCTTGGGCTCTTTCCCACCATTCCAGGCCAGGTTCACTGAGCAGCAGCTCTGACACTCTCCAAGCAAGTAGCTCCACTCAGCAGGAACCTGCTTCCAATTATTCCCACTTACTCCCCCAGATGGGTGTAAGAGAACACCCCAAGCCTGGGAGAGTTTAACCCCTTCCATGAGGGAGAGCAGGGAAGGATGAAGGTGTCTGGAAGCTGCACCTGAGCCCTCCATCCCCAGTGGGGACGGGGATGTGGAAGATGAAGCTGAGACTGGGCTAAAATAGGGGATTTTTGAGTTTTTATAGAGAGTTTGTGAAGGCAGATTCCCTGAGAGCCTCTTGGTCACCCAGTGGACTTATCCACCTCCAGAGGATGTGGGGAGGGAGGAGAGGGGGAAAGCAAGGCACCTTTGTAGGATTTGGGATCCAGTGCTGCAGGTGGCTGGAAGGGATGGATCTCACCCCCCACATCTTCACTCCTGAGGCCCCATAAAAACCCCCCGTGCCCTCCAAAGCCTGGGATCCCTCCTCACCTGGGAGGGGTGGGGCCACCTGGGAGGGGTGGGGGCCACCTGGCAGCCCCTGCCACACTCCTGCACAGCTGAGGAGCTGGAGCTGCCTCCCTGCATCCCACCAGTGTGCCAGCACAGCCTGGGAGCCAGGGGTTAAATCCCGGGGCTGGTGAGTCAGAAAATCTTTGATGCAGCCAGAAGGAGCTGAGTAATTTGTGTATCTGCAGAGGTCACATTGCCTCCTCTTTCTTATGCCTCTTACTCATTCTGCTCCTTCCCACTCTCCCTCCGCAGCCTGGACTCTCCTCTTCTCCCTTCTCTCATCAGCTCTTTTTAATACCACTGCTATTAATTATTGCTATTAATTACTGGAGCTCCTGGCAGCACTGCCCATCCCACTGGGTGCCAGTTCCCATGCCAGGGAGCGATGCTGGAGCCCTCCCAGCCAGAGCCTGCTCTGCTCTTCCCAGGACATCCATCACTCCCCGCTCTGTGGTTGCAGCTCAGGCCCCCAAACTGCAGCATTTCCAGAGGAGAAACACCGAGTTCATTTCCCACAAAGTCGTGTAATCCCTGAGCTCTGTGTCATGTGTCAGGCACAGCCTCCTGCACCTCTGGCTCCCAGCCTGGCACCCTGGCACGGAGGGACCTGCCTGGAGCTCCCCAGGCCGTGACAAACAGGGCCCCCAGCAATCAACCACTGCAAACTCAGCCCTGAGGCATCAGGAGCACCTTAAAGCAGCTCCCAGGTAACAGCATGGATATTCCCAGGTTGGTACAAGGCACCAGGGCAGGCAGAACGACTTCCCTGCGTTTAATCAAATCACTTCATTAGGTTGTTTAATAAGCAAGGGAGCTCTGGGAACGCTGGAGTTTCACTGCGCTCCGAGAAGGAATTTATGGCAGAGCTATTAAGGTCCAATCAATCTGCCTTTAATCCTCCTGCAGCCTCCTTAAAGCTTCCCACTGCCCCCCTTAAAGCTTCCCCTGGTGGCTCTCAGCTGCCCCATTCGAGAGGACATTCCTGGAGATACCAAAAGGGATGGGGATGGTCCAAGGACACCACTGGAGCATCCCCACCTCCAGCATCCCCCAGCTCTCACAGCCCAGGGAATTCCTGCCATGAACTGGGGACTCTGCAGCACACAAGGGATTGGGGAGGGGGGTGCTGAGCCCCACTGGCTCCATGGGGCAGAGGGAAGAGTGACATACCCTAAACCTCAGGAGTGGAGCCATGTGGGGCTTCATCCTGCCCACCCAACGTTAATTGGGCTTTTCCCAGGGCTGTCCCTGCAGGAACAGCTCCCTCTGCCAATCCCCACGGCCAAGAGCAATTTCTCTCTATAACTACCATCCATATTTCCCACTCCCTGACTGCTTTTGCACCTCAGGACAGTCACAGCAGTTTAGGAGGGGACAGTGAGCAGCCCTACCCCCTGAGGCAGCAGCGAGGTGCCTCCGTGCCCCTGGGCTGGGCTGGGAGCCCCAGGACCCCCCTGCACAGCCAAAGGAACATTTGCATCCCGGGGATTGCAATCCCAGCTGGCGCCAGGGGGATGAGGCAGCTGGGACAGCACATGCTGTGGCCAGAGCGCCGGGTCAGCCCGAGGGGCTCCTGCCAGCACCACTCACTGCTCTGGGGAAGAGCTGAGCTCTCACTAAGCCACAGACACTGTCAAAAACCTGTCTGCTCGCTCAGCCGGGAGCTGAGCCGTTTGGGCAAGCTGGGATTGGAGCTGACAGAGCCTGTCCAAGCCCCTCGAGCCCTCTCCCTAAAGAGGGGGACACTGGAGCTGGCACCTCCCACCCCTTGCTCAAGGATCTTGCAGCATTCCCAACGTGCTGCTGCCATTCCTTGTTCTCCTCCAGATGGATTTGCTTTGTGTTTTCCAAACTGGGCCTTTGTGTTTCCTGTCAATTTTTCTAACCCCTCTGTCCTCTCTGGTATTTGCAAATCCTCCCAGTTCTGCATCCTTGGAGGATTTTGTGCATGTGTTATTTCCTCCCTCCTCCAGCTCCCGAGCCCAGTAAACAGCCGGTCCCGTGGGCCACCACCAGACCTGCACTTTCCATCTTCCCTGACTTGCAGAGCCCTCAAAATCCTCAGATGAAGACTCAAACATTTCCACAGCAAATTCCAGTCTGTGAACCCCAAACATCTGCCAGCCATGACTTAAAACCTCTGTGCAAGACACAAACCTCACCTGGTGCTGCTCACCACGGTCCCGTGTGTCCCTCACTCCCAGCAAAGAACCAACAGCCAGCCTGGGGTGAAGACCTTCACTGGTTCATCCCCCAATGCCTCAGCAGTGCCCCCAGGCTTGGAAACTGTCTGGAATTACTGGCTGAAGGCACAAACTTCCACTTCTCCATCCTGAAGGAGCTGAGCTGCACCAGCTCAGGCCATTTGCAACTGCCCAGGCAATGCCATCCCCTGCAGCATCCTGCCATCCCCTGCACCACCCCGCCATCCCCTGCAGCACCCTGCCATCCCCTGCAGCACCCTGCCATCCCCTGCACCACCCTGCCATCCCCTGCAGCACCCTGCCATCCCCTGCACCATCCTGCCATCCCCTGCAGCACCCTGCCATCCCCTGCACCATCCTGCCATCCCCTGCACCACCCTGCCATCCCCTGCAGCACCCTGCCATCCCCTGCACCACCCTGCCATCCCCTGCACCATCCTGCCATCCCCTGCAGCACCCTGCCATCCCCTGCACCATCCTGCCATCCCCTGCAGCACCCTGCCATCCCCTGCACCACCCTGCCATCCCCTCGGTGCTGCAGCAGCTTCTCAGCCCACCCCTGGGAAGACCAAAGGTCAGGTGTTTGATGTGCCTTTCCTTGAATCTCTCCAACCTCAGCCAGACCTACTGGCAGCTCACATGCCCCTTCCCATCCCCCTGCTACCCTCCTGAGCCCTTTGCCCTCTCCCTGCATCCTCAAGCCCCATTCCCTGGCAGTTTGTTCCTGTGGCCCTCAGTCTCCAAAGGAAACCACAGGGAGTTGTCAAAGCAAGACTCCTCAGCCTCATCTCATGTCTTTCCTTTCTTTTTCCCTTCTCAAGGGACAGTTCCAGGAGCTGGATGCAGGCAAGAGGCATTTGGCCTGTCCTGGAGTGCTCCAGAGGTGGGAGCTGATGTCACAGAGCCCTCCCAGCCCTTCCACCCCAACAAGCACCAACATTTCATCATAAATCCACAGCTCCAGGCAAGAAAATAAACATCTTTCTGTTTCTCTCTGCCTGGGGAGTTGGGCTCCAATACTTCAATATTGCACATTTCCTCTGATTGAAGGGGAAGCAGAGGGACAGCTGAGCTGAGCTGCCAATGCCATAAAATCAGCTGTCAGGAGGTTCCCAGGAGCTGCTGCCCCCTGGCCATGCCCATCACTGTGTTTTCCATGGGCTGGGGCAGAGCCAGAGCAAAGCCCAGGAGGGCACAGCAGTGCCCTGAGGGGCATCACCCCTGCAAGGTCATCACCCCAAAATCCTGCTGTCTATTCCCAACAGGGGGGATGCTGAATTGCAGCGTGGCCAAAAAGGAGATTAAGCCCAAAATGGTGACAGTCTGCAGGGCTGGGCATCTCTGTTGGGGCTGAGCTGCAGCCCATGAGGGGATGAGCCTGATGGCATCACCCCAAGGCATTTGGGCACAGGGAGGGAGGCTGGGATATGCTCCAGCCCCAGGCAGCTCAACTCTGCCCCTGCACAAAGCGTTCCCCCCTCACCCAAAGCCCCCTCCCATGGGTGGCACAGCCCATGGTGCCCATCAGAGCCTTCAGGAAGGGGTGCTGAGCACCCACCAGCTCATTTACCCTGGAGCTCGACCCCAGCTGCATCCCAGGCTCCAGACAACCCTCCCAGATGTGGTCCAGGATAAACAGTGGTTGCCCAGACAACAGCTGGGGCCGGCTATGTCCAGGCTGTCCCGCAGCCAGCGCTGCCCAACGTCACCTCCTGCCCTCCAGCACCACGAGCCGCCCCTGCCGTGGCTCCAGTTCAGAGGATCTGGGAGCTCCAGGGAGCTGTGGCTCTGCTTTCCCAAATGTCAGGTGGAGGTGGAGGCAGAGGAAGTGTTTTCATCCCCAAGGCATCTGTGCTGCTGCTTCCAGCCGGGGCAGATGCTCTGGTAGCCGCTCCAGTGGCCTCTGAGGATCTGTCTCTCCTGCCTGGGGATTCTGGGACACTCCAGACCCCTTCCTGCAGCTCCCAGCATCTTCCCAGCATGCCAAAGGGACAGAACAGCCTGGAAAAGTGTTGCCTTCTCCTTTAGCCACCACCAAACTTGTCTGAAACAGGGAAGGTTCCCGGAAGGGCTGGGGAGGAACCTTCAGTGCTGGACTGATGGATGTCTGAGTCCATCTGCCCCCAGATGAACCAGCATCCCCCCCAGCAGGGTCGTGGGGCAGGGAGAGGAGAGGAGAGGGGAGAAGGCAGCTTGTTCCCCACAGCCTGTTTATTTTTCAGTGCAGGCCGGGGCTTTGCTGGAGCTGGAGGAATTCATCTTGCTGAAAGAACCTTGTTTTTCATGGAGGAAATGAGACGGCGTGCTTTTAATAGGAAATAAAAACACATAAAATAAAGAGAAACTGAGACACAGGCCTGGAAAAAAGAGGAGCCATCCAGCTGTGTCTCGCCAGCAGCCTGGACACTGCCAGTAAGCCCAGCAGCTCCACTGACACTGCCACAGCCACGGCCACACCATGGCCACCCACAGCCCCCTCAGTCCCCTCATCCATCCTCAGCATCCCACAGATCTCCATCCTCTCCATGTGGATCCATCTCCCTCCCTGCCCCTGTACCCTCCTCCTGCCCACGTGGGGTAGCAGTGGCTGCTGGGGGGACGATGGATGGATGGGTGGGTGGATGGATGGATGGATGGGATGGAGGGGTGGGAAGATGGATGGATGGAGGGAGGGAGGGAGGGAGGGAGGGAGGGAGGGAGGGAGGGAGGGAGGGAGGGAGGGAGGGAGGGAGGGAGGGAGGGAGGGAGGGAGGGAGGGAGGGAGGGAGGGAGGGAGGGAGGGAGGGAGGGAGGGAGGGAGGGAGGGAGGGAGGGAGGGAGGGAGGGAGGGAGGGAGGGAGGGAGGGAGGGAGGGAGGGAGGGAGGGAGGGAGGGAGGGAGGGAGGGAGGGAGGGAGGGAGGGAGGGATGGATAGGATGGATGGATGGGTGGATAGGTGGGAGGATGGATGGTTGACTGCATCAATAGATCCAGCTGTTGTTCTCCAAGCAAAACGCTGATGCTTCACAATCAACTTCAACAAGGAATGGTTCCATAACCCCCTGGAGCCCAGAGCATTGGCCCTTGCAAAAGTCCCACCAGGGTTCAGTGGGTTTCATGCAGGACTGGAAATTAATATTGATAGAGCCCTCAGGGACAGCTGGGGGTGTTCAAGCCATGCTGATGTGCAAATCAAACTCCTTACAGAGTTACTGAAGCACAAGCTGCAGTGACGATGCAAACAAGGGATGTTTCCATGCTGGGCTGGCTCCAGCCTATCCTGGTTGTCTCTGGGTTCCACCCAAGTACGAGGAGGTGGGAGCTTTGCTGACCCTGACCTGGCATTGCCTAAAAACGTGGGGACAGCAGTGCCTGGGGCTGTGCTGGCCCCGTGCTATCCCTGTTCCCAGTCCCACTGGCTGCCTCCATCCACCCTGGAGCTCCAGCAGCTCCCACAGCCCATATCAGAGAGTGGGTAAAGCCTTTGAAATGGCTCCTCAGAGGAGACCTGCTGGGATTTCTGAAGCTGCAGACGCTTCAAGACAACCTCGCTCTGAAACGTTTAATTAGGAGGGCTGGGAGGGAAGGAGGAGGGAGCCCAGGGGGGAAAAGCTGGGGAAGAACTGGCAGTGCAGGGGTTTGGGCTCCAGCAGCTTCCCCAGTGCAGGGGATTCTCCAGAGCCATGTGGGGCAGCCCTGTATATCCCCCAGGACCATGTTCGGGAGAGGCTGGGAGAAGGAGACAGGAAGAGAAACGCAGAAGGAGATTCCAAACGACTCCTGCGGCCGCTTCCCAACAAAAAGCCCCTTCAGCCGGAGCGGCCGCCCCGCGCCTGCCGCCAAGGGCAACATTTGTGCATGTGGAGCTGTACGGAAACGTGTTTATTTTCCAGCACATTCCCTGACCTGCTGCGTGCTCCGGGAGGCGGGGCAGGGCCGGGGGGAGGCAGCGACCGGGCGCTCCGGAGCCGCTGGGAGCGGGCAGAGCTTTCCCTGCATCAGTGGGAGCAGGGCCAGCTCACACCCTCTCGAAAACCCACCCCGGAGCCCCTGCGTGACCCCCATGACACCCACATCCCCTCCTAATGGTTGGACTCGACGATCTTAGAGGTGTTTTCCAAGCTCAATCATCCTGAGATCCTTTCTCCCCGCAGCGCCAGCTGAGTGTGAAGCGCTCCATCCTTCCACAGCCGGGAGCAAGGATGGTGGCAGCCAAAAATCCCGCGGCACATCACTCCTGGGAGCACCCGAAGTGGGGAGATGAGTGGGAGTCCCCGCGCTCACCCACCCGCCCACGGGCCGTGTCCACTAGAGGGAGAGCGTGGCCGCTGCCTCCCACCCCCGGCCCCGCGCGGAGCGCTGGCTGAGCTGGAGCCGGGTGTCCCTGCAGCCCCCCGGAGCCGGGATCGCCCTCCCCGCAATCCCCCCGGCTCCCACGGCCACCCTCCCACGGCACGCGTGGCCCCCCGGAGCGGGGCAGTGGGTGCTGTCCCAGTGGGTGCAGATGCTGAGCCGGGGGGTGCTGGAGGGCAGGGGGGGCCCCCCATGCACCGGCCACGTCATTCGGCAGCTGCTTCCTGGCCAAAGGTGCGTGTAATTGCTACCAGACGTCGTTATGCTGCGTGCTAATTAACCCCGGGCTGCTGCGGTTCTCCCTGCGAGCCTCCCCCCGGCTGATGGATTTGGGGGGCAGAGCCAGAGCAGTGCTGGGAAACCCCCAATATCCACAGGGAGGGAGAGGAGGGGGGGACAGGGAGCAAACTGAGTCCCCCGGGGTCACACTGATGCTGTCCCTGCACCGCCCACCGGGGCAAACTGTTACTGAGTTTAAAAACAAGGAAACGCTCCTACCCCTCGCGAGTGGCAGCTGGAGGGAAGGACCCCCCTGGGATCAAGGCCATTTTGGGGCTGATTCCCAGTCAGCTGCCTGGGGGTCTCCTGGAGATCACACCCGCGGTGACAGTGTTTGCTCACGGGTTCTTGTTAAACACACCTGAATGGAGACATTTACCCAGGATTTCACGTTATTAACAGCCGCAGCAGGAAAAGGTCGGGGAAAGCAAAAGCCGATGTTATTTCCCAGAGGAAATGGGGAGAAGATGCTGCTGGGGTTTCCTGCAGCAGCTCCACAGCAAACGGGAATTTTCCCCTTTAAAACACCCTGATTAAAAAGCAGCAAAATAAAAAAAATTGCTAGAAGGAACCCCCCTCAGGCTGCCCGGGATGTGTTGCTGCGGCGGGGATGCCCCGGAGCCATCGCTGGACCAGGATGCTCCAGAGCATCGCTGGGTGCCGCTGGCACCATCCCCATCCATCCCAACCCATCCCCGGCCCTCGGGGGCGTTACGTGAGAGGATTAATTACATTTTACACACAGAGCTTAGCGCAAGGCTCGGTGTGCTCATGCATTATTCATGCTTTCAATAACACAGCTGATTTATTAATGAAAAGGTCAGACTCCCTGGAAGTGGAGGCTTGTTGGAAAATTGCTTTGGGATGGGATGTTTCGGAGGAGCTGCTGGAGCGAAGGCGGCTCCGGGCTCGGCAGTGCCGGGGCAGGGATGGGGCGGTGGGAGCTGCCCTGTTCCCTACAGCCCATTAATGCTCCGGAGATGCACGTCCTGCTCCAGACAGCGGCGGAAATGGATGTGCAGGAGCCGGGAATATGGGAGCGCCTACAGGGGCGGCTCTGGCTGCCTCCGAGCCGCTCCCGCAGCCATGGAGAACCTGGGGAGCCGAGGAGACCCAGAGCTTCCACATCAGCATCTCGGGCTCGCAGGGAGCAGGGAGAAAGCCGCAGGCAGCCAACCCCTCCCTCCAGCGCGGGGCCGGCCGGGAGAGCTCCGAAATAAGAGTGAAGGAAGGAAATGCTCAGAGCGGCAGCTGTTTTCCCTGAGGTTACTCCTGGGGACTCACAGCCTACCTGCCTCTCAGCCTGGTATTTATCTTGGCCCCGCTTTGGGCACCCCCTGCCCTCTCCTCACCTCTCTGGGAGGGAGCAAACGCCGCGCTTGGGGCTGATCCGCAGCCAGCCTGGCTCTTCCCGGGAAATAACGGGAATATCTACGATGTTTTCACACTCCGGGGTCTCTCCCGTGTCCCTGACACGGGGCATGTGACAGCTGAGAGGACGGGTGTGGGGATCTGCAGACAGCAAAGGCAGCAGTGGTGGGAGCACAGAGAGCATCCCAAACGTGGACCAACAGCGAAGGGTCAGCCCTCCCCTCCTTTCCCGAGGCAGCCGAGACCAGGTGTCCAGCTCAGCTCCGCAGTGCGCTCCCTCTGCCTTGGAAGGAAGAGAGAAAACTGAGCCCACAAGCCAGGGAGAGGTCCTGGGGACCCCAGACCCAAAGTGCTCCACTGCACAATTCCAAAGGGAAGGAAGGAGAGAAGAGGGGAGACAAACCCCCGAGGGGCTCCTGGGGTCGTGCAGGTGGGGATGCAGCCGAGGCACAAGCTCTGAGGAGATGTAGAGGGTCAGGGGCGAGTGGGGAGTTGTTGGAACCATTTTGGGCATGGAAAGGGCCACGATGGAGACCTGGACACTGCCAGGCTGGGAGCAGAGCCCCTCCGTGCCCTGCGATGCACACAGAGCTCTGGCAGTGGGGACACTCACCCCCAAGCCCCAAAAATCCGCGCACTGGTGATGGTGGTCCCGGGAGCAGCTCAGACTCGGCTGCCAACGGGAACGGGAGCTGTTCCCTCCCTGCCAGCAGCCGGGAGATTTCCAAGCATCCCTACTCAGGGCTGTCGGGAAGGAGCCGCTTTGATCATCGCTAATTATTGCTCATGGGCTGACAGCACCCGCCGGGGCTCTGCGGCTCCCTGCCCACCCCCCACTCTGCCGCGGCTGCCCACGGACCCCGGGCAGCCTGGGCCCNCACTCCCCACGGACCCCCAGCAGCCTGTACCCACTCCCCACGGACCCCCGGCAGCCTGTGCCCACTCCCCACGGACCCCCAGCAGCCTGTACCCACTCCCCACGGACCCCCGGCAGCCTGTGCCCACTCCCCACGGACCCCCAGCAGCCTGTGCCCACTCCAGCGGCCCCACAGGATTATCCACACCCCCCATCCAGGGAGCAGACGTGACCAGGGCACAAAGGATGTGCCCCAAACCCGGGGGCATGGCAGAAAGGGACATCACAACCCCCAACCAAGGGGTCAGGTCCATCCAACACCCCCCCTCTCCAGGTGCTGTTTTGATGTCCCCCCACTGCTGCCAGGACCCCACGTTTCCCCCAGATGCCTCAAATCAGCTGCACAGCAGCGACAGCAGCGCACGCCCACGCCCTGCTTCGTGCTCCTGTTTATCTCCAAAGCTTTTCTTTTCCGTAAAAAAATCCCCAAACTCCTCTGCCTTTAATCTGGAGGAGTTCTGCAGCTCGGAAGAAGCCAGAGCACAGCGCCCAGAGCCGGGGCAGCGAGGGCAGAGGTTCTCTGGAGTGGCCCTGGCAGGGCTCAGCTCTGCTCAGGAGAGGCTGTGGGCAGTGGGGTGGTTTGGGAAGCCAGGTGGCAGGAGCAGGCAGGAATGCTGATGGCTTTCCCAGGCAGCTGATGTTTCTCTTTTCCTTTTTTTTTTTTTTTGTTCATATTTCAGATGCTTTAGAGAGAAAAACAGCCCGTTTGGGAGGGGAGCTCAGTGCCATGACCTTCCCGGATCCTGGGGGCAACTGGGAGGCACTGGGGAAGGGCTGAGCAGGCCATGGGACAGCTGGGATTTGGGTGCCCATCCCAGGGCTGGGGGGATGTTCCCAGCTGGGACAGGATCTCCCCCTCTCCTGCCAGCTCTGTGCCCCCACTCCAGAAGTCCCCACTACCAGGGCAGTGGATCTGGGGGGCTTTGCCTTTGCAGAGCAACAGCAATGACAGATAAAGACACCCTGGGACAGGGGACATTTGCCCTGCTACTCTCTGATGGTCCTTGCAGAGCCAGGAGGGATGCCCAGAGCTCGACTGTGCCCCAGGACCCTCTCCCTGTTTGCTGCCCGATGCAGCTCAGACTGCTGGGTGATAATTTATTAATCTCTATACGACTTTATATTTGTCCTGTATGGATTTACATTGGGCTCTCAGTGTGGCTGCTGCCCTGTTTGCAGGGAGGTTTGGGTACCAAATTCAGTGAGGACGACGAAGAGGAAGAGGAGGAGGAGGAGGTTTCCACTAAGCCCTCAAGGCTGAAGAGGAGAGATCTGGGTGAGGAACTGGGCTGGGGACACACGTTTGGGGACAGCACTTTGCAGGAGGACTCTGGGGGCTCCCTGCTCATGGGAAACATGACGTGAGAATTTCCCCATCCAGGAGCCTCAGGTAGTGGCTGGAATGAACCTGCTCCCTCCTGCTGTTTGTTCAGGAGAGCTGGGAGGCTTCGGAGAGGAGCTGGTTCAAAGGGCCTTTGAAAACATGAATTGAGGGCTCTGAGCAAGGAAATACTGAGTTTTTTCCTTCTGCTCCTTGGACAGCTGCAGACAGCACCTGGATGCCTTCCGAGCCTTGAGGAGAGAGAGGCAGCTGGGACCTTGCTCAGCCTCAAATCACAGAGCCATCAGCCTGGGAAATGTCCTGTGCCCTTGTCCCCTCTGGTGAGGGACAAGGGGCTGCTGCCACGTCCCATCCTGGGCTGGCTGAGTGCAGGGCTCTGGGTTTGGCCATCCATCACCCTGGGGAGCAGCATGCCAGGCTGGGACTGGGAGGATGGCAGCATCCTGCTGTTGGTCCTGACACCAGGTAGCACCCACGAGCAGGAGGACCAGGCGATGCCCACCCTGCCATGGGCAAACACCTGCACCACAACCCCGGGCACTGGCAATAAACCACAGCAACCTGATGGGACCTGGGGACATGGCAGCTCCCTCCTGTGCTCCCGGGGGGATTTGCACTTGGATAATCTCATGGAAACTCTCCTGGCTCCCTGCAAACCCCATGGCTCCCAAACATGTGTCAGTGTGTGCTGGTAACCAGGCTCTGCTGGCCATGGAGATGTCAGTGCTCAGCACACGGCCAGGGATGGGCGAGGGAGCAACGGGATGAGGAAACGCTTCAGAGTTTCCAGCTCTGTTCCAAATTAAACACTTAACCTTTGCAAACACATTTTACAGTGGCTGTAATGAGCTCTGACCCTCTTTGTGCTGAGCCATCCTCTCCCTGCACGGCCCAGGACACCAGCCATGCTGTGAGAGGAGGCACCAGGGCCTGGAGAGGGGGGTTGAAGAAATCCAATGTCTTGGATTTGCAGGGAGGGGGATCAGAGCCCACATGCTGAGACCGTTGGGTCTCCAGAGCCACCTCCACTGTGGAATGGGCCACAGGACATTGCTGGGGCTGGGTACTGTGGGGGTTGAGCCCACCCCATAATAATCCACAGGCCCCAAGAGACCAGGGAGCGATTACTTGAGGCTCCAGAGCCCCAAAGACAGCCTGTAATTACAGTGGACTGGGGCAAAGGCTTCCCCAGCCTAGTCTGGCTCCCAGCATTTCCCAGTGCCAGCAGCCAAGTCCCAGCTGGGGAGGGGAAGGGGCAGAGGGGTTTGCCCTCCCTCCCTCAGCCTGGGCTCAGCCCTTGCAGCTCGTTGCATGCAAGGGAAGCTGTGGAGCATCTCCTGTGGAACTCTGGTGATACCAGGAGCTCTGGGAGCATCCAGGGCTGGCACATGGGCCCCAGGGCCAGGGCACTGCCCAGCACTGCCCCAGGGCACTGCCCAGCAGCCCGAGCCCCAGTCAGAGTTTCCAGCAGAGCTCCAGGACTTGCTCGGCTGTTGCTCCATCTCCGGGTGACCGACTCCCTCCAGATTCCCTCAAATCTCGGTTCAAGAATGTTGTTTGGGCTGAAGAATGTATTGCTGTAAAAGACAAAAGGGAGAAGGGAGGTCGGGGTGAGCAGGGAGGTCGGGGTGAGCAGGGAGGTCGGGGGAGGGTTCGCTCTGTTCTTCCTCTCTGACCTTCCCGTTTCGGGATTGGAGGCGCAGCCGCTGCCCCAGAGCTTTGCCAGATGTTGGGCTTGTTTCCCCCTCCCAGCCCAGCTTAGGCTGAGCCCAAAGGCACCCAATGTTCCCTGCACCTCCCCACTGCCTGCACCCCTCAGGACCCCATTTCCCTGCCCATCTTTCCACTGCCTGCTTGTGTTGCAGCCATGGGGGCGTCCAGGTGAGTTTTTTCAGCAAAGCCCTTTGAACAGGAGCAGCAGAGCCCTGGGGGGGCACCTGAGATGACAAAAAGCCATGGAATGCTCCCCCAAGCACAGGGAATCCCAGGCTGTCCTGCAGACACCAGTGCTCTCACTCCAGGGCATGATTAGAGGAAGAAGAGGGTTCCCTGCCTGGCACAGAGGGATGAAACAATGCAGAGGTGCCTGGAGAGGGGCACTCTCTGCCAGTGCCTGCAGGAAATGTTTCTCTGTGTTTTACAAAGACTAGTGAGGAAGAAGAGGTTCACCTTGTGAACATCCATTAAGACCACTCAAACCTGGGAGCCACAACCTCCAGGCTCTGACTCCAGAGCCTTTCTGCTCTCATTTGTAGAGCGAGCCTGGATGCAAGGAAGGGGCTCTGGATTGTGGCTTCAACAGCTCCTCTCCAAGGAGGTTCTGCAGGTGATGCCCAACACTTTTCCACCATCCTTCCTGCAGGGGAGAACCTGCAGGACCAGCCAGGGCAGGGCACAAACAGCCCTGTGTTCAACACCCCCGAGCCCAGTGGGACTGGTGACCCCCTCCCAGGACAAGGAAATTAGAGGAAAATAGCAGGAGTGGGAGGACAGAGCAGCCAACAGCTCCAGAAAAGCTGCAACTTCTTGGAACCGTGGAAGAGGCAGAAATAACTTTTCCATGAGTAAAAAGGGAAGCTGCCGAGGTAGCCGTGTTTATGAGTGTTGCTGTTGTTGGATGCTTCTGGTGGGTTTAATCCTCCCTTCATCCAGGCAGAAGGAGGTTCAGCCTTAGCAGGAGCATCACGGAAATGTTCTGTTTCTCTGTTATGCTGTGGAGCATCCAGTCCCCACGCCAAAATGCTCCTGATAAATCCATGTCCATCCGCAGGGAAGCCGCTGCTCCCGGCTCCCAGATCTGCAGATTAAAGGCAAACTCGGGCCAGCTTCAGTGGTTTCAGATACAAAGCTCCAAAGCGTTTGATCAAAACAACTGGAACAAACCCAACCAAAATAGTCCCCGTTCACATCAGTTTGGATTGGAAAAGCAAAGCAAAGCGATAGAGGCAGTGATGAGACCCAGCCTGGGACGGCTGGAATAACCACTCCGGATGGGATTATGCAGTGATAAGGACCACTGGCTCCCAGCAACAGGACAGCGTGTTCCCAGCTCCTGTCACCAGTTCAGGGCTTCCTTTGAACCATCAGCAAAGGGGAATTGGTGTTTATGGGGAAAGATGTCAAAAAGCTTTCACGGAAGTCACTTGGGAAGCGCGAGGAGCTGGTTTGTGCTGGGCTGAAATGAGCAGGAGCTCAAGGTCCCATCAACACCCACCTCGTGCCAGGCAAGGGAGCCCTGCCAGCAGCTTGGGAGATGGGGGATAATTGGAGCATGAGATTCCAAGGTTGGATGGAGGAAAAAAAAAGACATGTGTTGTCCCTCAGACAGTAGATTTTTCACTTCCCTGAGAAAATTCTAATCTGCCCAAGATGAAAGTCCTGGTGACTGTGGGGAACACACAAACTGAGCTTAAGCACATTGTTATTTCCTGGTTTAGGCTGGGAAAGGGGGATGTGGCTGTGGGGAATGGCCCCATTTGGAACCATCCAAGCAGGGTCAATCTCCACATCAGCCCAAGGCCTCACTCCCCTCCTTGCTGTGGTGAGGGATTTCTCCAGCTGCCCCAGCAAGGTTTGAAGGGGACAAAGATTTGCTGCCAAAAAAGCCCCGTTTTGCTGGGGTTTTCTTCCCTCTCCTCTTTTCCCAGTTGAAGGCACAGCTTTCTCTAAATCCTCTCTCCTTGCAGATCCCAGCACAGCGAGCTCTGCTTTCCAGGCACACTCTTCCTTCCCAAAAAAAGACCAGACTCTGGCAAAGTCCCCAGTGCACAGTGTGTCCCTCCAACCCCAGCCACCAACCACCCTGCACATCCTCCCTCCTCCCTGCAGGACCTCGGCAGCGATAAGGATCTCGGCAAGGCTCCCCGCAGGAAGAGGATGTTTTGGCTGGGCAATCTCTGTGGAAAGCAAGGAGAAAGCGAGCCCGGAGGGAGCTGGCACCTGCTGAGCCCCACTAAGTCATTCCAGGCTCCTGGGAGGACCCGGGCATGCTGCTGGAGCCGGGCAAGGCGCGGCGATGGGCGGTTTGGACTCCTCCTTTGCTTTCCTTGTGGGAGGAAATGCTTGGAGAGCCCTGGAAGAGCTGCCTCCAAATGCACAGGGAGCCAGGATGGGGACTGGGGGGGCTGTGACAGCGCCCCTTGCTCCCCCACTTTGCAGGACCCCCCCAGGGCAAGGCTGGCAATGGGATGAGCCCTGTGGCACAGAGAGCCCCAAACCCTCTGCCCAGCCACGGGTCACCCTCAGAACACGCTCCCCTGTCCCGTCTCCCCACACCCACCCCTGGCTCAGCCTCGGGGGGATGGATGAGACCCTCATCCCAGGGGGATGGGCACAGCCTGCAGAAATGCCAGCTTGGCATCTCTGTCCTGCCAAGCTGGAGACAAATTCCCACTGTCACAGTGGCTCTTTGGTAGGCAATTTATTTATTTTGGATGCTGCAGCCTTATCATTCATGGAAATGTTTATCCCAAATATTTAATAGTGGGACTGCATAAACTGAGGCTTCCTGGGGAAGGAGCCCAGGCTGCCATCGGAGCAGGACTAACGTCTCTTCTCCTGGTACTGTAAAAGTTAAGGATAATTTCTTGTTTCTCCCAAAGAATCCCATCCTCAGCACCTCAAAATCTGATATTTTTCAATCTGGCCAGAGGCCTCTTCATCATTCCATGATGAGAAACACAGGAGACCTGACAACAGCCCTTTTAAAAACAACATCCCAATTCCACTAAGTCGTTAAACAGAGAGAGCCTGAAAAGTGCCAACACTCCTATGAGAAAAGACGGGAGAGAGAGAGAGAGAGAGAGAGAGAGGGAGAGGGAGAGGGAGAGAGAGAGGGAGGAAAGAAAAAGCAGGTTATTTATAACGCCAGGCAGCATTAGGGTCTCTCCAGTCTCTGCTGCAAACTGGCTGCTGCTGGGAGGTCACTCCCCAAACCCTGCCGAGCCCGTGACCTGCAAGCGCCGTGTTTGCTCTGGGCTCCGGGGCGGGCACAGGCTCTGCAGAGTGGCAGACACACTCCCATGCTGCCTGCCACACGGGCGAGCCCCGAGCAGCACAGCGAGCCTTTGCACAGGAGGATCTCACCTTGGTAAGTCCAGCTCTATATTTATTAGGATTTTTTTTATTTATTTGTTTTGAAGCCTGATTTCCATACCTGTGCCTCGGCGGGCGGGCGGCTGCCATGGGAAGCACATGCCAGCGACACGGGTGGCACAGCTTGAGCGCCAGAGCTCCCACACCACAGGAAAGCCCTTCCCTCCTGCCCACCTCTCCTGCTGCCCACCTCCCATCCCACTCCCCTCCCTTCCTGCCCATCTCCTGCTGCCCAGCTCCCAACCCACCCATCTCTCCTGCTGCCCCTCTGGCAGCTCCATGCCCACTTGGCTGGGAGCTGGACACCTTCACTCATGGACACCCAGGGCTGGCAGTGCCCCCCTGCCCATCCCATTCCTAGGAAAGGGGAGCTGGTTTCATGCCTGGCATGGGAGCAATGGGCCGAGCCCATGGATGGCCACAGTCCATGAAGACCCTTGCTGCAAAACCTGCTCCTTTTTGGAATGAGAAGCTGACCCCGTTAGCTCAGCAGCCTCTGGCACAGAGCTGGGACATGAGGAGGTGACACAGATCTTGTGGCTGAAACACTCAGGTCAGATCCCACCCCAAAACCTGGGATGAAGTCCACCAGAAGGGGAGAAGCAACTCTCAAATGAAGAGGGAGACAGTAGTGACTGCTGGGGACAGGCTTGGGGTCACCAGCAGGTTGGAGTGGGGCACTAGGAAAGGTGGAGGGACCCCATGGATGGGTCCTGCCCCAGAGGGGCCCCTGGGAAGGGGCTGCCAAGTGGCTGTGCATGGGTGGAGAAGCCGCCGGCTCTGGTATGTCAGCAGGCACAGTGCCCTGGAGCAGCAGCAGCAGGAGGAGGAGAAACTCCTCTGCCACTGCCAAGCTCCCCCATGGCACACAGAACATCCCAGAGGATCACATCTCCTCTGCCTCCATACAGAGGGAAGGCAGAGAAGGAGAAAGCCAGGGAGCTGTGTCGGCCCAACACCAGCTCAATCCCCCTTTTCTTCCCATGCCAGCACAGCCACAGCCTCCTGCAAACTGTGCCCTCTTTGTCTGCCAGGCCAGACATCTCCTGAATGCTGCAGGCTGGGGACACGGCGAGGGGTCACCAGGTGACCCCACGGCCACCCCTGGCACGGCGAGAGGGGACACTGGTCCCTGCTCAGCCCTCGCCTGCCCCGCGGCTGCCGGGGCGGAGCTGGCAGGGATGAGCTCTCAGCCACGTATGTAGGAGCCACAGGAGGGAGCGACTCCTCTCCCGCTCCCCCAGCACGGCCCTGCGCCTTTCCTGGAGGCTTTTCAAGCTGCCTCGCTCCGGGACGCCCTGTGTGCTCCTTAATCCCGAGATGGGGAGTCAGGATGAACAGCCACAGCTGGAGTCCTCCTGCTGCAGCACCAGGGCATGGCACGGGGTGGCTGCAAAGCCCATGCCAAGCCACAGGGACTGGGGTCAGCCTTGCCTTGCTCCCTGCTCTCCTCTGGATCCCAGCCCTCGTGGCTGAATGTCACCAGCAGGTTCCATCACCAGGTCTGGTGACAATCCCTCTCCCTGGGGACACCGAGGGGCCAGCGGGTGCTGCCCCTTCTCGTGTTGGGGCTGAGCTGGGGAAATCTAAGCTTGGGAGTGGTTTCATTTCAAAAATAAGCCAGAACTTGTTTACCAGGATTTACATCAGTCCTGAGCATCCTCCGTGTTCATGGGGGAAGGGAGAGCTGGATGAAACCCACAGCAAATCGTGTCGCCTGCAAGTGGAGCACAAATATAGCTCCGTAAAAGATGCCTTGAGCTCCATGGAAAGATGCCTTGAGCTCCCGAAATCAACCTGAACTGGCAGCTTTCCCTCTCATTCACTCATCCAGAATCTGCCCAAGCCCCTTCCCTTCCCTCCCATGCAGAGCCAAGCCCAGGCACCTTGGAGCAAACCCTGTGTGACCTTACACAAATCCAGACCGCGTGTCCTGTATCTCCAACCTCGACTCATTTCTAGCCCAAATATCCATAAATCAGGATTTTGCAAGTAAATCTCCACTGGGATGGAGGTTTCTTGCAGGCTTGAGGTGAAAAGGGGCTAGATCAGGTAACTGCACACAGAGAACATGTCTGCTGCTGTGGCTTTTTGGGTGGGATTCACTCAGGTCCCCTGAGCACCGCCAAGTACCACCAAGCCCATCCAGTATCTATGTCCCACCTGCTGTGGGATCAGGTCTGACACTGCTGATGGTTTCCTCCCTCCTTCTCTCTTCGCAGGTCCCTCCAGCACCATGTGTTGGGCCACCATGCTCATCCTGGCCGGGCTCTGCGGGGCCTCTCTGGGCCAGTACAATGAGGAGGAGGACCTGGCGTGGCTGCAGTACTACATGAGGCAGTCCCGGGTGGCCTCCTACAACTACATGCCCTACTACGAGGACGAGAGCCCCCCATACGTGTACTCCTACCCTGCAGCTCCGGACACGGAGCCAGAGCCCGGCCCAGAACCCCAGCAGGCCCCTTCCTGGCAGTGTCCCCAGGAGTGTGACTGTCCCCCGAACTTCTCCTCGGCCATGTACTGTGACACTCGCAACCTGAGGTACCTGCCCTTCGTGCCCTCCCGCATGAAGTACGTCTACTTCCAGAACAACCACATCACTGCCATCCAGGAGGGAGCTTTCGACAACGCCACGGAGCTGGAGTGGCTGGCGCTGCACAACAACCAGATCAGCAGCGAGAAGATGGGCAAGAGGGTCTTTGGGAAGCTCAAAAACCTGGAGAGGTTGTACTTGAACAACAACAACCTCACCAGGCTGCCCAGCCCCCTGCCCCGCTCCTTGAGAGAGCTCCACCTGTCTTACAATCAGATCTCCAAGGTCCCCTCCAACGCTCTGGAGGGTCTGGAGAACCTCACAGCCCTGTACCTCAGCCACAACTTCATTTTTGAGATGGGGGCATCCCTCAAAGGGCTCAAGTCTTTGATACTTGCTGATCTGAGCTACAACCACCTCAGGAAAGTCCCGGACGGGCTCCCAATGTCCTTGGAACAGCTCTACCTAGAGTACAACTACATCAACACCATCCCTGATGACTATTTCCAGGTGTCTCCCAGGCTGCTCTATGTCCGGATGTCCCACAACAGCCTGACAAACCAAGGGCTCTCCACCAACACGTTCAACAGCAGCAGCATCCTCGAGCTGGACCTCTCCTACAACCGGCTCCAGAAGATCCCCCGGGTCAACACCAACCTTGAGAACCTCTACCTGCAGGGGAACCAAATCAATGGTGAGCAGGAATGTGTCAACCAAGGCATGGTGGTGAGGGGAGGGTGGTGCAGGAGGTGGTTGATGGTGCAGGGGATGGGTGGAGGTGCAATAGAAGACGGGGAGATGGGGATGCAGAACCTGTAGGAAACCACGTGGGGTAATGGTTTGGGCAGGAATATGGAATCTGGGACATTTCCAGGTGGCCCTGGCAAGGCAGGAATGGGACCTGTTGTATCCAACACACATGGAGCCCAGAAGGCTCCTGTGTGATCCATGGGGTCATTGCTCTGGGAGCTCTCAGTGACCAGAGCCCTCAATGCAGCATCTTCTGCCAGGGCTGAAATTCACTCCACTTAATACACAAATAAATAAAAGGAACAGATTGTTCTGGGGCTGCTATTTATAAAAATAAGCTAGAAAAATAAACCCCGAAGCAATCTCCTGGAAAAATCCAGCCTTGCTCCTGTCACCTGCCAGACCCCAAGGGAAGGACCCTCCAGGATCCCTGTGCTGGAGGCCCTGAGGGATTGGAGTGCCAGGGCTGGGCTGGGGACAGGGATGTGTCAGTGTTGCAGAGAAAACACACAACCCCGCACCGGGGAACTGACAGAAACACAGAAACAAGAACAGATTCCCAAATGTTTGCTTTCAAAATCTGTAGCTGTTACTGTCTGCCCACAAATGCCACGGAGCTGCTCGGGCTTGGCAGCAGCTTCTCCTCCCTCTGCAGGTCCTGCCCCTGCCCCTTACAGCACCTGCGGCTCCAGGTGTGCTGCACCAGCCCCTTTGGGTGCAGCTGGCCCGGGGTCGTGCCCCTCCAGCCCCCCAAAGCCCAGTCTGTTGGCACAGACCGTCCCCAGCATCCTCCTGCCTTCCCCAGCAGCATCCCAGCCCGGAGCTTTGCTGCCCTCTAGTCCCAAATCCTGCACGAAAAAACGTGTTTTGCAGTTTGTTCCATCTCCTCCTTCCAGACCCAGTCTGGGCTGGGTTGGAATTTCCCTGCCTGGTGCTGGCAACAGATGAACGGCGAGGGAACGTCTGGGATGGGGACAGGGACATCCTTTCTCCTGGGGGTGCCATGGTGGCCAGGGCAGTCAGGGGATGAAGACTGCAGCATGAGAAACCTCAAGAAGAGGCTGCAAAGACAATTCCTGATGAAAGGCAATGCTTTCCATAGGACTCCACCCTAGAGCACTCCATCCCAGCTGGGCAACGGAGCCAAGGCCTGTGTCCAAACCTTGCATAGGCACAAACCTGCCTGCTCCTTCTGACTGTAGCCAGGAGCATCAGGAACCCTTTTAGCTTAAGAGAGGAGGGTGTTAAGTCCAAATTCACAGGAATAATCAGTGATTTGGTGTTGCCTTATTTTCTTTTCCTGCCCACCTTAACATAAGTCAACTCTTGGAGGTCGATACCTCAGACAGAGCAGCCCCTTTGCCATTTCTCACATCACTCCCCAAAAATCAGCTGCATCAGGAAGGTCTGAGGGGCCTGAAGCCGGTGCTCAGCTCCATCCTCTCTCCTCCACAGAGTTCTCCATCAGCAGTTTCTGCTCCGTGGTGGACGTCATGAACTACTCCCGGCTCCAGGTCCTGCGGCTCGACGGGAACGAGATCAAGAGGAACGCGGTGCCCCCCGACGCCCCCCTGTGCCTGCGCCGGGCCACCGTCATCGAGATCTGAGCCTCCCACCCTCAGGACTTGGCTCCCCCGGCCCTGGGGAGACCCTCACTCCCGTTTTAATGCAGCTTCTCAGCCTGACTTGGCTTCGCAGTAGTGCAATCAGGGGCTCCCTCAGCCCACGTGGGTGGGCAGGAACCTTCCTCCTTCCCCAGATTCTTCCTCCTCCCGGCTCTCCAGCCACACAGGGTGGGGCAGATCCCGGCAGCGACCCCCCTGTGATACCCCTACAGCCACCCCACACAGCCCTGCGTCCCCAGACACCTCCTCCCTTGGACTGGGTGGGATGCAGCGGGCATGGGGCTCATCCCACCCCTGAAACCTGGGCCTGAGCATCTGACCCCATGGGGGCTTCAGGTGGGGTCCTGCAGAACCAGCAGATCTGCACCCACTGGCCATGGGAGGAGCATCCAGGAGGGTGGGAGCTGCAGGAGTAAAGGGTGAAAGATATCCAGGCTGGAGCATCCACCCCTCAGTCTGGGATGAGGAAGAGCAAATCCACTCCTTCCCCTCCTTTTTTCCCCTTTCCTTCAGCCTCCTGCTCCAGAACTAAGGGAGAGAAACCTTTCCTGCTGCTGGAGTCAGAGGGAATCCCCCTAAGGAACAGCCTGGTTACAGGCCATGGCCGGGGGGCTCAGATCTTCCTCCCAGCCCACTGGATCAGGGCAAGGTGGGGGCTGAGGGATATGGAAATTCCTGGTGCTGTCACCCCCAGCTGCCTGGGCACCCCCAGCTTGGCTCTGAGCTCCCTCCCTGCCCAGGCAGCCCAGGGGTATCCCAGTTAAAACCAAAACCAACCCCAAAACCTCACGGTACCACGTGCACCCACAGCACGTCTGAATTCACCAAAAGCCAAACCCACCCAGCTCGGATCCTTGGGCGGTTTAGTTCGAGGACCAAAGGGGCAGCTGAGCTTTGGGAATGACCTGCAGGGGTCACCCAGACCCTTCGCGTTGTACCTGCATGCAAAGAGCGTAAACCACCCCAAAATCCTGTACTCTCACAGCATGAACTGTAGCCACCAAACCGACCAATAAAGCCCTTCCTTAACTGCACCACGCGCGTGTGAGGAGCCCCCGGCGTGGGCGTCGGGGCTGCTCCGAGCTCTGCAGCCTCTCCTCCCGCACGTCAGATCTTCTTCCAGACATAATCCAGGCTGGAATTGCCGACTAGTGGCCGTCCCAGACATGGCATGTGCGTCCGGAGCCTTCCCCGCGCCGCGGAGCTGCCGCTCCACCGCACCCATGGGGGTCCCTGCAAGGACATTTATAGGAGGAAAAATACCATGGAAAAGTGTCAGCGGAGAGATGGGGGGATGGCGGCACCGCTGGGTGTTATTTTCCGGATGTTCTCCGGGCTTCAGCCCTGCTGATTTTTAACAGCTGGGCTGGACGATGCTTAAAAAATGGTAATTTCACATGGAGGGGACCAGAAGGTGCCATTTTCCAGCCCATGGGCTCGACTGGCTCCAGGCTGGGAGCAGCCAGGGAGGCAGAGCCCGTGGGCACTCTGTGGGATGCAGCAGGTGGGTCCCCAAAAATCCCTGGTCCAGGGAGATACCCCCAACTCCAGCCAAGGCTCCTGCAGGAGCCAGGCAGGAGGAGAGGCAAGAACATCTCTCTCCATCCCCTTGGGCCACCCCTTCCCCATCCCCTCCCACATTCCAGAGCAGCACAGGGACATCCACATCCTCATCACAACCTCCCACAGCCAAACCCCATTCCCCGCAGAGATCTAAATCCTCCTGGAGGCACCGGGACCAAGGACCCCTCCTTGGGGGACCCAACATGTGGCCAGATGGTGGAGGACCCCAGGAACATCACTGGGTGTTGGCATTGCCTGGCACAAGGGGTCCTCTCCAGGCTGGAAGGGTGGTCCAGGCTTTTCCTCCCCAAAGTCAGGTCCCCAAGGAGCAGCACCCAGATTTGGGAGCTGTCCTGCACCCAGGGGTGCCACCACAGTCAGGATTTCCTGAAATGCAGCTCCTCTTGCTCCCAGTTCAGGTCTGAGCCTCAGGGTATTCTCACTCCTTCCCAAAATCAGCCTGCAGGAGCCAAGGGGGCTGAGGGAGGTCAGAGGGGGTTTGTAGGGAGGCCCCAGCCCATCTCTTCAGGAGGAACATGGGAAGGAGGATCTGAGGGAAGCAAACAAAACCCAGCAGAAGCAGCTCCGATGCTCTTCCAGCAGCTACTTTACCCAGGCAAGGCCATGGGATTGCTGATTTACACCAGCTGGGGGGAGGTGAGGGGGCAGAGGGTCAGGGCAACCCCCTGCCCCACTTCTCCCCCTCCCCAAAAGAAAGGGAGAAACCCCATTGGTCCTGGATGAGCCCACGGGCACCCAATCTCTGCCTTGTTGTGGTGGGAATAGCAGGAATGGGGGCTTGGCCCCCCTCCTCAGCCCCTTCCTCCTCCTCCTGTTGCTGGGAGGAGGTGCAGGGTCCAGGGGGCCCCAGCAGCCTGAATCCCACCAGGAAGGAGGAGGAGGAGGGGGGAGTGCAGGGTTTTGTCCGGATCCACAGAGCAGGATAAAGAAGGGGGAAACCCCAAACAAGCCAGAAAAACAGCCCCCTTGGAAGTGCCCCCTGAGCAAAGGGGCTCTGGGGCTGCTGCAGGGGGGACCAGCAGCTGCAGCCCCTCAAAGTCATATTTGGACTGTGGGGTTCTCCCAGGGACTCTCCTCGGGTGGGGGATGCCAGAGCCCCCCCTGCTGCTCCTGCAGAGCTGCAGCCCCCACCATCCCCCCGTGTCCACAGAGGGGCTCAGAGCAGGGACCTGGGCACCCACCTTGGGGCTGCCCCTGCTCAGGACCCCAAAAACCAGCAGCTCCCACTGGGTGTCCCGTGGGGTCAGGCAGGATTATCTCCAGGGTTTCCCTGACACCCCCAGACTCCATCTCCATTTCTCTCCATCTTTTCCCTCTAATTCTATTCCTCCCCTTGCTTTCCCCCCCCTTCCATCATCCCTCAGCTCCAACACTTCCCAGACTGTTTGTAAACATCCCTTTAGGATGTTTCCTCAGGAAGTGCAAATTTCTGTTTAAAAACAACCCCTCAAAATATTTTCTTTGGGAAAAGCACAAAAAAAGCAGCAAGGCAGCAGGCACTGGGTTTGCCCCAACACTGCCAGAGGGGCCCAGGCTGGGCAGGACGCCCCAGCCAAGGGGCACGAGCTCTGGACATGTCCCTGTGCCTCAGACTGAGCGTGTGAGTGTTTGCAGTCACGGCCCAGGGAAGTGTCACTGCTGTCACGTCCTCCAGCACTTCCCTTGGCTCAGTTTTTCTCAGATTCAAACCCTGTCTGGCCCGGAGGGGTCTCGGGACAAAGGGACGGCTGGGTCGGTCCCGGTGCCGCCACCACCCCGGGCCATCTGCAGACGTGCTGGGGCCAGCAATAAAAGTTGATTATTAATAAGCTGCTGGGATCAGGCTGCAGCAGCTGCCACATTGCTGGGAAGAGATAAGAAAACTGCGGAGGCAGCAGGAAAAGACTCCGGGGAGGGGCCCAGCACATGGACCCCCCACTCCCATTTCACAGAGGAACAAACTGAGCCTTTGGGAATCTGGGGGTCCTGCTCTCACAGCTCCACATCAGGAGTAAAAAGAGTTGGGATTTTGGGCCTCAGGATTTTGGGTCTCTGCACTTGGCTCCAGGAGGGTTAGAGCAGCTTGTGGGGGTCTGTCCCCAAAGGGGCTGAGCCACTGGGGAAGGGTGTCCTTGCTCCCCACACACCCCCAGAAGCGTTTGGGCACGGGGGAGAGGTTTGGGCAGGAAATTCCCAATCTGTTCAGCTCCCATTCTTGCCTCCCCTTTTGTTCCCTGGCCATCTGTCCCCAGCCCTGCTCACCCCACGCTCCCACTGCACGTGCCATAAATATCAAGCTGAGCTTTGTCTCTGCTCCAAAAGGCAGCGTGGCCCCCACAGCCCAGCCTACCCCAAAGCTTCTGGGGGCTGGCACAGCCACGGGCGCTCCCAGGGGGGTCTGGGTTTGGGGCTCACAGGCTCAGCAGCACTCAGCTCCCTCCTCCTGCCCCAGCAGGTTGGCACTAAACGGGGGTGCATTGCTCTGACAGCACAACCATCCATGGGATCCATGAGCATGGCCTTGGAGATGGACCCTGTCACCAAACTCATTCCAAAGGATGAAAGGAACAAAAAGGAATTCTCAGCCCGACAGAGCTTGGCAGAGACACCCACCAGGCTCCACATCTCTGGGCTGCCCCCCAAAATCGTGCCCTGGTCCATGCTGACCACCCAGAGGGGGATTTGCCAAGGCAGATCCCAGCCAGACCCTCTGTGGAGTCCCCCCATGGGGGCTGGAAGGGCAGACAAGCTTTGAGGGAGCCCCACAGCCCCCACAGCCACATCTCATCCCAATCCAGCCTTTTAATCCCCACAAAGCAGTGCCCGAGTCAGCCGGGGCAGCTGCTGCGCTCAGCCCCGACCTTCCCCTTCCCCGCGTTATCCGGTGCTATAATAGACACAACCGCCCTGGTAAAAGGGCATTGTCAGAGGAAAAGGGGCCTCGCCCTTGTCTGGCAGCTGGGAACGCCGGGCCGGGGGCTCGGGGCATTGTTTACTCCAGCCGGTTCCCAGTGACATTCCCTGCAGGTTCCCCAAAGGAGCGGGTGTTGCATTCACGGGGGTGTTTTGTCCCCGTGCAGTGACACCAAGAGCTGCCCCATCCCCGTGGGGCTGGCACTGCTGTGCCAGGCACAGGGATACCCACAGGGATGAGTGGCCCTTGCAGGGGGATGGGGCAGGTACCAGTCTGGATGTTGAGATGTTTGGATGTCACAAAACATCCCTACATGAGCTGGCATGTCCTGGGGCACAGACCTCAGTGCCACCCTCAAATCCTTCTCCGTCTGCCATGTCAGAGCCGACTGGGATGTGAGGCTGGCAGGGATTCTCCATAGCTTTAATATCCAGGGGAAGGGGGGAGATGCAGAGGGGACACACAGCACCTCACACACCCTCTGTGGAGTCTGGATGTGTCCCGTGGGACATTCCTGGTGTGACTCCTGGAGACGTGACAGAGGGGGGAGCCCCCCGAGCCCCCCAGCTCTCCCCAGAGCTGGGGAACATGCTCCCCTTGCCAGGCAGGGCTCATCCCAGTCACCAGCTCCAGGCTGGGCCTGGAGACGTGGCCCAGCAGGAAGCAGATGCTGAGAAAAGCAGAGACTCAAAGCCCTGAACAAACCCCAGCAGCTGCTGAGACTCACACAGGGCTGGGACCTGCCTGGGGCTCTGTGTTCCCATCCCAGACACAGCCCAGGGGGAAGGAAAACTGCCCAGGGCACTGAAGGAGCCTGTGGCTGCTCCCACCATCCTGCTGCTGTGCCCTGCCCTCTCGTCACTGCCAGGGCATGGGATGTGTCAGGGACAGGGGCACAGCTTCAGCTGGGGACAGGGACATGGTGCTCCTTGGGGTCACGGGCACAGTTTCTTGGGGACATGGGCACAGCATCACTTGGAGATGTGGGAACAGCAACCCTTAGTGACAGAGCCACAGTGACTCTTGGGGACGAGGGCACAGCGTTCCTCAGGGATGGGATGGCTGGGCACTGCTGTCACACAGCCTGGAGTCTCCAAGGGATGTCCCTCCCAGCACCAGCAGCTCCTCCCGCTGTGGCACTGGACACGTTGGGACACCTCACTCACAGGGTGTGACACAGGGGAGGGATGGAGGGGGCTCAGCACTACATTGCCCGAGACTGACAGGACTCCTGAAACCACAATAATTACTATTATAATGTATAACAGGAATTGTACACAACACCCCCGGTGAGCTCTGCCCTGACCCACGCGGCGCAGAGGCCTCTTTTCTCCTGGCTCTCAGCCCTTCTCTGGGAAACAAAAGGTGCAAAGTTTAGTGGTGCATGAAAGGAGAAACAAAACCACAGCCCTGGCTCAGCCCTGCCGCGGCCCCCCCTGCCCCACCAGACAGATGGCAACAGTTGGCCCCGCTCGCCAGTTGCTGCTGCCGCCAACGAGCCCCTTTTATCCCCCCCAGGTCATAAATGGGAGCGTTGGAAGCGGCCCCAGCGCCGGGAGCAGCCGCTGCGGAGGGGCCGGGATGGGGCCGGGATGGGGCCAGGACTGGCTCTCCCCACGGGGTGCTCAGTGGAAACACAAAAGCAGCTGAAGTGGCTCCTCTCCCCCTGCCCATCTGGAGCTCCTCACCCAGGCACTCACAGCACGGGGGTGGCCAGGGCGAGTTGGCCCCTGGGACCCCCAAACCCCTCGGTGACACCCCAGGAGGGGGGAGATGTGGGGACCCACTGCGGGGCCAGGGTGGGCTCTCCCTCTCCAGCCCCCACTTCTGTCCCATTCCAGCTGCCCATCTCGAGAGGGATGACCTCTCCCAGGGTGTCCCCCATCCCCAACCCCTCCCTGGCAGCAGCAGCACCCCCCCACTCCCCTTTGGGGACCCCCTTCCCTTCTCCCTCTCCAGAATTCTGGCAGTGCCTGCTCCACGTCCACTGCTGCCCAAAAGCTGGCACAGGAGACAGTGAGCTGGCAGGGAACAGAGCCAGGGCTGGGGCTGGGGCTGCCAACAGGTTTTGTGGTTGTTTGGGGGGGAATTTTTTTCATTTCAAGCCAGCATTAGGCACGGCCACCGCCTGCCCCATCTGGCGCTGGAGCCGCTCCAAGCGCCGCCGCCGCGGGGGAGGAGAGTGGGCGACAGCGGCTGCCACGCTCGCAGCTGCCCCTGACCTTTTGGGAGGGAGGAGGGGGGTTTCCATCAGGTGGTTCGGTTTTTAGCAAGGATTGGATGGGCAGAGTGGTTGGTGCCTTTCCCTTGGTGTTGGTTCGAGGGTCCTGGAGGTGTGTGAGGCTGTTGGGGTGCTCAGGGATGGAAAAGTGGAGATGAGATGGGTCGTGACTGTGGAGGGCTCAAGGTCTGGCCTTGGGGGCAAAGGGAAGCCAGAGAGCTGGATCAGGGCAGAGGAGGGAGAGGAAGGTCTGTCAGCAGGCAGGGCAGTCCCCAGCCAGGAGTGGCTCCAGCATCCCAGCCAAGGGACAGAATTCAACACGGGCCCACGGGCCCTGGCAACACAGGAAGGGCTTGGCTCTACCCTGTGGGGTGCAGGGCTGGTGTGGGGCTCCACTGTGGCAGCAAACACTGGGAATGCCAGAGTTTACCGGTGCCAGAGAGTGCCAGCACGGGCAGCAGCAATGCCAGAGTGCGCTGGAGGGCTCCAGCCCAAAATGCTGCGGGCTTGGCACAGCACCAGCCCCTCCGAGCCCCACAAATCACCTCCCCGTTGCCAGGCCACGTGTTTGCAGAGCTCCTACAGCTCTGGCAGGTCCTGAGAAGCTCCTCCAGGCTCTGGAGCAGCGCAGGTGACGGAGCAGCCCTGGCTCCCCCCGTTCCCAGGGCCGGGGCTGGGCGCTGCCGGCTCTGTCTGCCCAGATACAGCGAGTGTGGCTGCGCCCAGGGAGTGCCGGATTGGCCTCGGCTGAACAGAGAGAGCCCGTCCTTCCCATGGCCCTGGGAGCAGATAAGGAGGGCAGGAAGCACCTGGCAGAGACCGAGCCCGTGGGTGCGGGGAGGAGGCTCAGGGTGCCTGGTTTCACTTCTGTCCCTCCTCCAGCTGCAGCCCAGAGCTGCAATGCCATCCCCCCTCACCCTCCTCCCTTCTGAGCAACCTGTCCCTTTTGGAAGTGACCTGGCTCCCTCCCCAGCTCCAGGGTGGGCAGGGGGAAGCACTTCAAGGCAGGGATGTAACACCAGGACTGATGGGGGATGAGGTTTGGGTTCTGTGGGAAGGGCAGAAATAACCCCAACAAGCACTTTCATTTCCTAAATGCTGATGCTGCTCTTCTGGTAACTTAGAACTGAGAAACACCCAATTTCTGCTCAGGGGACTCCAGGAAAGGGAACACACAAACACCCAGAACCAACCAAACCTATTGCCATGTGTGCAGGCAGGTGTGCTGGGCAAAGGGCTGAGCTCTCCCTGAGCACACAGCAAAGGCAAACGCTCCTTTACACAACACTCAGATCTCTGATTACAGTGTCTGGCCCAGGCTCCTGGAATTGGACACTTCCCTGTCCTGTCTGGATAAAAAACACCCCAACAGAAACACAGCAGCAGAAAACAAGCCCAGATTCCAGCAGGTGGAGGAGTGTGGATTTAGCTACTTTCACTCTTTCCCAGTGCACACTCCACATTCCCTGTGTCAGTCCTGTGATGTGCTCAAGGATCTCAGGGGGCCTGGAAAGGGCTTGGGGGGTCAGATACAGATGGACCCAGTTTGTACCTGAGGTGTCCCAACCCTACCAGAACAGACATGACAAGCAGAATAAAAATAGCAGCTCCGTCAGGGGCACACAGGCCGTGCCCAGCGCTCACTCCTCACTCTGTCCATGGCGTAAGAGCTGTATTTTTATCTCAGCTGGGAGCAACCCAAATTTCAGAGGATCCTGGCTCTGCCTGCTGGCCCAAATGCCAGGCACAGGTCAGAGCATGCCGGGCTGGCCGTGGCATGGACTGCCCCAGCCTGGGAACGGGCCTGGAGCCCGGCATCGTGTCCGGGCAGCCCACGCTGGTTTGCACAAGGCTGGGGCAGGAAGGCCACCAACATGTGACTTCCCCGAGCCTTTGAAGCAGGATGACTCCCCAGCTAATCAGCACCTGAGCCACCCATTCCTCCAGCCAGCCCAGTTTCACAACAGCAGCAATTCGGGTGTGTTCATGGAAACTAATGAAGGGATGAGCTCAAACAGGAGCGGCTTTGACCGAGCACCCAAATCCGCCCACAAATTGTTTTCCTCTTGGAGGTGCCACGTTGAGACAGCAGGAGGGAGGAGCTGCTTTGCCCCCTCCAGGGAGAGAGGTGGGATCAGGACTGTGCCCCCTTGGCATCCTCTCTCCAGGAGGGCACAGGGAGCAGTTTGGGGTGGGTCAGGGGGACACTGGCAGGCTGCAACTCCAAAAATGGAGGTTTGGATCAAAACTAGCACAAACTGATTTAGGCAAGGTCCCTAAGCCAGGTCTGCCTGCAGAGGGGGGTCTCCATGCTGGGGATCAGGGTCCCAGCCCTCAGCTGAGGTCACCAGCCTCCCAACACAGCCACAACAGGATCTGCCTGACTCAGCCCCAGCTGCCTGTATCGTGACAGGCCCAGAGCATCCTCCACATGCCTGAGCTCTGCAATGCACTGAGCCCTCACCCTTCCTCCTCTGCTTTCAGTCACTCCTGGAAGGACAGTGGGGGCAGGGAAGCTTCACCAGGAACTGTCCTGTGGCTCCCTCAGATCGTTAGGCCCTTTCTTTCCAAGACTCCATTAAAGCTGTTCCATGGATTGGGTAAGAGATCTGGCAGGTGGGTATGTGACACCTTCATGCCCTGGCAGGACACAGATTCCCACAATCCAGCATGGAATTAATCCCCTGCTGTCCAAGCCAGAGCCCAGCACAGGGAAGGAGAAGGGCAGGACACCCACAGCCCTGCATTAGTCACCAGACCAATTCCCAGCCTGAATTCCTGCAGTTTAGAGGGTCAGGTTTGGAGTCAGCACGTTGACTAAGCAACTTTTTGCCAAACCTCCTCCCTGACGCAGCCGGATGGATACTCAGTCACCCACACTCCAAGTGAGCCCATGGCATTGCCAGTGTGGGATCTGGGCTGCAATCCCAACCCTCACCCTCTCCACGAGCTCCCAGGAAGAACACAGAGCTTGGTTATAATGCTACATTTTTATTAAAGTAACAAAAGCATCCATCTGTCAAAGGATCTGTACACTCTGTATATAAAATACTACTGTACATTAGTAACCATCCACTCCCTCCTCCAAGTCCTTACAGACTTTCTACCATTTTCACCAAATACAAAAAGCAGGTCCCGTTCAACAGTCCAGCTTGGTACAAAAATGACAGAAACCCCCTCAAATACACTGTCTCAAACCACAGCACTCGGCTCTGCAGGTGAGCATCAGGCTTGAAGGCAGAAGGCAACAGAGCACACGAATTCACAGCTTTTACGTGTAACCAGCTACAAGAGAGAAAGGGATTACACCCAAATTTGGTTGGTTTTGAAGCTACAGACACCTTTAACATTGGGCTCCTCCACACCAGGGGCAACAAAAACGAGGCTATTTTGGTTCTGGAGGTGGGGGCACATTAAGAGCATTTATAGTGTATTACTTTGGTGGGGGCTGTTGTTCCTGGAAAACTTTTCTGGGAAGAGGGAGGGAACAGAGTTAAAAAGGGGGTGTAAATCTTAAGACTGCTTTGATGCTGACAAATTGCAACCCAAGGAAGTACCAGCCTTCAGGAGTCTCCACACCCAGCCAAGGAGCCCAGCAAAGCTCCTCCTGGGTGCAGGTCTCATCATGGGTTAAGTGAGGACTCCAAAAAGCACTGAGATCCCTTTACCTTGAAAAGGGAATTTGCTTTTTGGATGTTTCCAAGCACTCCCCTCTCGGTGAGGTCACCTATTGCACAAGTTCACCATGGGAAAAGCCCCAGTGCTTTGTTTCAGCTTCTGCTTTGCTGACGTGAGAAATTGAAGTGGCGCAGAGGGAAGTGATGCAACTCCAGAGCCACACTCTGCTCTTACTGCTCAGGGACAAACAACCACTTGACATTTAAAAAGGATTTAAGAATCGAGGCTGATTTTCCAGTTCTGGAATTGATGAAGCTTACAAAAATCTGAACTTTTCCATGTGAGTAGTCACAGCTGGGGAGCTGTGCTGAACTACTTACTAAAGACCAAGCTAAGAACTGTGGCAGATGGGAGCTTCCTTCCTCTCCCAGAGAGCCCAAGATTTGGAAATATATTGCACAAATGTCTGAGAACTTGAGTCATCATAGGCTGGGCAGGAACAACTCTGGTTTTGCCAGTTAGCTGCCAGGTCAGGAAAGAGGAAGGTTAAAAGTGTGCTGAGAGACAAATCTGGGAAGTTTTGCTACAACCAACCACATCAATGCCCTCTGCTCCAATCCCTTCTCCTGGGATGACTGGAGGACCACCAGGGGGTTGGTAAAAAGGCCAAAGATATACAATATCCTTCCCAACAGGCAGGTGAAGTTTAGGACAACCCTTTAGCTCCCATCCCCTTTGTAGTTTAAAGGCCAAATCCTGCTCAGAGTCTCCCTGAATTAAAGTTCCCCTGGGACAGCAAAAGGAGCTTTGCAGGAACAGGCAAAGCACAGGACCAGGCATTAATTGTGCAAAAGTTATGTACCAAGAGATCACAACCAAACAATGCCACTCACCATGGGTGAGGTCCCAGGGACAGGAGAGGAGGACACAAAGTGCTGTGACTTTAAAAGCAATGTTAGGACACCAAAGCATCTGAGCATCCCACACACAGGGGGAAGAGCCCCCCAAGATTTCTAATTTTAAGAACTAGGGCAGCAAAGGGGTTCTCACACACCAACCTCTACAGCACAGGGAGAGTTGTTTCAGCTCTTCTGGAGAAGTGACACGGCAAGTCAGGAACATCAGATTGGGCACCTTGTGCAAGCAGGAGGCCAAGCCCCTGCCCTGGAACACTGAGAGGCCACACAAGAGCAGGTCATGATGGGCTGATGTTTGAGCCACACAGAGCAGAAAGGCTTTGTAATTCACAGCTGTTCCAGGCTGGTTTCAGGGTCTGGGTGACAGCCAGGGACTGGGGAGCACCAGGGTAAACAGTCCTCCAGTGCCACCACAGCAGCTGCACGAGTCATCCTGGGGCCATCTCGGCACCCCCAGGGCACCTCTGCCTTGCTCCACTTCCAATGTGGCCCCTCCCAGCCCAGCAGCGGACAGGAAAGGTGGAGGGGCTGCAGACAGGGCAAGCTCCCCTCGCTGTGCTGGCAGTGGGGCAGAGCAGAGCTGCAACACTCACAGAGTAGGTCCAGGAGATGTGTGAGAGCAAAGGAGAGAGAGGGACCCCATGGTCCCCAGCATCACCCAGCCCAAGGCAAGGCTTCCCCAACACTACATCCAGGCCCCGGGGGGATCAACCCAGCTGGGGAGCGAAGCAGTGGAGGAGAGGCAGCACCTTCTTCACCCCTTCTCAGCAGTATTGCAATACCTGGTGATACAGCAATAGTGCTGAGAACCAGGATGGGGAGAAGGTGACACATCTCCCACCACCAGCCACACCTCCCAGCCTGGCTCTTCCCCCTCATCCTCCATTCCAAGCTGCCCAAGTGAGCAAGCCAGCCCAAAATTGCCATCCAACACTAATTAGGTAGATATCGGCTTCGTAAGAAAACTCACAAGCTTGCAACAGCTTTAAAAAAGGCACCTAGAGCACCGCCTCCGTTCCAAGTGGCGCCCGAGATTTTAATTTTGGATTTTCTTGGATTTTTTTAAAAAATATAAATAGCTCTTCATCTTAAAAATAGATCCTCGGGTGAGGTATACAGTAGCCTGTGTCTTGGCAGTGTAAGGACAAGAGGAGCGTTTAGCTGGAGACAGTCATGATGTAGTTTTTGGAAGGGCTGGTGCGGCCCAGCATCATCTGGTTCTTGCAGGTGAGCATCCCGTAGGAGCTGGGGGGCCTGCTGGCCTCGTAGAGCACACAGATGGAGCCGTCCTCGCCGATGCGATAGGACACCTCGTAGGGGTCCACCCAGAGCGTGAGCTCGCTGGGCAGCAGCTGGTACAGCTGGGGCAGGCTCAGTCCGATCTGGCTCGCGGCCTTGCTGATAATGGGGTCCATTTTGTGGTTGATCCGGATGCAGCGGTACCCGGAGCCTTTGAAGGGTTTCTCGGGAAACCAGTGGTGTTTGTAGTGCTCTGCAAGGGAAGGGAGGAGCGGTGAGAGCGTGGGGGGGGCTGTGCTGCTGCCCCCCGACGGGAGGGGTCCCACTGCAGCCGCTCAGGACTGATCTCCTCAGCAGGGCTCCATTATTTGGTCACTGCTCGTTCCATGGGGCAGCTCCTCGGGTCCCACAACCCCCCGGGGGCCAGCGTGGGACCCCAGATACGGTATCACCCACCCAAAGCACCCGGAGCAACAGCCAGGTGTTCTCTCAGCCCAGCAGCGCTTTGCCACCCTTTATCTGGGCACAGCAACAAACCATCCCTCCCTCGGGGTGATAACACCAGGCTGGGAGGGGACCCTGAACCACCCAGTTCGTGCCGAGCCCAAACATGGGGAGGGGAGAGCCAGACTCTGCTGGCACAGGGATGGGGCACAGACCGGCTCGGGGTCGTCTCCATCGACCGCCAGCAAGGAGGGCTCCAAAGGGGGCACAAAGCCCTTGGAGACCGGGCAGGGGATCTGCCCACCCCCAGGCTGAGGCAGCTTCACCCGGGACACCCCAGAGGGACACGGGTGGGTGCCCGGGGAGCACAGAGATGCCTGCCGGTCCCCAGGGGGACACGGGTGGGCGCCCAGGCAAAGGCACAACGAGATGTCCGGCATCAAGGATGGCACAGCCGGGTGTCGGGACGGGCACTGATGTGTGCCTGAGCCCAGGGTACACCGGTAGCGACACCGGGTCCTGGCACCAACACGGGGGGACATCCAGGCAGGGACACCCGGTCCTGGCACCAACACGGCGGGACATCCAGGCAGGGACACCCGGTCCTGGCACCAACACGGC
>VWZD01003529.1:277222-338740 GCA_013396695.1 Sakesphorus luctuosus | reverse complement strand
GACACGGACAGTGACATAGACACGGACAGTGACATGGACATGGACACGGACACGGACAGTGACATGGACACGGACACGGACACATTCCGGGGGTCGCGGCTCCTTCGCAGCTGCCGATGCTCAAAGTCTTCCACGCGGGCGGCGGGGCAGAGCGGTCCTGAGCATGGAACCATCGAGTCATCGGGTGGGTGGGAAGGGACCTTAAAGATCATCGCGTTCCACCCCTGCCATGGGCAGGGACACCTCCCACCAGCCCAGGTTGCTCTAAGGCCTGTCCAGNTTTTTTAAAAAATATAAATAGCTCTTCATCTTAAAAATAGATCCTCGGGTGAGGTATACAGTAGCCTGTGTCTTGGCAGTGTAAGGACAAGAGGAGCGTTTAGCTGGAGACAGTCATGATGTAGTTTTTGGAAGGGCTGGTGCGGCCCAGCATCATCTGGTTCTTGCAGGTGAGCATCCCGTAGGAGCTGGGGGGCCTGCTGGCCTCGTAGAGCACACAGATGGAGCCGTCCTCGCCGATGCGATAGGACACCTCGTAGGGGTCCACCCAGAGCGTGAGCTCGCTGGGCAGCAGCTGGTACAGCTGGGGCAGGCTCAGTCCGATCTGGCTCGCGGCCTTGCTGATAATGGGGTCCATTTTGTGGTTGATCCGGATGCAGCGGTACCCGGAGCCTTTGAAGGGTTTCTCGGGAAACCAGTGGTGTTTGTAGTGCTCTGCAAGGGAAGGGAGGAGCGGTGAGAGCGTGGGGGGGGCTGTGCTGCTGCCCCCCGACGGGAGGGGTCCCACTGCAGCCGCTCAGGACTGATCTCCTCAGCAGGGCTCCATTATTTGGTCACTGCTCGTTCCATGGGGCAGCTCCTCGGGTCCCACAACCCCCCGGGGGCCAGCGTGGGACCCCAGATACGGTATCACCCACCCAAAGCACCCGGAGCAACAGCCAGGTGTTCTCTCAGCCCAGCAGCGCTTTGCCACCCTTTATCTGGGCACAGCAACAAACCATCCCTCCCTCGGGGTGATAACACCAGGCTGGGAGGGGACCCTGAACCACCCAGTTCGTGCCGAGCCCAAACATGGGGAGGGGAGAGCCAGACTCTGCTGGCACAGGGATGGGGCACAGACCGGCTCGGGGTCGTCTCCATCGACCGCCAGCAAGGAGGGCTCCAAAGGGGGCACAAAGCCCTTGGAGACCGGGCAGGGGATCTGCCCACCCCCAGGCTGAGGCAGCTTCACCCGGGACACCCCAGAGGGACACGGGTGGGTGCCCGGGGAGCACAGAGATGCCTGCCGGTCCCCAGGGGGACACGGGTGGGCGCCCAGGCAAAGGCACAACGAGATGTCCGGCATCAAGGATGGCACAGCCGGGTGTCGGGACGGGCACTGATGTGTGCCTGAGCCCAGGGTACACCGGTAGCGACACCGGGTCCTGGCACCAACACGGGGGGACATCCAGGCAGGGACACCCGGCACTGGGAGCAGCACGGTGGGGACATCCAGGCAGGGACACCCGGTCCTGGCACCAACACGGCGGGACATCCAGGCAGGGACACCCGGCACTGGGAGCAGCACGGTGGGCAGCGGGGAAGGACAGCAGTGGGCGCCTGGCCCCGAGGGGCAGAGAAAGAGCCCGGAATTCTGTGGCCCCAGTTCCCGTCCCCGCACTGACCTGCGAGCGCCTCCCGCAGCGCCCCGCTGAAGACCTGGAGCTGCTGCTCGCTGACGCAGCCCCGCGTGCGCAGCAGGCTGGACACGAAGCCCACGGCGGCGGCGATCTCGGGCACCATGTCTGCGCGGGGCCCGCGGCGGGGGCCGTGGCGGTGGCTCATCCCGGCGCTGCGGTGTGGTCGGTTCGGGATCGACTCTGTCCCGCTCGGCCGCGACGCTCGCACCTTGTGCGCCTGCTGCGGAACGCGCGCCTTATCCCGGCTCCAACGGGGCGGGGCCGAGCCGCCGGCGCCCTCCTATTGGCTGGTGTGTATGCAAATGAGCGCATGCAAATAGAGGTGTGCCAATAGCGCCCGAGCAACGCGCAAGGGAGGCGGTGACGTCACAGCGCGGAAGGGGGGACCCGGGATGGGGGGACAGGGACAAGGAGGGGACCGAGACACGGACGGGAACAGGGACAGGGACACGGACAGGGACACAGACACGGACATGGACATGGACATGGACACGGACACGGACACGGACACGGACAGTGACATAGACACGGACAGTGACATAGACACGGACAGTGACATGGACATGGACACGGACACGGACAGTGACATGGACACGGACACGGACACATTCCGGGGGTCGCGGCTCCTTCGCAGCTGCCGATGCTCAAAGTCTTCCACGCGGGCGGCGGGGCAGAGCGGTCCTGAGCATGGAACCATCGAGTCATCGGGTGGGTGGGAAGGGACCTTAAAGATCATCGCGTTCCACCCCTGCCATGGGCAGGGACACCTCCCACCAGCCCAGGTTGCTCTAAGGCCTGTCCAGCCTGGCCTGGGACACTTCCAGGGATGGGGCAGCCACAGCTTCTCTGCCCAGCCTGTGCCAGCCCTTCACAGGAAAGAAGTTTTTCTAATATCCAATCTAAACCTACTCTCAGTTTGAATTCCCCCTTGTGCTGTCACTCCAGGTCCTTGTCCCAAGTCCTTCTCCAGCTCTCTTGGAGCCCCTTTGGAAGGCACTCTGAAGTCTCCCCTCCAGAAATGTCCTCCAGATGCCAGATCAGCCCAGGGGCCCTTTGCCACTCAGAAGAACTCCCCACATGGGGGTCTCCTCTCCCCAGCAGTGTTTCCATCACCAAATTTCCTTCTCCAAGACACACTCACAGAACCTCATTCCCCAGAAAGGCCAAACCCTTTCCAAGGGGTTTTAAGGCCAAACCTTTTCCAAGGGGTTTTAAGGCCAAACCCTTTCCAAGGGGTTTTCCATCCTGAAGCAGGCAGGGAGAACCTGCCATCACCTGCACTGTCCCAGCCAGGTGAGGGAGATGAGGGGGAGCACTGCCACAAACACCTTCCTCTCCCTGCCTGAGCACTGTTTGAGGTGAGGGTGAGGACAGACACTCCAGAACTCAGCATCTCCTTCCAGCCAAAAGCCAGGCTGGAGGAAGAGCAGGATGAGGGAGGACATGTCCCATCATGGAGCAGGAGAACAAGCCAAGGCAAGCGTGGAGCAGAGCACAGCGACCTCAGGGTCCAGCCCAGCAGGAGGGGAGAGGAGAACCAGCGCAAGCCCTGATGCTGCAGGACATGAAGGAGCACCTGAAAGCCACCACAACCCTGGGAGCTGGCCCAGCTGCCCAGCCACGCTGCCCAGCAAAAACACTCGCCCAGCTCCTGCTGAAACTGGCCCCGAGCTAAAGAACAGTGGGAGGCCAAGCTCTTTGCTTGCCTTTGCTTTGATCAGCCATGAGAGAGTTAGTATCAAACCAGGACGGGCTTCTGAATGAATATTCCCTGGCAGAGAACCGGGATTGTTCCAGGCCATTGTCTCCCAGCCCCGGATGCCTCCTCAGTGTGCACCGGGGGAGGATCTGAAGCCACAGCTCTGATGTGATCCCCAGCGAGATCTCTCTCTCCTCCTGTGGCTGGGGCCTCATTTGGCATCTCCACAAGCAGTGTGTGCAGCTGGAGCAGCCGAGGCAGGGATGAGTTCCTGTGGGTTTGCCTGTGCCTGCGGAGCAGCCCCCTGGCCATTCCCACAGTGATACTCCTGGGGCTGGCACGGTGCTCCCTGAGCAGGAGAAGTTTGTGGCTGTCAGCACGGAGCCTGCCAGCACATCCACCTCAGGGGGGCTCTCCCCAAGCCCCTTGGGCTCCTGTCCCACATGGGCAAGAGCATCACCCACCTATGCCCCTCCAAAGGGGGATGTCACAGGCAGGATAGGAGGCTTTCCAGCCCCTCTTTTCCTTATACAGCTCTCAGACTCCAATGATTTCCCATGACTCCAGGGTCTAATAGGATTTTTGGAGGCCTTTTGCTTCCAGTCTGTAGCTCATTTTACTCACACCCCTGTCACTCCTGTGTGCAACACGGAGTTTCACACCCAAACCATGAGCAGCAAAGTGTGAGCATCAGGCCAGAGCTCAGAGGAAGAAAATTGCTGTTGAAGGCATGGAAGAGGTGGATAGAACAGACCCTGCCCAAGCAGGGCTCTGTCTTGACCCCGTTTTGTGCTCTGTGCAACTCAAAAGCAAATGCAGCAGGCACAGAGTGGGGTCAAGCCTGCAAGGAGATAGAGCCAAGTGGTCCCCAAGTCCTCCCCTCCCTGCTCCATCTGCCACTCCATTCATCCACAGAGCAGAAGAAATCAAGCAAATCTCTTGCTATAAACCAGATTTGCCTTTGTAAGCCTTGAAATAAACCCAAGGATTAAAGTCTAAGGACTTTTTTTTTTCCTTCAAGTCAGCAACACACATGAAAGAGCCTGTGGGGGCTGTGAAACGCCGAGCCCAGCATGCTGCAGGGGGGTGGGTGCTTATCCTGCAGCCAGAGGCCCCTGCAAGAGCCTGGATAAACAGCCAGCCCCAGCCTGGCCACGCTCAGCTCCAGTGCTGCAAACACACCTGTGCTGGGAGGCAGCCACGCTTGCAGAGCGTGGGCACAGCCACTGTCAGCACAAAGCTGGGCAGCCAGGGCACATCCCAGGGGAGATGGCTTTGTGCAAACACAGCAGCAAAAGCCACAGCAGAAAGAAACCCTCAAGTTTTTTTATCCTAGTAAAGGACAGGAGGCCTGAGCAGAGCTTGCCATCCAAGCAGAGCAGCTGGGAACAGGGAGAAGGGCTTGTTTCTCCCATCCAGAAGGAACACTTGGATGGCACCATCCAGTCCTGAGTCACTGGACAGCAGCTGGAGCAAGAGGTCTTCTGTCCTCCAGCCTGCCAAGAATAGCACTAATAGCCAGAGCTATTTATTTGCCATTAGGGGTAACTGTGCTCGTTTAGTGCTGC
This sequence comes from Sakesphorus luctuosus, assembly GCA_013396695.1. Taxonomy (NCBI): domain Eukaryota; kingdom Metazoa; phylum Chordata; class Aves; order Passeriformes; family Thamnophilidae; genus Sakesphorus; species Sakesphorus luctuosus. Next base: position 333,794 of record VWZD01003529.1, on the reverse strand, counting down.
TGCTGAGCCAACCTGGGCCAGCAGGTTCCCCTGGTCCCCCCTGCTCTGCCAGGGATGCACTAAGTGGTGGCACCATTCTCCAAATTCAGGTCTTCCATTTATCCTTAATCACCACCTCTCCACAGGCTCCCAGTGCCCAGCTCAGGGCCTTTGTCTGGGCTGTGTGTTCATATGGTGGGACACAGGCCCTGGGCTCCCAAATCTGATTGTCTCCCTTAAGCCCTTCCAATAGGAGATTTCCTGTAGAGCTCAAGGACCTCTAAGAGGGTTATGTGCCCATAATTTCTGGCCCTGTTACAAACTGCAGTCTTAAAGACAGGGCACGGGGCTTAATGCACGGGGCTTTCAAACTGCTTTGAGGAGTTACAGAGCAAACAAACAATTAGAAAATAAAATTCATTTTAAAAAGAGAAGTTAGAGCTGAGTTTAATGCTCGATTGGTTTCCGCCCTGTGTTTAGCTGGAAATGGCTGACAGCATTTAGATTTCAAGTTAAAAAAAACAACCCAAACCCAATAAACTTCTCCCCAGTGATTGGCCAGGCTGGGCTGTAACTGGTTGGACAGGAACCAGGAGCTCAGATTGGCTTTCAAGCACTCTGGGTCTGTTTATCCAAATGAGGCTCAAAACCAGTTGAGCTGGAAATTTTACAATAAAAGGGCTTTCAATCAAGGGTTAAACCTCGGCAGGGACAGCCCAGGCTGCTCACAGGGACTGAGGCTTTGCAAGTCAGCAGCTCGTGGTGTTTTATGTTCACCTAAAAGGCAACAGTTCCCACGCTACACTTGGACTTGTTACGGGTTTTTTGGGGCGACAACACCCTTCATTCTGCTGGGCTCCAGTTTATAAGGCATGAGACACAAACCCCAATTTCAGGCTGTCCTGGAACACCATCAGAGCTGTCACACGGTCACAGTGGGAGTCTGCACCCCCTGTCACCAGCAGCCAAATAGTTCCACAGAATTAGGAATTCACATTCAAATCCTCCTCATTAGACACGTCACAGAGATCACTAAATTAGCTGCCCCTCTCCCTGCTGGTCCCTCCCAGTCACCCCAGCCTCTGGGGAGGATTTGGGCACTATCTGTGGAGATTTGGGAAGCCAAGAGCTGGCTTTAAGTTAAGGAAATAAAAAGTCTCTGGGAGCAGTCCAGAACTGTAAAATAATGGATGTATTGGCCCGGCTCAAATCTCATTACGTGGCTGTGCCGGAGGAGGCACAGACAAGTGTGGCAGTGCCAGCAGCCACCTGGTTGCTGACACCAGTTAAGCACAATCACTGGGAATTTAAGGGGGAAAAAGCCCACGGGTAAGCTGGCCTAATATGTTTAATCACAGCTGTAATTGGTAACCCGGGTCTGACCCCAGAAACAGGCCTAGCAGGCAGGGTAAACAATAAAGCAAGACTGAAGCCCAGCCTACACTTAGAGCTAATAAGTCCTTTCAAAACACACAGTTGTGAAATAAGGCTGTGACTGAACCGTGTGAAATGCGACTGGGGGGAGAGGGAGGACAGGGATAGAAAAAAAGCCCCTTTTAGCCTGGGAGCTGCTCCCTCAGCCCATGTTCTCCAGCACGTCTCCACTCCTGGCAGTGCAGACCAAAGTCAGGCAGACCAGGCTCCTCCAGGCTTATCACCCCCTGGCTCCAGGCACTGGGCTCTGCTCAGCACCTCGACACCTATTTTGGTGCCTGAGTGGCTTTTGTCAGCTGGTCCTTTGTTTGCTCTGTGTCCCTGTAACCAGATCCCACCGAGCTCCTGGGACCTTGGGATGTGCGGACAGGACATGTCAGGACACATTTTGGGCATGTCCAGGCAGTTCCATTTGTCCTACCAAGGACCTTTAAATATTCCCCTCTGCTCCTGAGCGGATTTGTGTGAGGATGGGAGCTGGATTTGCCCACGGCATTTGCACACAGTGGTTCTGTAGCCAAGCCGGGGCTGCAGAGGGGACCACGGCGTTCCTCAGAGCTCTGTTTCACAGAACAGCCTCCCTCTGATCCACTTTCCTTACTGTGTGTATGTTCCCTCATGGCAAACAACCTATCCGACCCTGCCACATCTGTTCAGAAGTATTTTGGGAAGCAAACATTGCTGTACTCCAGGGAGGAATGGCAGAAAGCGTTGCTTTTCTTCACACTCCTTAGGACTTTGGACCTAATTTTCCACTGGTGCTGAGCTCCAGCTGCCACGGGGGTTTCCTCCTTGGTCTCACCAGTTTCTTGCTGAACCATGTTAAAGGTTCAGGAAGACATTTGTTCAAAGCTCAGTATTGTCGAGCAGAGATGATGCCTCAGACTTTGGTTCCTCCTGAAGCTGCCTCGGTGGGGAAGGTGTGGAACTGACCTCACTCACACTTGTTTCAGAGATGGTTTCCTGTTCTTTGCGTTTGGTTATTGTTTTTTTTCCACATCCTCTCTGCAGGATGTAACAGCCTCCACCCACCTCTGTTCTTGTAAGGGGGTACAAGGAGGACACTGGCTCAGGGCCAGGGGACCCAGGGCATGGTGGGGATGGAGGTGTTTGCACAGTCAGGTCCAGGGAAAGTTGTCAGCTGTGAAGGCTGGAACGGGCTTGTTGGTTTATGAGATAAAAGGGGTCCAGAGCCAGCCCTGGTTCTATCTTGGACATGGAGCACTGCAGTGAGACGTGCCCTGGGCAGCCCCTGGTCCTGCTCCACCCCTCTGCCCTTCAGCAGCCCTTGGAGATAACATCTCCCCCCAGTCCTGCCTCAGCCCAAGGTAAACAGCACGTGTGAGACACAGATGGGCTCAGAGGCAAATTGCCCCCTTATCGCAGCTCCCTGGGGTGTGGCTGCCTGTCCAGGCCCTGCTCTTTCCCCTCTGGACACTCCCAGAATAAATACTGACTCCAGTCAAAACACCATTTCCCTCCCCGCACCTGGGAACAGGTAAACCCACCACTGACTGTGGTGGCAAACCCAGGGGTAGCACAGGACACCAAGTCCTCCTCAGCACCACAAACACACCCACAGACAGCACTCCTCGAGGTGTTATGGTCTGACGTGGGAGAGGCACAGCCAGCACAGCCAAAACTGAGCCTGAGAGATTCCTGTGCCAGGCCAGAGATGCCCTGCCTTGTTCCAGGCCAGAGATGCCCTGCCTCATGCCATGCCACAGAGCCCAGGCAGGACACGGAGCCCTCCCCAGGAGCTGTGCCAGTGCTGCTGCCCACTGGGATAGGGGGCCAGCATCCCTCCCCATCCCAGCATTTTTTGGGCCAACCTTCCTCCTTGGGTCTCTCTCACACCTTTCCTTCTAAGGGATGCTGGAGGGATATATTTAGGGATTTCACACTTCACTGACACGCAGCCCTGCTACAAAAAAGGGACTTTTTCTTTTCTTAGAAACAAGAAGTTAAAAAAAACCCAAACCAACCCCCTCTGGCTGAAACCACAAGACAGGATTTTTTAGGTGGTGAGAATGTGACTGGGCTGCCAAACTCCAGCTCAGCCAGGCTGTGAGGAGCTGCCAAGGCAGCACATTGCCGAAATCTGCGTTTATTGCTCATAAAGCATTAACCCAGGGGAACGTCGGTGCAGCTCCATGGCAACCCCAATCACCAGCACAAAAACAAGGGCAGCAGCACCAAAGGCTCTGTGGCTGCAGCAGCTGGTAAGTGAATTTACTGACCCTGTTCAGACCCGCCCCAGCCTCTGCTGGGCTTGAATGTGCTTTCTGAAAGGCTGTGAAAAGCAGGTTTTTTACCCCACTTTGGGGGGGAAGAGCAGGAGACAGTCACAGATTAAAGTGATTTCCACTGGGGCACCACAGACCTGAGCTGCCACCTCAGCATCCTTTGCTGGAGGGTTTTGTATGACACAGTGTCAAACAGAAAATGGGATCTGTCTGGGAACTTCTGTGCTTTCCCACCAGGCTGAAGAGACCCAGCCAGATTGTCAAGGCTCAGTGTGGCAGGTGCTGCTCAGTAGAAAAGAAACAAGCAGGTTTAGGACTTCAGATTTGGGACTGCTCTAGTTCATGGCAAGCTGAGCTGGCCAGGACTGACTCCAGATCTCCTTCCCTTCACAGACCACAGATCTGGCCAGATGGATCCGGCTCCCCCTCTGCTCCCTCCCCACCAGCCCACTTCTTAATCCACAGCTCAGCTCCACAGCATGGATTATGTCAGCAATAATCTATAGCTAAACCTCTGCCCAATCCATCCCTCTCCCTGTGCCCAGACTGCAAACCCAGGGTGGGCTTTGGTGTTCCAGCCAGCGAGAGCTGCAGGGGTGGATGGGGCAGAATCCAGTGTGGGAGAGCAGGGACGGTGGGAGAAGGTCCTTGGGGTTCTTCTCAGGCTACACCCACAAATATGAAAGAGGCCATCACTTCCCAGAGCCCAGCAAAGCTCCCAGTCCCTGCAAACATCAATTAGGGCACAAAGAGGCCCAGATAAATCAGGGCAACACCCTGCCAGAGCTTAGATCTGGGTGGTGCCTTTTCCCAAGCTGATCCCAGCTTGGAGAGATACTCCTGGGTAGCAGGTGGACTCTGCAGGACTGCTCTAGGCTGTTCCCAAGGATTCCTCACCCTGTGGCAAAGGTGGCTAATTGGTTTTGGTGGGGTGCTGCACCTGGGCAGGGGGAGGCAGGGCCAGGGTGTCCCCCAGGGATCCACCCTGTGGGGCTTGGCAAACCTCCTCACCATCCATGATTTCCCTCCAACCAACGTTCTCCCAAACCACAGCCCAGCCCCTCCACAGGGAACAGCCACTGAGCATCGGGGCAGAGCCAGGCCCAGCATCAGCCTGCACACACGTCTGTCTGTCCTGCAGCCTCCAAAGAGGAAGCAGATGTGGTTTTCTCCACCCTGCCTGTTGCAAAGTCCCATAGAAAGTCTGGGAGGCTGGGGCTGAACTGGAATGAGGGTTTGGAGCTGGAGCTGGAGCTGGAGCTGGAGCTGGAGCTGCCCTGCACTGCTGGGAGTGTGCAGCCAGGGAGGGAGGTGGGAGCTGGTAAAACAGGGGTCATTTACTCAAACCCTGGGTCTGGATTGCACACCAAGTTCTTCAGCTGGGTTTGGCCTCAGATTTCAGGTTAGAACCACGTCTGCTGCTCACAGGGGCTCCCTCTTCATATTTCGGCATTTCAGCAACAACCAAGGCTTTGGCAGAGGCTCTGGGGGCATTTTTCCATTCAGGAAATTGAGAGAGTCGTGATTTTATCTGTGTGCAGTTGAGGGGAGGAGGTGGGAGCTGGATTCCTGAGCCACTCTGGGGTCAGATCTTGGTGCCTGTCCAAGGTTTTGATCTATTGCTCCATTTCTGCTCAGGACTTTGGTCTCACTTTACCAAAACCTGAGAGCTCCATGTGGGAGCAGGTTGGGAATGACCCAGGAACACTCAAACCTGCTTGAGATAAACATACCTTTAATATCCTGGCAGTAGCCTCCAGGAGGCTGCCCTGAGGTGTGCCAGGGATGTGATGGTCCCAAGGGCACCCTGAGGGAGCAGCCACTGCTCCATCCACCACTGCTGAGCAGCGTTCCCAAAAAATCCTTGGAGTGATTGTCCTCCACCACTCTCTCACACTATAATTAATGCTTGGGGGAGCCCAGTTATAGCCCAGCCCTGCCCCTCCCCACCCACCAGGAATGGCAGGGACAGTCCCACTCCCATCCCAACTTTGTCCCTGTGTCCCACAGGGAGAGCAGCAAAGCTGTCTGGGCTCTCTTGGCACCTCTGGAATTTGAGCAGGCCCCAAGAGACAAACAGGGTGGCTGAGCCGTGCCAAGAACAACTGGAACTGCAGCCCAGACACTGCTCCCCACGAGGAAAAGGTTGTGCAAAGGAAACCTGAAGGATCTGGCTGGAGAGGGGCTGAGCTGTGTCACCAGGGGAGGGGCAGGAGAAACAACATCCTCTCTGCCACAGATCCCCGTTGGGCACAGCAGCTCCAAGGAAGACCTGTCGTCAGAGCAGGACTCTCCAGAGGCTTTGCCAGCAGGGATTGGCAGCCACATTCCTTAGAAAACAAAAGGTTTAGAAAAACAGTTACGACAATAACTCACTTCTCCCTTCCTGTGCGGAGGGAATTACACAAGGAGCTCTGGAAGAACCTTCCACACAGCTGGGAAAGCACAACTGGACCTGTTGACAGAGCCAGGGCACAGGGACAGAGGTGCCAGGCAGGGACTGAGCCCCTTTGTCAGAGCAGGATGTGTCCTGCTGCTTCCCTTGCCAGCCCCATCCTGTCTGGCACTGAGGGCTCAGCAGCTCCCCCTGACCTGCACAGGACACCCCAAGGCCTGCAGGACTGAGGTGTCCTTAGCCCACCCACCCCCCAAACCAGCCCCCAAAGTCAGGTGCCATTTCTGCCCCTGTTTCCCAGGAGGTAACCTGAGTCCCAGGAGGGCAGAATGCCACCCTGCCACCCTCCTGCTCTGCCCACACTCAGGTCCTCAGGACCTGCCTCGGGTTCCTGATGCACAGGGACCTTCACTTCCCACTCTGGAAGCACCTGGAGACTTGTGAGCCTTAAAAGGTGCATTTCCAAGGAGGGGAAGGAGCTGGGAATGTTGCTGTGAGGCAGCTCCTGCTGCAGAGAGGGGATGAACAGTGGGAAGGTCCCCCCACAGCAAACATTGCACAAGAGGGGAAAATCACCCTCCAGTTTCTCTGGAGCAACAAGGAATAGGAAAACACAGAGCTCAGGACTGTTTTCCTGGATCTCAGCTCAGATCATGGACACTCAGGATGGAGCTGGCCCAGTGGGGCAGGGAAACACTGCCCTGTGTCCCACCAGTTGTGGCTCACAGGGCTCCACTCCCTCCTGTGCCTGCAGCTCTCCCCGAGACAACCAGCTCAGATTGGCCTCATGTACATGCCCTTGAAATCTGCAGAGGCTGGAAGAGTAAACAGACCTTAAAAGGGTCTCAAATTCCAGCCTTCCACTCCCTGGTTCTCAGGAGTGCTCCTGAGTGGAGCAGCTTTCTCAGAGACCAGGAAACCAAAGGCCTCCTGACCACACAAAGCAGCTAATAATGACTGCCCCCCCTCGCCCTGCCTGCCCCAGAGCCCAGGAGGGCCCTTCCTTGGCATCTGGCCACACTTGTCAGCCAGAAATGGCTGTTTTCCCTCTTTTACCGAGGCCTCATTGTGCTCAAACTGTTCTGCTCCACCATCAGAAATTCCAGCTCGGAGCTGCCAGCGCTTGAGATCTTGGCACAAATCTTCTCATGTTTGAAGCTTTTCTTGCCCTCCTGCAAGGGGTGAGACTTTAATTAAAGAAAGGTTATTGCTGAGGAGAAAACTGAAAACAGGAACTGGCTCTGCAGAGCCATGTTCAGGTCTGGAACACAGGAGTCAGCTGGAGGAAGCAGAGAATGAAGAATAAAACCAGAATTCCCTTTGTGAGGCTGATGTGTGTTTTGGGGCAGGGAGAGAGTAGAAGACCCACTGGGATTTTAAACATTTTAGAAGCTAATAAAATCATTACACTCCCCAATTTTCCTGGGGTTCCCTTGGTTGACAGAACACCTGGGTGGGGAGCAGATGCTGTAGCAGCACAGGGGATGCTCAGCCTTCCCTCACACCCTGCTGTGCCCAGGGCTGGGTCACCCTGACTCCCCCTGCTCCAAGCACAGCCACAAAGGCTCTTCTTGGCTGCTGCAGTGGGCACTGAGGCAATAATTCCCACCCCACCTCCTGCTGCAGCCTCGGGATCTCAGTGCTGCCCTTCCCAGAGCTCAGGTGACTCCGTGGCAGGTGCTGACGTTCAGTTTTAGCCAGAGATGGGCTCGTATTTCCCTCGATGGGGACAGGGTGGCTCCAGATTTAGAGCTGAGATGTAGATGAGGATGTGACCAGGCTCAGGTCACTCTTCAGGCAGCAAAGGGACAAGATGGCCCTGAGGAACCTGGAAAAGGGTGGAAGAAAGCAGAGAGCTGCCTTTTGCCTCAAAAGGGCAGATCTGAAGGAGGAACCTGCAGGATTGACAGATCCTTCCACTGCAAACAAAACATCTCAAGGGAGATTTTTTTGTGTCAGCATCATTTTGTTGGGAGGATTTCTCAGAACCAGGCTGGAATTACTCCCCAAAAAGAAGGGAGGAAGGCAGCAAGTGATCCTCTGCCTAAAGCCACCCGTGGTGCCCTGGGGAGTGACAGCTCTCCGTGTCAATCCCTTCCTCTGGTGTGTCCCATCTGAATCTGGATCACCCCCAGAGTCTCAGGTTCAATCTGCTTCAGATCTGGAACATGATATAAAACTCCTCTTTTTTTTTTTTCTTCCATTTTTTTTTCAAGAAGGAAGGAAACAAAAGGGTTCTTCTCCAGCCATCTTTTTCCCAGCAGGAGCAGAACAACAATGTCCACTTCAAAGGTGTCACCTGAGACACACCTAAGCTGAGGTCTTTAGAGACATGTAAGCAGGTAAATCATCTGAAGGGCCACTTTGGACTCTATAAATGCCCCTGGGTATGCTAAAAATTGGCCACGATTACTCTGTGGGGTGCTTACCTTACATAATTGTCTTAATTACATGGGGCTGCCTAATTACACTTTGTGCAGCTTTAACTATGCAAAGAAAGACATCACACATGGGACAGAAAAGGTTCTGACCACATCATGACCAACGTGAGAAAACCAGCAGCGTTCCTGATGGACCCACTTTGCCTCCTGCTCTCTGACCCTGCTCAGCAGGTTCCCAGATAAGATGAAAGCCCTGGGTGTGATCCCCAACACCCTCCTGGATCCGGCCAGGCTCCTGGATCTGGGATACAGGGGCTGGGATACAGGGGCTGCCCAGCTGAGCAGCATCTCCCCCCATGGCTGTCCTTCCTCTGGGACTGCCCAACCTCCCCCCATGGCTGTCCTTCCTCTGGGGCTGCCCAATCTCCCCCCATGGCTGTCCTTCCTCTGGGGCTGCTCATGCCAGGCTGGGGTCTATGCCCAGGTGAACCCTCTCTCCTCCCACCCTCCAGCCTGGGCACCCTGATTTCCCCCCGTTCATTCATTCATTTCTTTTTAAGCCATGCCACGTAGGCACAGAGCAGAGTGTGCCTTATCTCACAGCCACCCACACGAGAGGAGGAGCTTTGCAGCCCCGTCAGGGCTGCAGGGGGGGCACAGCCCTGCCAGGCAGGTAGGACGTGTGTGCTGGGCACAGGAGCTGTGCCAGGGAGTTTGCGTCTGGCTCGGGGTTTTCCCAGGAGCTGAGGAACAGTCAGGTGGGGATTTGACTTCAACCTGTCTTACAGACTTGTTGTAAGCTGTTCAGATTTCCAAATAGCTGTGCATATACATAACCTGCTCTGAATAACACACCACGCTCGGCGTGCTCTGGTTTTATCCCCCCCTTTTTCCAGCCCCCTTTTCCAGGTGTTCAGAGCCCCAGGCTGGAGCTGGGGGCATGGGGCTGTTCTGCTGTGCTGCTCCAGCTCTTTCTCCACAAACACGGCCCTCTGGAAGCCCCACAGGTGCCCCAGTTTGGGCTCTGCCTCAGCACATGAAACTCCCAAGTTTTGTGGAAGGCAAAGGGCCCTTTCTGTTCCCCGAAGCGCCACAGCTGCGTTCGGGAGGTTGGGGAGGAAGGGGGAGTGTCGCTGGAGAAGCAAATCCAAACATAACCCTGGAAAAACATTCCATTCAAATTAATTATTAGCAGTGAAACAGCGTTTTATTTTTTAAAGAGAAAGGAAAATATTGTGCTGAGCTGAGAAAAAAGAGGGAGGTCTGCCAGCCCCGGAGTGTGTTTGTGCTGGGCTCGTTGCAGCTCTCGGGGCTGGGTTGGTGACAGAGCCCAGCCGGCCCAGCCCAGCCCTCCCGGAGCTCTCCAAGGGCTTTGCTCTCTCTGCACCCAAAAAAGGGCCGCGTTTCCCGTCCCGGCGCTCCTGACGTGGCTGTTCCGAGCACGTCACAGCCACAGCTCCTCGGCAGGAAGGAGCTGGAAGGGCTTCTGCAAAACAAGTGACGTGGGAGCAGCCACAGAGCACAGCAAAGCCTCCCACCAGGGCAGGGCAGGGCAGGGCAGGGCAGGGCAGGGCAGGGGCAGCAGAGCCGCTTCCAAACAAGGACATCCCTCTGTGCCCCCCGCACTGCCACAGCCCCCGAGCCCCGGGAGCCCAAGAGGTGCTGGGTGGGCACAGCCTGGTTTGGGGGTTTATAGAGGTGGCATGAGAACAAAGGGGGTGCCAGGATGCCTGAAAGAGGGATTGCATCCAGCCTGGAAGGGAGGAAGGAATGGAAGGGAGGCAGAGGGAGCAGCTCTCTGGGTCCCAATGCAGGGCATCTGGTTCTTTCCTCATAGATAATGGGCATTGTTGGGCTGAGATGGATGGGAAAACAGGTCATGGTCCGTGTCCCAGCTGCAGGTGGGGCAAGGGGGTGTTTCCTTCCCTGTGGGTGAAATAAAGGGTCAGCAAACTGAAGGGGAGCCCCTTCACAGCCCCATTCCCAGGTCTGCTCCATGAGGAGAAATTATGGCTGTTACAAGAAATTATAATGCAAACACTTTTACTGCCACTTCCTCCTCTCCCCCCAAGTCCTGGCAGCCTCTCAGGGCTCTCTCTGCCCTGGGGCAGCCCCAGGAGAGTCCCTGGAGTGAAAGGCAGGAATACAGGATTAATCTGAGGGCAATGCCCCCCTGCAGCCTCCCCCCTGCCCCAGCAGCCCAGGCAGAGCCACGCTGGGTTCCCACACCATCCCAGTGCTCCCTCCCTGCAGCACAGCCCTGGGCCACCAGTAATTGGCAGTTCCTTTGAGGAATTTCACTTTTGTTGCTTTCAAGTTCACCGCAGTTCTCAGCCTAAATGGGTTTTCTGCCATGTCTGCAATATTCAGAATTATTTGCTGAATCTGCTCAAGGTGACACATAAAATCACCCCCTGGTTTGGAGTGGAAGGGACCTCAAAGATCATCAGCTTGTTCCAAGCCTCTGAGCTGGGACAGGAGCCTCCTGTATCCCTGAGCTCAGGGAAGGAAAGGCTCTTTCTGAGGTGCTGCTGTGCCTTCCTCAGCTCCATTCCCACCCCTGGACACGCTCCAGCACCTCAGTGTCCCTCCTGTCCTGGGGGGCCCAGACTGGACATGGGATTCAGAGTGTGGAATTTGGGGGCTCCATAAACTCTACACCCTGAAGAGCCATAAACTGCCAACCCTCACCCTGGATCTTGAGTCACATTCAAAATAGTCTCAATTTCTGGGTTCATTCCTGAGGTTCCTTCACTTTCAAAAGGCTTTTTAGGCTTTCAGGCTTTCCCCCTCTGCTGCACTAACCTGAGGGAACAGGCAAAGGATCTCCTGCTGCCCCAGAAACCTTGAATGGGAAAAAGGAGATAAACCCCATCCTGCAAGATCTGGAAACAAAACTGTTCTTTCAAAACAAGGCTTGGGGCTGAGTGTGGGGCCAGAGATAATGGCTCTGGCAGAACTGAGGCCACATTTCCCTGCTCAGGAAGGCTCAGCTGGGGGCTCAGCCCTACCTCGGGGCTATTTTAAGCCTTGGAGGTTGAAGGGCACCTGGAGCTGCTGCTTCAGGAGGGAATGTTTTATTTAAAGGCTATTTGGTTGCTCGAACTTCCAGGGCCCCAAATGCTATTGAATTATTTTTAAAACCTTCCTTCTAATGCAGCAGGAATGTTGGTGGGTGTGAGAGGAGCTCGTGCCCTGGGGAGGGGGTGTGTGGGGGGTCCACATCCATCTTCAGACCCCTAAATTTTATTTTCCTGGTTCCTTGGCCATGGGAAGTGCAGGATCAGCTGCTCCCCCTCCCTGCCTGGGTTGTCTCAGCAACAGTTGCCTCAGTTCTCGTGCTGTGTCTGTAAATGTTTAATGGCAAGCTTATCTCTCTTACCTCCACAGATGGCTCAGGTTATTGAGCTCGTGAACGTGGATTAATTGGCCATGGGCAGATGTTGGCTAACCAGAAAAAGAGCTTAGTAAGTAATTAGATGAGCTGGGATGGTGTTGTGGGGGCAGAGCATCCTCTGAGGGGTTCGGAGGGAAAAGGACAGGGCTGAAAGGAAGTTCCTGTGCCCTGCTCTAAGGTCCTGGGCAGGACCAGACCTCCTGAACGCTGGAGGAGGTGCAGGACAGTGTCCCATATCCGTGTCCAGCCCAGTGGTAGCCCCAGCTCAGGGAGGGATTAGCCCCCAGTGCTCCCAGCTTGTCTCAGCTCCCAGTCCAGGGCATCTGGCTCTTTCCTGACAGATAATGGGGATTGTCAGGGTGAGATGGATGGGGAAAACAGGTCATGTTCCGTGATTGAACCTGCCACTTGGAACCCTGACTGCAGGGAGTTCAAGATCTGTGTGCTCAGGGCTGATATTTTTCTAAATAATAGATTATATTAGTTCAGGCTGTAATATGCATTACCAATCTTAAGTGGATTTTTGAAGATTAAATGCTTTAATAAATCCAATTTTTAAAAGATCAGACTATGAAAAAATTTCATGGAACATAAGGTCCATAAAAATAACAAAAAATCCAGAGCAGCTGAAACGAAGCTCCAGTTATCCATGTGGTATTTCCTCAGCTGAAACAACACCCCTGTGCAAGTCCCTTCATGCACACCCAACCCTTCTGCAGCTCCTTTTGCCCACCTGGACAAACCTGTGTGGAGCACAGACATCCCTGTGCAGGCAGGTGAGTTGGGAATCCATCCCACCCCAACACAGGAGCCTTTCCAAGGCCTGTTCTCACCTGCTGACAGACTAGGAAATAATTCAGGGACTAACACTTGGATACAGGACTTGGTGGGAGGATCTGCAGCCCATTCCCAGGCACACAGAGCACCCTCAGCCCTGGAGTTCCCCCCGACAGGGAGCTGGGGAAGGCACTGCCTCCCTCCTGAGCACCAGGCGATGCAAGGCAGATGCCTGCAGAGCAGAGTCAAGGTCTATTTGGGGAACAGAATGGTTAGAAATCGAGTTTGAGTGTTTCACAACATCAGAGAAGCTCGAGATTTGTTTACAGAGCCTAATTATAGCAGTTTGGTGCCAAGAGAGAATAAGGGAAGATGAAAGATGTGCTGTGAGGGAAAAATAAACAATGGGTGATGGCAGCACTGCATCAAATCCTCATGAAAAAACTCTTCGAAGTCCTTATAAACTATCCCCGGGGACAAAAGGTGAACAAGTGACACTCCAGAAGTAGCGGGGTGGGAAATGGCTGCAGCATTTCGTAATCAGTGAGTCAGAGGTGGTATTTCTGGGAATGTGCATGCAGGAGGCAGGAATGGTCGGTATCTGAAAATCAGCACTTCTTTAGTTCCACTCAATGAGCTGTGAAGAGAAGGGAAATCAAATGCCAGGGGAAGACGGTGTGAAGCAGAGCAGATCCAGCCGTTGGAACAAGTTGTTGGGACTGGGGAAAACGGTTTAAAAATAGAGATCTTTCAACAAATGACCTGGTGGCATGAGAATCAGAGAGAGGTGAGGCTCACCTGGCTGCCCTGGGCAGGACACAGGAGTGTCCTGGCCAAGACTCATTATCTTGGGGAGGAGGGAATTTGAGAAGCTTTAGGGCTTTCTTGCCATGAATCTCAACAAAACCAGATGCCAGATATTTGCTGCCCATCCTGTGCTCCTGAGTAGAACGTGTTGGTGGGGGAGGCCCCACCCCTGGAGGTGTCCAAGGAATGACTGGACGTGGCACTCGGAGCTCTGGGCTGGATGACAAGGTAAGGATGGGCACAGGGTGGACTCAGTGGTCTGGGAGGACTTTTCCAGCCTAAATGATTCCATGATCCTGTGTTCCATGGCAGGGAATGGTGCTGGATCTTCAGCCAAGGCTTCCACAGGATGGATCTCATGGCAGCTACAACTTGTGTCTTGAAGCTCCACCGAATGATGTGTTTGGAAGAACAGAGAGAGATTTGGAGCGGGGCAGCCCCCAGCCCCCTCTCAAAGCCCTTGGTGAGGCAGCTGAGCAGATGTCAGCCCTGCTGGTGTCCCAGGCACGTCCCTGCACAGCTCCTGCCACGCCAGCAGCCCCACCAGCTCCTTCTGCTGCCCAGGGAAGAACACGGGGGGGGTCTGTGACTGGGAGGTGGCAGAGCCCCTTTTCCTGGCATTGGGTTGTAGTGGCAGCAGCTTCAGCCAGTGCACCCAGAGCAGGCTGGATGGGGGCCAGGGCTGCACATATTTGGCTGCTGACACTGTGGTCGTATTTTCTTCATTCTGTCACACTCCTGGAGGGGGGACAGTTTATCCAAGAAGGTCAGTAGTGCCCAAGTACAGCTCAGTTATTAAAAGCTGTTAAGCCATTGAGGGACTGGCAACATCACCACGGGAGGCCCAGACAGGTCTCTTTAAACTGGCTCCATGATTAAATGATGCTCCTGCATCCCTAATCAGGTTTTGGCTTGCATGGCCTATTCTTTCCCCTGTGTGTCCAGCTCAGCTCCAATTCTTTTATATCTTTAAACTGACCCCTCAGACACATGTTCCTGCACTAAATACTTACTGTGCTGGTAAGGAAAGGCAGAAGAGACAGAAACTGAGCTTAAATTCTTTGTTAGATGTATAAGCAGGTGACTTAAACACTTGAGATGGCCAAAAAGGATGGATTTATCAGTACTCTGCCAAGACAGGGGATGTTCTGCTGTAGGGGATGTGATTCCTGAGCATGTAAATAAAATGACTGTGTCTTAGCAGGCATCCTGACATGGTGGGAAGTTGGGCAGGTTTTTGGGCTCTTTTACACTAAGCCAGTCATGTCTTAGAGATGGTCTTTGGACAATGGCCTGGAGTGACAGGACAGGGGGAAATAGCCTTAAGGTGAAGAAAAGCAGGTTTAGGTCAGATATTGGGAAGAAAGTCCTCCCTGTGAGGGTGGGCAGGCCCTGGCACAGGTGCCCAGAGAAGCTGTGGCTGCCCCAGCCCTGGAATGTTCCAGGCCAGGTTGGACAGGGCTTGGAGCACCCTGGGCTGGTGGGAGGTGTCCCTGCCAATAATGATTTAAAGGTCACTTCCAGCCCAAACCAGTCCATGACTCTGATTCTGTGTCTTATGTAGGTTTTACAGTCCTGGAGAAACGAACTGCCTTTATCCTGGTTATTTTTCTGTTGCAAGGACAAAGTGCTCCATTTCTATATGAAAGTACTAAAAAACTCCTCCTAATCCCAGTTCTGTATTTGCGATTAAACAAAAAAGGAGTAACAACTCCTCTTTCTGGCCTGCAAGCACATTCTTCCCGAAACGATCCCGAAAGACTCCGAGGAAATCGCAGCATCCACAGGGCTGGGAAGAGCGGGCAACACTGACCCCTGCTGCCGGCGCTGTGAATTGCTGGAGTTCCCAGGCACAGCCTGCCAGGCTCTTGTGAAGGCGAGAGCATGAAAATAGTCACGGCGAGACGAGTTAAAACAGAGAGGATTGTTTCTTTTGCGAAAAGCTTTATTTGTGCATTCCCATTGTGAGCAATTAGATCAGAGGGGTCTGTTGGGTGGAACAGGGTTGGGATCTTCATGGCCAGTCCCCTGAGTTGTTGCTTGCATGCTTAGGAGCTACAGGAACTTGAGGACTGGACTGCTCACAGGTCTTGCAGCCTGCAGAGAAAGCAGGAAGCCGTTTGGCTTTGGGAAGGGGTCCTGTTTGTAAAGGACCCTCCTCCCTGCCCTCCCTCCATGGCCCCACAGAGTTCTGAGCTCTTGGGAGCTGCTGGAGTGACACAAACCCCATGTTCCTGCCAGGACTCACCACTGGCTTACAGACCAAGGCCCTTCTTCAGGGTGGAGATCAGGGGGTATTTGCCTTCATGGCAGAAAGTGCCAGTGAAGTCATCCAGGTCGATGGTCCAAACCATGGCGCCTCCAAAGTTGTTCTGCTTCAGCCAGTCCACCTGTTGGGTGCCAGGGAGAGATCCCAGTGAGCCCTGGGAGCTGCTCCTGCAGGAGGCTCCTGCCTCCTCCCCAGCACAGCCCCACGTCCCACCAGACCTTGAGGCTGAAGCTCTTCATGTTGTCGTAGCCAATCCATTCGCTGCCCTTGTAGGCGTAGGGAACATCCTCAGGGCCATCCCAAGCCTGGGTGGCTCCAGAGTTCAGGAATGTGCAGATCTAGGAAAGAAGAGCAGAACGGGACAAGTCAGGAAGTGACCTGCACAAAAGGGCATGTGGGGTTTGCATGGGCTCAGAACTCCTTGCTGGGATGTCAGAGGATTGTTGGTGCTCTGAGGACCACACGTACCTCGTAGTAAGCCAAAAGCCCAGCCTCCTTGGTGTAAGGTCCTGCTGGCCCAGGGCCAGAGCTTGGGGCACCAATGCCATTGTTGGAGGGGTTCTGCAGAGTGAAGGTCTTTCCATAGGTTGGGAATCCAACAAGCAGCTTCTGGGCTGGGGCACCGTTGTTCCTCCAGTAGTTCATGGCATATTCCTGTAAAACCCACCACAGTTCAAGTCAATGCCAGGATTTGTTGGCAGAGGGAGGAGCTCAGTGACAGAGGCTCCCAAGATGGACTCACAACACTGAGGGTGCCACTGCTGAACAGGGGGCTGTTCTCGCCAGTGGAGCCATCCCAAGGGCCGTGGAAGTCATAGGTCATCACGTGGATGTAGTCCAGGTACCTGTGGAGAACATTCTCTGTGTCCTGGCCTGCCCCTTCAGCACTGGCTGTCACCCCCTGTCACAGCCCAGCCATGGCCCCACTGCCTGCACAGCTGGTTCCCTCAAGGGCTCTTTGGAGCTTTGGCTGCAGCACTTCCAGAAAACCACTGCATTCCCAGGGATGATCCCGGGGTTTGCCACTCACTTCCCGAGCTCAGCAATCTCGTAGCCAGCCTGGATGGTGGACACTCCTCCAGCCACAGCCGCGGTGACCATGAGACGGGGCTTGTTGCTCTGTCTGGCTTCCTGCTCGAAGGCTGCCAGCAGTTCCTGAGGATGCCAAGGGACTGGGCTCAGCTGGGCAATCTGGGCTCAGGCTTTGCATCTGCCCAGGGCTCTGAGCAGAGCCCAAACCCACCTTAACCAGGACGGTGAAGAGCCCCTTGTCCTGGGCTGGGCTGCCCCTGGAGCCGGGGTATTCCCAGTCCAGGTCCAGCCCATCGAAGCCATACTGGCGCAGGAACCTGACCACGGAATTGACGAAGGTCTGGCGGTTCTGGGGGGTGGAAACCATTGTGGTGAACCTGGGGAAGCAGAGCAGGAGAGAGTTGGGGTTAGACTGGGGCCTCATGCCCTTCTCCCTCCCTTTCCAGGATGCCATTACTGGAAAAAGGCACTTTGAACATACTTTTGTGTCCCAAAATTCCATCCTCCAATGGCCAGCAGGGTCTTCAGGTTTCTGTTCCTGCAAAGGAAGGGATGGGAACCTGTGTTATTGAAAGATTTTGGTGTAGCTTTGGTTCATACAGGCCATGTCTTTTTGTGGGGAAACATAAACAGCAAGTCCCTGGTACCCTGAGCCACTGTCCCCATGCCCAGAGGAGCAGGGCTGTCCCCCTGCCCTGCCCTGGCCTGGCCAGAGGGAAAACAAGCCATGCCCTTTGCTCCCAGTACATACTGGTTCTTCAGCCCGTTGAAGGACTTGTAGAGGGTCTCATCATTCCATTCATAAGTGGTGAGCTCGTTGTTGTTCATCCCGGCAAAGGCGTAGATCAGGTGGTTGCACAGGTTGGGGTCGATGTTCTCGGGGGTGTATTTCCCCTCCCCAGGCCTGTACTGGGCCCAGTTGGTGAAGTAACATGTCAGCACGTAGGCAGTGCCTGCAGGGACACAGAGGAGCTCTTGGAGGGCTCAGCCTGCACCGAAGGGACACCAGAGAGTGACCTCAGGCAGAGCATCAGCCCCAGATCTGCTGGGAGGGACTGGGCAGAGTTTCCTGGTGGGGTCAGGAGTTCAGGGAAGGGCAGTAGGGTTGGTCATCCCTTGGACACTGCCTGGCTCTCTGGGACAGGAATGGATTTGTTTCCTTCCTCCTTTGTCTCAGGGGATGGGTCAGTGTTGGAGCCTCCTGAGCCCTTAAACTCAGCACTCAGGGTCTGTCCCCAGACTGAACCTTTGTGCTGCTGCCCTGGGAGGCAGAGGGAGGCAGGAGGGACCCTGAGAAGGGCTGGGGCGGTGGGAGGCTCTCTGGGTGTTGGCTGTGCCGCCTCTTTGCCCTGTCTGGGAGTGCTGGGGCTGGGCAGGCTCTGCAGGAGTTGCTGTACAGAAGGAAGGACCTACCGAGGTGGGCGTTGAGCAGCAGGGCCAGACCTGGGGGGACAGAATGGAAGAACAAACATGTCAGTGTTTGCACTCAGAAATACAAAGTTCTTGGACAAGACCCTGTATTCCCAAGCTAAGGCAGGTGAGTGTTTCTTGGGAAGATGGTAAAATCCGTGGAATGATTTCTGGTAAAGGATAGAAAAGAAACCAAGCAAGTGCCAAAGCAGAAGTTGGAGTTTTAGACTATTGTTCAAAGCACATTTCAGTTTCCAGCAGGAGTGAACTCTATTCATGGGCAAAGCACAACAGATCCCCCCAGCAGCAGCACTAAAGAATAGAACTCTCCCTCCTTAAAGGAGATTGGGAAATCTTTGAGGAAAAGAGAGAGCAGCATTTTCACACCACCCACCCCGTCCAGGCTCAAGTGTGGCAGTGGCAGAGCCCCCAACACTTGTGAGAAAGGCAGAGAGCCCCAGTTTGGAGTGGCACTTACCGGTGAGCAGAGTGAGCTTGGCCATCTTGGACCAGGACTGAGGAGGTGCAGAACGTCTCCCGCTTTTATACCCCTCTCCCCTCTGCTGCCAATCTCGGATCAACACAGATGGGCAAACATTACAATACTTGGCAAAGCTCAGGATCACTGAAAATGATACCAGTACAGTGGGCCTGGAGGCTGCAGTGGAAAGATCAGTGGGGTCGGGTCATGCCATGTCCTGGTGTTGCAAGAGTAGGTGAAGAACCAGATTAGTTTTTTTTTATTGTATGAAAGTTTGTTCTCAGTGACATGTTTGTGTCAGTGACTGATGGCTGAAGTGTTTGCTCTTGTGCTGTCCTTGAGTCCTTCTACAGGTGGTGGCAGTGCCAAAGCAAAGGGTTGGGCTTTCCAAGGTCTTGATCTCCTTGGCTTGGGTCTTTGCAAGGCCAGACTGAGCAGAGTTTTGTCTTCCAGCACTGGACAATTTGAAGGACAGGGGAACTGTAGGCAAAGTGTCTGTTGGGATAGAGGGGCCTTTGGTCTCAGCTGTCTCTTGCCCACACCAGCTGAGATGGGGTCACTTCAGTGAAGTGGAGGATGTTTTCTTCTTTCTTGGAGGTCAATCTCTACAACAGGGAGCCCAGAGACAGAGGTGGTTGTATTTCATCTCACACTGATCCCCTCCTCTTTTTGCTCAGCCTTTTCCCAAACAGAGAGGCCCCTGCATTGCTGAGTGTTCCTGTTTCTCCTTAGGTTTCTGTGAAGCTCCACTGAGTGAAATTACCCAGATGTCTCAAAAATACTCTTTCCTCATTTCTGCTTCATCTTCTCCCCAGGTGGAGGCTCAAAGCTATTGTCCTGTGTGAGAGGACAGGTGATTTCCCCCCTTCTGCACACTCAGGACTAGGGCAGATGGTGAAGACACAGCGGACACATGGCCGGGGCTCTGCTCTGAGATGTTGCTCAATTCCTGTCATGGTCACATGAAGGTGACTCTCCAGGAGGTCACCCAGACTTGGCTGAATGAGAAAACAGCCTCAGAGTTGCCCATATCACATGCTGGATGACTTGCAGATTAAAGTGTGTTGGCCTGACCCTTTGGGGTTTGTGCAGGCACTGGATATGATACGACATGACCGATAATGAGGCAACCATCTCCAAACAGTTATTTTTCCATTGTATTTCTTGGTTGATAAAGTAACACAGCACAAACTCAGGTGGAATAGATTGGAAAATCCCACCCTCAGTGACCTCTGGAGCCTTTTCGGGTCTGTCTTGGTGTGGAAAGGAAAGCATTTGGGGAAGACTCAAGGACATTAATCTGTCTGCATGTGGTAGTTGGTCCAATTCTAGAGTTTTCCTTCAGGACTTTTTCTTTTGTGTCACCCTGGTGATTGCTCAGTGAAAGATGGCTGAAGTGTTTGACCTTGTGCTGTCCTTGAGTCCTTCCACAGGTGGTGGCACTGCCAAACCAAAGGGTTGGGTTTTACAAGGGTTTGGTCTCCTTGGTGGGACCATGTCAAGGCAGGACTGAGCAGGGCTTGGGCTCCCAGCACTGGGCAATCTGGAGGACATGGGAACAGGGCTGACTCCCTGTAGGCAAAGTGTTGACACTGGGGGGCCTTGGTGGTTGCCATAGTCTTTGATTTAGGCCTCCCCTAGTGACCAGTTGTAACTAGGGAAGTGGGCATTACATAAATATTCCACATGTTTTCCACGTAACAAGGGAGGACTAAGAGATAGGAAGTCAGTTTTTGCTTCTTCTTCTGGCGAGGCTTGGGGAGCAGAAGGAACCCCAACGTCGGTCCCTTGTTCAGAGCCACGCAGAGGAGGGAGAAAGGGGAGCTGGTCTTTTCTCTTTAGAGTTGTTGGTGAGACTTTATTTTTGCCAGTTTCCTTCCTTCTTTAGAGTTTTTGATTGTATTTGTCTGTTTTGTTTTTGTTTTGTCCCTCCTTATTCCTTGTTCCCATTCCCTCTTGCCTTTTTCCCCTGGGGGCCCCCTAATAGTGTGTACAAATTGCATATGTAGTTGCAAATGTTAGAAAATATATGTATATTCTGATTTGATTTGGTTTCTTTTGAGTTCTCAGGGTTTTTTCAGGTTTTTCCCCTTTGCTGGGAAGAGTGTGGGAAGAGGGGGAAGGCAGTTCAGGCTTTGCAAAGGGGGCCAGGCTAAACCAAGACAGTGGTCTGAGCTGTCTCTTGCCCAGCTGTGGTCACTTCAGGAAAGCCCAGGGGGTTCCATCACTAAAGGAAAACCAAGACAGCTCCTGCTGAGTCATTTTCTCCCTTATGAAGAAAATACTCTTCTAGCAGAAGCATTATTTCTTGTCAACTTCTTTTCCTACTATCCTCACAACCCTCATCACCAAGAACAAGTAGGAGAAAAACTCAGTAGAAGTTGATTCTGATTGGCATTGGTTCCAGCAGCTGGGCCAAGGAGACCAAGGTCTTGTGCAGCACCTTCAGTTTGGCAGTGCCACCACCTGTGGAAGGACTCAAGGGCAGCACAAGGGCAAACACTTCAGCCATCCGTCACTGAGCAATCCCCAGGGTGACACAAACCTGGCGCTCTGAATGACACTTCAAACAATAAAAGAAATCTAATCTGGTTCTTCACCTACTCTTGCAACACCAGGACATGGCATGACCCGACCCCACTGATCTTTCCACTGCAGCCTCCAGGCCCATTGTACTGGTATCATTTTCAGTGATCCTGAGCTTTGCCAAGTATTGTAATGTTTGCCCATCTGTGTTGATCCGAGATTGGCAGCAGAGAGAAGAGGGGTATAAAAGCGGGAGACGTTCTGCACCTCCTCAGTCCTGGTCCAAGATGGCCAAGCTCACTCTGCTCACCGGTAAGTGCCACTCCAAACTGGGGCTCTCTGCCTTTCTCACAAGTGTTGGGGGCTTTGCCACTGCCACACTTGAGCCTGGACGGGGTGGGTGGTGTGAAAATGCTGCTCTCTCTTTTCCTCAAAGATTTCCCAATCTCCTTTAAGGAGGGAGAGTTCTATTCTTTAGTGCTGCTGCTGGGGGGATCTGTTGTGCTTTGCCCATGAATAGAGTTCACTCCTGCTGGAAACTGAAATGTGCTTTGAACAATAGTCTAAAACTCCAACTTCTGCTTTGGCACTTGCTTGGTTTCTTTTCTATCCTTTACCAGAAATCATTCCACGGATTTTACCATCTTCCCAAGAAACACTCACCTGCCTTAGCTTGGGAATACAGGGTCTTGTCCAAGAACTTTGTATTTCTGAGTGCAAACACTGACATGTTTGTTCTTCCATTCTGTCCCCCCAGGTCTGGCCCTGCTGCTCAACGCCCACCTCGGTAGGTCCTTCCTTCTGTACAGCAACTCCTGCAGAGCCTGCCCAGCCCCAGCACTCCCAGACAGGGCAAAGAGGCGGCACAGCCAACACCCAGAGAGCCTCCCACCGCCCCAGCCCTTCTCAGGGTCCCTCCTGCCTCCCTCTGCCTCCCAGGGCAGCAGCACAAAGGTTCAGTCTGGGGACAGACCCTGAGTGCTGAGTTTAAGGGCTCAGGAGGCTCCAACACTGACCCATCCCCTGAGACAAAGGAGGAAGGAAACAAATCCATTCCTGTCCCAGAGAGCCAGGCAGTGTCCAAGGGATGACCAACCCTACTGCCCTTCCCTGAACTCCTGACCCCACCAGGAAACTCTGCCCAGTCCCTCCCAGCAGATCTGGGGCTGATGCTCTGCCTGAGGTCACTCTCTGGTGTCCCTTCGGTGCAGGCTGAGCCCTCCAAGATCTCCTCTGTGTCCCTGCAGGCACTGCCTATGTGCTGACATGTTACTTCACCAACTGGGCCCAGTACAGGCCTGGCCTGGGCAAATACACCCCCGAAAATGTTGACCCCTGCCTGTGCAACCACCTGATCTACGCCTTTGCCGGGATGAACAACAACGAGCTCACCACTTATGAATGGAATGATGAGACCCTCTACAAGTCCTTCAACGGGCTGAAGAACCAGTATGTACTGGGAGCAAAGGGCATGGCTTGTTCACCCTCTGTTCTTCACCCTCTGCTCTCTGCACGGTGGCAGCGCAGCCCTGGGCAAGAAGGCAGAGTGTGACAGGCAGGGCAGGGCAGGGTGACAGCCCCTCTGCCCAGTGACAGTGGCTCAGGGTGCTGCAAACTTGGAGTAACTCCAGTTCCTGTCCCTTCCCAGGAACAAAGATTTGAAGACACTCCTGGCCATTGGAGGATGGAATTTTGGCACAGCCAAGTAAGTTTAAACCACGTCCTTCCCACAATAACGGCACCCTGGAATGGGAAGGAGAGGAGGAAGAGGCTCCAACCAAACCCCAACTCTCTCCTGCTCTGCTTTCCCAGGTTCACCACCATGGTTTCCTCTGCTGAGAACCGCCAGACCTTCATCAAGTCCGCCATCAAATTCCTGCGCCAGTACCAGTTTGATGGGCTGGACCTGGACTGGGAATACCCCGGCTCCAGGGGCAGCCCAGCCCAGGACAAGGGGCTCTTCACCGTCCTGATTAAGGTGGGTGTTGCTCTGCTTGGTAGAGCTTTGGCCAGAGCCCTGGGCAGATGCAAAGCCTGACACACTTTCCATGGTATCCTTCAGGAACTGCTGGCAGCCTTCGAGCAGGAAGCCAAGGAGACCAACCAGCCCCGTCTCATGGTCACCGCGGCTGTGGCTGCAGGACTGTCCACCATCCAGGCTGGCTACGAGATTGCTGAGATTGGGAAGTGAGTGGCAAACCCTGGGACCACTTGTGGGAATGGATTGGCTTCCTGCAAGTGCTGCAGCCAAAGCTCCAAAGAGCCCTTGAGAGAACCAGCTGTGCAGGCAGTGGGGCCATGGCTGGGCTGTGACAGGGGGTGACAGCCAGTGCTGAAGGGGCAGGTCAGGACACAGAGAATGTTCTCCACAGGTACCTGGACTACATCCACGTGATGACCTATGACTTCCACGGCTCCTGGGAGAGGAACACTGGTGAGAACAGCCCCCTGTATGCAGGCCCAGCCGACACCGGTGACTACAAGTACTTCAATGTTGTAAGTGTGTTTTGTGAGACACAATCACAGCTCTGCGACTGCACCACCGAGGAGATGTTGAGAGTTCATCATCCTACCTGCAAATGCCCAGCAAAGACTTCAACAGGAATGTTTTCTTACAGGAATATGCTATGAACTATTGGAAGGACAATGGTGCCCCTGCTGAGAAGCTCCTTGTTGGATTCCCAACCTATGGAAAAAGCTTCACCCTGCAAAACCCCTCTGACACCTCTGTTGGAGCACCAGCATCTGGCCCTGGACCTGCTGGACCTTACACCAGGGAGGCTGGGACACTGGCTTACTATGAGGTACGTGTGTCTATTCATGTTCCTTGTTCAAATCATATGAAGGAATGTATCAGGAAGGCACCCATGGAGGTCTCTGGTTGGCTGCCTCGGACACAAAACTGTCCCTGGAATTGCTATGAAAAGTTACTTATTCTCAGGAACCAAAGCAAGAGAATAAAGTCAAGACAATGGCAGAGCCTGGACTTTGCCCTTTTGCACGATAATAACATTCCACCTCTTGGTGCTTCTCCATAGATCTGCTCTCTCCTGAGCAATGGAGCCACCCAGGCTTGGGATGAACCCCAGGATGTTCCCTACGCCTACAAGGGCAGCGAGTGGGTTGGCTACGACAACATGAAGAGCTTCAGCCTCAAGGTCTGGTGGGACGTGGGGCTGTGCTGGGGAGGAGGCAGGAGCCTCCTGCAGGAGCAGCTCCCAGGGCTCACTGGGATCTCTCCCTGGCACCCAACAGGTGGACTGGCTGAAGCAGAACAACTTTGGAGGCGCCATGGTTTGGACCATCGACCTGGATGACTTCACTGGCACTTTCTGCCATGAAGGCAAATACCCCCTGATCTCCACCCTGAAGAAGGGCCTTGGTCTGCAGAACGGCGGTGAGTGGTTTGAGCAGCTCCTTGAAGGAACCCCCAAGCTCCTCCTGAAGGGAGGGGAGGGATGAGGCACCATCAACACAAAAATAAACCCTTTCCTGCTTTGATTGCAGACTGTGTGCCTCCTGCTGAGCCCCTGCCCCCAGTCACCCAGGCTCCCACCACCACCAGTGGAAGCGGCTCCGGCGGCTCCGGCGGCAGCGGCTTCTGCGCCGGCAAAGCCAACGGCATCTACGCAGACCCTGAGGACAGGAGCAAGTTCTACAACTGCCTGAACGGCCAGACCTTCGTGCAGAGCTGCGAAGCTGGTCTGGTCTTCGACCCCTCCTGCTCCTGCTGCAACTGGCCATGAAGCTCCTCACCTGCTCCAGCAGCAGCCGCCGCCGATCCAAGTGTGCACAATAAGAATGATTAAATAAAGCTTTCTGCAAAAGCAACAATCCTCAGTTTCAGCTCATTTTGTCCTTGACATTCTGGTGCTTCCTGATTGTCCCATGGGACTCAAACTTGTGCTCAGGGAAGGGCTTGAATCCACAAGTTCCAGAGTGGTTTTTTCCAGGGCTTTCTTGCTGCCCTACCCCGGCAGCCACAGCCAAACAGAGAGGAGCCAAGGGGGCAGACCAGGCTGTGCCACATGAAGCATCACAAAGAAGGGTGGTGACATCACCAACTCAGGCTGCTTCCCCTGAGCCAGCACAGCACATTCCACAGGGCCATTATTCATCCCCAGCTTTTTCCTGCACCCTCCATAGCAACTGGAGCACACAGACGGCCTGGACATCCCGGCAGGCACTGGCAGGGCAGGATGGCAGCGGGGCAGGAGCCAGGGGGTGAGAGCTGTGCGAGTTGGGGGCACCTGGGGGGACTGCAGGATCAGGGATCTTCTCACACAAATCCACTCTGGCACCAGCTTCCCCAGCAGCCTCCCATGGGTGGGCTGTTCACCACTCCCAGCCTGGGGAAAAACCAGTTTTTTGTGGCAGGAGAGAACAGGCATCCAAAGGGCAGATGTCCCACAGACATCCAGAGTCAGGGGAGGTTCCCACCTGGGAGGTGTGGGCGTGGTTGGCCTCAGGCAGAGAGCAGCAGACACTCCAGGTAAAAAAGCAGCACGTGGTCACCTGTTTTTGTCCTGTTTCTGTTTGTGACACTGGTGGCACCTCCCTCTGCAGGGGTCTCAGCTGTGCAGAAGCAAATCTCGTTTGGGACAACTCAGGAACGGAAAATGTTCCCCTACCACTACGCCCCAGACAGGCTGGGCATCGAGGTGATGGCTGTGGGGGGCAACCCCCTCGTCGGGCCAGGCTGTTACCTGGGCCAAGAGGTGAGTTGTTTAATGTCGTGGTCCTTTGCAGAAGACACAGGATAGGAGCAGTAGGGCCGTGTCCAGCCCCACTCCTGCTCTGCAGACCCACTGCAGGATTGTCTCCACACACCCCTCCCTTCCCAACACACCAAAGCTCCTCAAAGCTCCACAGCAGTGAGAAAACAGGGAATTGATAGGGATAACATCAATAGGAATAACATCAACAAGAATAACATCAACAGGAATAACATCAATAAGAAGAACATCAACAGGAATAACATGAATAGAAACAACATCTGCTGCTCAGGTTCTTCTGCCCTGCAAGTGATGCCTTTGAAATGTCAATAAGACACTTCTGCCTTCAAATTGCAGACAACCATTCTCAAGTCCTCCCTGAGCACCAGGCCCATGAGCAGCAGGGGGTACGTGATGGGAGCGAGGACAGGCCCGCGCTTCATGCCCAGGAACCAGGTGAGGAGTGGGGAGTTCTGGGGTGTAACACCCTCAGAGCAGCCAAAGCACTGGGGAGCAGGTCTGTGGCACCCAGCTGGCTGCTGCCCTGGCCACGTGGGGATGGTTTGCACAGCCAGATGTTCCACACAGATGTTTTCCCCTTGCAGACAGTGACCCCTGGCCCAGCAGCGTACGAGCCCTTCCACATGGAGAAGAGGAGGTGCCAGCCTGCCCATGCCCCATTCTCCTCCAGCACCCCACGATTTCCAACCAAGCCTCCAGACAGAGAGCTTTTCCCTGGGTAACAGAACTCATTTTCCTACATTTCCCCACTAAGCAGGAGTTCTGGCAAAGAGAAATGCTAAGACATGAATGGACAATAAGAAACTGAGTTCTCAGTAAAGCTTTTTCTCCTCAAAAAGCTCCCCTGCTTTGGTCTTTAGCTTGGCATGGGGGCTAGAACACCACAACATGCACTTCTCCCATGGATCTCCCCCATGTAGCTCTGCTGAAAATAAAAGCTCATTTAAAACACAGGTTGGAGTTCTCAACACCATCCCACATCTTCCTTGTCTATAGCACCACCATTGCTATTATGAAAAGTTGTGTCTCAGACAGCCACAGACAGGTCATTGGGGTAAATTCTACATTATAAACATCATACACCAGCTCCAGAATTGAGCCATTTTGTGCCTGTTTTCTTTAGACCTGGAACTTACAACCCAGAGAAGCCATTAAACAAAAAAGTCACTTGGCCAATGAAGTTTGGGGCTCCAGACTGGTCTTCAGTGCCCAAGCCACCCAAGAGGATGGTAAAAAGGGAGGTACAGCAGGTAAGGGCAGGGATAAGGGGATGTTATTCCTAGCTCAAGGCTTCCAAGAAGGGCAATTTTCTGGTTACTTTGCATCTGCACTAAGTTCTGTCATCCTTCCCTTACCTGCTTTGGGCACAAAGTACTAAGTGATTTTCTATGAGAAAATGCCTGTTTGCAAACCCAGTCACAGCCCTTCAAAAAACCCCTTCTATGAAGAGATTTCCTGAGGAAGTTTCCACCCACACAGTGAAGCAAAGCAGAGCCTTGAGTGCCCCATAGCTCTGCTGCAAAGAAAAACTCATTTAAAACACAGGCTGAGGTTCTCAGCACTGTCTCACACCTTCCTTTTCTGGAGAGCTGCCATTGCTGTTAATCACAGAATCATAGAATGATCTGGGTCGGAAGAGAACTCCAAGACCATCAAGTTCAGCCCCTGGTCCAACATCACTGATTATGAATCAATGGTTGTCTTTTAGATGACCATGGACAGAGAGTTCAGGAAACACCAGGAGCGACTGGCTTACCTGAAGCTGTTCTACAGCTGAGGGGCTGGGCTGGGCTGGGTCCTCTGCAGACATCCCCCTGCACCACCAGGCTGGAGGGAGCAATAAGGTAGTCTAAATATCTTAAAATAAAACCTGAATTAAATCACTTTGAACAGAGGCATTTCTTGCCACTAGTGGGGCTTACCTGGTGTGGTGTGTGGGTGTCTCCAGGGCCAGGCAGGGCTGGTGCTCTTGGCTCTGGTGCTGGTTTGGGCTGGGGGGAGTTAAACTCTTCCCAGTGGCTGGACTGGGGCTGTGTTTGGGTTTGTGCTGAACACAGGGTTGAGACTCCAGTGATGTTTTTGTTACTGGTTTTGTTATAGTTTTNTTATAAAAAGTTGTGTCTCAGACAGCCACAGACAGGTCATTGGGGTAAATTCTATATTATAAACATCATACACCAGCTCCAGAATTGAGCCATTTTGTGCCTGTTTTCTTTAGACCTGGAACTTACAACCCAGAGAAGCCATTAAACAAAAAAGTCACTTGGCCAATGAAGTTTGGGGCTCCAGACTGGTCTTCAGTGCCCAAGCCACCCAAGAGGATGGTAAAAAGGGAGGTACAGCAGGTAAGGGCAGGGATAAGGGGATGTTATTCCTAGCTCAAGGCTTCCAAGAAGGGCAATTTTCTGGTTACTTTGCATCTGCACTAAGTTCTGTCATCCTTCCCTTACCTGCTTTGGGCACAAAGTACTAAGTGATTTTCTATGAGAAAATGCCTGTTTGCAAACCCAGTCACAGCCCTTCAAAAACCCCTTCTAT
The DNA here is from genome assembly GCA_013396695.1 of Sakesphorus luctuosus. Taxonomy (NCBI): domain Eukaryota; kingdom Metazoa; phylum Chordata; class Aves; order Passeriformes; family Thamnophilidae; genus Sakesphorus; species Sakesphorus luctuosus. The sequence continues at coordinate 305,386 of VWZD01003529.1, read as the reverse complement.
GAAGAGATTTCCTGAGGAAGTTTCCACCCACACAGTGAAGCAAAGCAGAGCCTTGAGTGCCCCATAGCTCTGCTGCAAAGAAAAACTCATTTAAAACACAGGCTGAGGTTCTCAGCACTGTCTCACACCTTCCTTTTCTGGAGAGCTGCCATTGCTGTTAATCACAGAATCATAGAATGATCTGGGTCGGAAGAGAACTCCAAGACCATCAAGTTCAGCCCCTGGTCCAACATCACTGATTATGAATCAATGGTTGTCTTTTAGATGACCATGGACAGAGAGTTCAGGAAACACCAGGAGCGACTGGCTTACCTGAAGCTGTTCTACAGCTGAGGGGCTGGGCTGGGCTGGGTCCTCTGCAGACATCCCCCTGCACCACCAGGCTGGAGGGAGCAATAAGGTAGTCTAAATATCTTAAAATAAAACCTGAATTAAATCACTTTGAACAGAGGCATTTCTTGCCACTAGTGGGGCTTACCTGGTGTGGTGTGTGGGTGTCTCCAGGGCCAGGCAGGGCTGGTGCTCTTGGCTCTGGTGCTGGTTTGGGCTGGGGGGAGTTAAACTCTTCCCAGTGGCTGGACTGGGGCTGTGTTTGGGTTTGTGCTGAACACAGGGTTGAGACTCCAGTGATGTTTTTGTTACTGGTTTTGTTATAGTTTTTGTTACTGGTTTTGTTATAGTTTCTGTTACTTCTGGGCAGGGCTTGCACAGGGCACACGCCTTTGCTGCCCCTCCTGCTGCCACACTGGGGAGGAATTTGGGGGTCTGGGAGGAGGCACAGCCAGGGCAGGTGACCCCAAGGGACATTCCAGACCATAGGACAGCATGCTCAGTTTATGGAGTGTGGGGAAGAAGGAGGAAAGGAGGGGACATTTGGGGTGATGGTGTTTGTCCTCCCAAGTCACCATGACATGGGGTGGGCTCTGTTCTCCTGGAGATGCTGAACACCTGCCCATGGGAAAGCAGGGGATTATTTCCTTGTTTTTCTTTGCTTTCTTTATTAAACTGTCTTTATCCCAAGCCATGAGTTTTCCAGCTTTTACCCCTACAATTCTCTGCCTGAGAAGAACTGGGGTTCTTCTCAACTGAGATGCTGGGGGTGATCAGAATCATCTCCCCTTCAGCCTTCCCTGGTCTCCTCACCCCTCTCTCCTCCTGCCTGGGCCAGCCCAGGGGTTCCCCCCAGCAGAGGAGAGCTGGGGGGGATTGGGGTACCCTCAGGCACATTCAGAGAGTGTAGGATGGCTTTGTGCACAAAATAACCCCCCAGACACCTGCAAGATGCACTTTTGCATTGTGGCCCTACTGGCACGAAGATATTCTGAAGAATAAGAAGATATTCTCAACAGGAAGATATTCTCAAGCAAGGAGCAAATAACATGCTGCTAATTAAGAATCTGGCCAGGAAAATAAATGTGGCCTGAAACAGAAAGGTCCTGGTTCAGCTTCAGCTGTTCCTGCAGTGAACCACTTGAACCCTGGGGATTTCTATAAATGTTTATAGCACAGACTGATGTGTCTGATCACAGCCTTGACTTGGTCCCAGGGGAGATCTGAGAGCAGGCAACACTCATTCTGGGTGTAACTACAGCCCCAGCACAGCCTTTCCAGTTTCCTGGCTTTGTTTACCTGTTTCTGGAGCAAATTTCACCTGCAGCTGTTTCAGCTGTAAAACCAAAATCTGTTCTTCCAATTTCCCACTTTCAGGCTTTGAGAGCTCTCCCAGATGTGCCACAACAGCTGCCCCCTGGCATTTTGGGGCACGTTGGTTCCCTCCCTCCCAACCACAAACCTGCCAAAATGGGATGTACCTGTTGAGTCACAGCTGCCCCTTTTGGGGCAAGATCTTTGACAAGGGGGTATGAGCCCCTGGAATTTCTGCTGACCCAAACCCTGGGGTTTAAGGCTGTTTAAACCTCCACCTTTGTATTTATGCAGATTGTATTTCATCTCCATCTGTCTTAGGTTTTCCAACCAGGAAAAAGAAGGGTGTGAGAAGATGAACAAAGTCAGCAGCACCTGTGATTGTTCACCACATTCCACCTGTGACTGAGAAACCTTCTACTAAAGCTTTTGCCAAACTGATGGGATTTCAAAAGGCCCTTTGTTGTCATTTCTGATGAAATTTCCAACCTTCTCAGCTACCAAATGTTTCTTAAGAGAAAGGAGAGATGCAGAGGCAGGGACGGATCTGCTCTGACACCCCACACTGAAAACACACTCAAGCTCCATTCAGGCCCTTTTCCACTCTTAAAACTTGAAGGACTCAGCCAGTTTTGCTCTTAGGAGATAAAATTTCTTTTATTAAGAACATAAAAATCACAATTTTCATTCTACTTTTCTCCCCTCCCCAGCGAGGGATTTTCTCATTGCGAAAAAAGCTTAATCCAAGTAAAAAAAGATAGAACTTTTGGTCTGTACATACATACACAATGTCTCTGTACATCTGTCATTCTGTACAACCAAGGCACCAGCAGAAGTCACAATGGCACAGGCAGAGGTTTTTTAAGAGATCTAATTTCAGATTGTTTGACAGGAACATCTCCATTCTCACTGAAATAATTGCTCCTTTTTCTCTCCCTCCTCCCTGGGTGATGGGGGAAGAGGGAGGCCTGGGAGGATCCTTTGAACTGCCTGGAGATGAACATGCACACCTTGGGATCCTTGGGAGACTGGACCAACCACAGGAGTCTTTTGTCAAAATTTTCCAATATTTTCCCTAAGAAAATGTTGAAGGAAAATTAAAGCAAAGCCCTCCAGAACCAGCTCATAATTACAACACTCCCCTCATCAGTCATTTTCACTGCTGAAATAAAAGTCTTCTGCTCTGGGGAAATAAAGGGGGAAAAAAAGAGTAACTTTTGTGGATAAAAGTACATATTTGAGAATGGATAAAATGAAAGAAATGTGATCACTAGCAGGGCCTTGCAGCCTGCAATCAATGCAGCTTTATTTCATATTCCAAGTTCCAAACAACTGGCGAAGGCGTGAACTCTCAAAGGATTTGTGCTGTGTTGAAACCAACAACAGAAACAGCCCGAAGCAGCTGTGAAATGTTGCCAGTCATTCTGCAGGAAAACGATCTCAAAGCAGGGCAGGGTAAACACCACACTTTAGAGCTTTTAAGTCCCAAGTGCAGCTGCAGTCAGGAAAGTGAGAATCAAATGCCCTCTCAGCTCTGTATTTACACTTCACTCCTTACTGACACATCAGACACCCTGAGTTTATAAAAGAAGTCTGTTTGGTTTTACCTGCCAAGAATGCAAAGAAAGAAACCTCCCTGGGCCTTTTCTGTCTCTGGTAAAACACGTTCCTCAGAATGAAGGCCTGGCAGGGTCGATGGCAGAAGTTTCCTCTCCTGCCTGCCAGGCAGCCACGCACCAGTGATGCCTTTGTGTTCTGCAGAGCCTGCTGGGGAGCAGGAAAACCCTCGTGTGCCTCAGCTCCAGCCACTGTGAGCCCCAGCTCTTCCAAGAGCAAATCCTGCCCACAGTGGAAACAAAGCAATGAGATCCCTTCATCCCATTCCATTGACTGTGGGCCATTCCCAGGCAGCAGGAGAGCAAAGGGGAAGAGGGAGCACTGGAAGCCAGGATGAGAGTGGAGCTCCCTCTGCAGAGAGATCATTCCTGTGCCACTCAGCTGGATTGCCTCTCCTGCACCCTCTGGTTTCTCCTTCTTTGAGCAGCCACCAAACTCCAGTCCCACCTCACTTCTTCCTGCGGATTTTGGGCTTCTTCACTGGCCGGAGGTAGGGATTGTCTATCACATTCTCCTCCCCGTTCCTGCTGCCTGCCAGGGAGCTGTTCTGCTGTAACACTGAGGCATTTTCCTTCTCAGGGCCTGAATCATCCTGTAAAAAACCAACCAAACCCAAACAACCAGAGTTATGCAAAATAAGGCTTAGAGGTCTTTCTGCCCAGAGAAGCTGTGGCTGCCCCATCCCTGGAAGTGTCCAAGGCCAGCCTGGACAGGGCTTGGAGCAACCTGGGACAGTGGAAGGTGTCCCTGCCCATGGACAAGATGGAACAAGATGACTTTAAAGTCTTTCCAAACCCAAACCATTCTGGGATGCCATAATTCTAAGATCAAAACACATAACCTGTGGGCAGGAGAGACAATCAACAGCCACAATAAACAGCAGCACACAAGGAGCTGTGTTAAGGGTGTTTCAACATTGAACCCTGATTTCTAACACAAAAAGATCCCTTGGGGAACAATGTAGGATCTGAGGAGAACCCCTGAGGCTGAAATGCAGGTGGCACTGAAAGCTCCTGCCCCAGCCTCGCTCTGCACCCTGCAGAGAGCTCAAGAACCGTGACAATGTTGAGTCACTGACACCTGGTGAGACACAGCCCACGTGGCCATCTCCCACCCATTGTGGCAGCTGCCACAGGACAGACCAGGGTTCAGAGGCTCAGGAAAGGGGCTGCCCCAGGGGGCTGTACCGTGCTCATGTGCAGGGGGAGGTTCTCGGTGTCCGTTTGCTCGTCCTGCTCCGAGGAATCTGTCTCTTCCATCTGCTGCATCTCCAGCTCAGAGGGGAGAAGAGCTGTCAGGTAGGGGACAGTGAAAGGCCTGGCAGCAATCACTGGAGTCAGGGGAAAGGACAGTCAGAGAGCTGGGAGAAAACTCTTCACCTCAAAAATCAGCAAGCACAAAGTTACAGAGAGAACAAACACTTTTGCTGGTTCTGGTTTTAAACACAGACCTTTTCCTGCTTCCCAGATCAGGGATGAAACATGCTGTCTCTAAAAGATGGCAGGCTCTAATTTCCTATTTTCTGAGGTCCCTTTATGTTTCCAGCATTATTCCAACACAAAAAGTCCTCCCTGTCCTCCACAGGAGTTTAATTATCTCACAGGCTGAAGCATCACATTAACACTGACACCTGTGCCATCAGTGAGCCTTGGGAAGGAGGGGATTCTCATCACTGCTCTGCACTCAGAGAAACAGGAAAATCTCCACTACCACAAAAAACATCAGAGAGAAGAAATTACTTGTTCAAAGGTTACAGGGAGTGGAGCCAGGACTGGGGATGAGCTTTGATTTCAGCTCCCCTCAGCCTTCTCCACCAGCAGAAGACAGTGAGCCATAGTGAGGGTAGAAGCCTCCTTTTGGTTTTCATCCTCATTTTAAACACAAAATTCCTCGTTTCCTTCAGGGAATAACACAGTGTGATTATTCAGAGCTCACCCCCTGCAGCAGCAAGAACCCCAGTGGGGGAATGCTCAGACACAGGTGCCTTTTAGGGCACAGGGAGTGCTGGTAACTCACGTGGGAATGTGCTGACATCATCCTTGAAGAGGCTCTGGGTCTCCCCTGTCTTGGCCATGAACCGGGTGAGGGCCCTTTCCACGTCCCTGCGCTGGGACGCCGCCTTTTCCCGCAGCACTTGGTAGTCAGACACGGGCTCCCGGTATGTCTGCGGGGCAGGGAGGGAACAGCTCACCCTCAGAGCTCTGCAGGGATGCACAGGCAAGCCCTGGCCCTCAATATTCACAGCATTTGGGAATGCTACAGATGTCCACCAGCCAGAACTCCAGGGATTCTGGCTGATTTGCGGACAGCAAGGGATGTCCACAACGCCAGGAACACAGACAAAGCAATACTTTGGATGGACAGCACCAGCCCTGCAGTAACACCACAACACTCCTGTGGTCTGGACTCCAAACAGCCCCAGAATGACATAAAAATGGTGTTCTCACTCACCGGTGTCTTGATGTAAGTGTGTGGATCTGGGAACTCAGGGAAATGGCCAGGAATGTGGGAAGGGTGAGGCTTGTTCTGTCCAGCTGTCAGGGCTTTGGGAGTCACAGGCTGGTTTGTCACAGGAGCTACAGAGGTCAAAAAGCACAGAGATCAGGCAGGTTCCTCCTGCCCAGGGCCAGGCACAAAGTGAGAGCCACGTCCCCAGGCCCTGTCCAAGCACATCCCAGGAGGGAACAGGGATCACTTGGCCCCTCCCTCCTACACAAGGAGAACAAAACCATCCTGAGGATCCTCATGTGCAATGAGGACACTGGTGCAAAGTGACTCTTCCTTCACCCATCACAGTGTCACTAACAAACTGCACTTCAGGAGCTCTGGAATGCACCATCCCTCAGAAAGCAGGAGCTCTCTGGGTGCCAGCAGAGAGGAATGCCCAGTTCTTGCCAGCTCCCTGTGTGACAGAAAGGATCCCCACGTACGGGCAGTGATGACCATCCTCTGGGAGCGCTTGGCATACGCAGGGAGGGTCTCAACATTGAACCCTGAAACACAGAAGAGGAAACAGGAATCACACCCAGAGTTCATCCTGTCACAAATCCCTTCTCCCAGGCTTCTCCAGGACTTTTCCAAGGGCTCCAAAGACACGAGAAGGAAACCCATGTGCTCTGTGTATCCACACTGCACAGGGCTTGAACAGGGAGCACCACACAAAGCCCAGAGACACAGGGGACAGATTTTCCTACAGACACAGCACATCCAAAGCTGGAATGAGCAGGAACAGCCAACCACTCACCCATTTCCACCAGAGTAACCACGATATCTGAGAGTGTGGGCTGGGTCCTGGCTGTGTGCTCACAGTAGGACTTGGCACTCCTTCCAATTTCTGAGATATCTGAGGGGACAAAACCACCACATACTTCATTCTTACAGTGCCCACGTTGGTATCAGCCCAAACCCAGCCTCGGGTGGGTGGCACACAGGGCTGGGGCCAGCTGGGCCCCCCGGGGTGGCTCCCTGGGCACTCACAGCTCTGGATCATCTCGGTGAGAGTCTCCACCGCCGCCTTCTCGGCGCTCTCGAAGCCGGCCTCGGTGAGCAGAGAGCTCACCACCACCTGCAGCGTCCGGCGCCGAGCCAGGTGGTAATTGTCGGCTGGGGTGCCAGGCTGCTTGGTGCCCGCCCGCTGCAACACGGGGACAGAGTCAGGGCGGCGGGGACAGGGGACAGGGAATGGGAATGGGCAGGGAATGGGAATGGGAAGGGAATGGGAAGGGACAGGAGCACGGAATGAGAAGGGTCTAGGAGTGGGGAATGGAAGGAGCAGGAGCAGGGATAGCTGTACACACACTCATAGACATGCACATCTACACACACATACATGTATATGTATATATATATTTGCATGCACACATATACATGTATGTACATAAATACACATATACATACACACACATCTACATACATGTGCAGACAATCTACACACATACACATACATCTACACACACACACACACACACACACATGTCCATACACCTGCACACACGTACACGTAAATCTCCCCCCGGAGTCCTTTGGGGTGCGGCCCCTTTAAGAACCGCCGGCCAATCCGAGCGCACCAACTGCGCCCGCCAAGCCCCGCCCCCTGAGGCCCTCCAGCCAATCAGCGCCCTCCTCCCTCAGGCCGCCGCCACCGCCCCCGTGGCCGGGCCTGGTCCGTCACCGAGCCCTGGGGACACCGAGCGATGCTGTCCCGCCCGGGCCCACCGGGGGATCCGCCCCGAGCCCCGGGACAGGCCGCCCTTACCGCGCCGGAGCCCCCGGACGCCGTGTCGGCCATCTTGGAGCCATAAGGAGCTGTGCGCATGCGCCAGGTGAGGCGCGGGGGCGGGCGGGTGCGCGGGGCATTGTGGGAGTTGTAGTGCGGGGCGGGGAGAGAGCACGTGGGCGGCGGCAACAGCTGGATCCGCCCTCACAGCTGGAGCCTCTGCATACCTGGGCTCCCCCTCGCACATCTGGATCACACTCACACACACCTGGATCCCCCCATCCAGTTCAAACACCCCCGCCAAGGCAGGGGCACCTGGAGCAGGTGACACAGGAACGCGTCCAGGTGGGGCTTGTAATGATGATGAATGTCCGGGTGGGTTTATGATGCCCAGGTGGGGTTCACAATGCTCAGGTGGGTTCACAGCACAGCCAGTTCAGCTCCAGAGCACAGACTCAAGTGTTTTCCAAGACACAGACACGCATTGCCATCTTTGTTTCTGCATCCCTAAGGCTTGTTACCTCCAGGGTGTCCTTGGGCAGGGATGGAACTGCTGCCCTGGCCTCTGAGCAGCTCTCCCTTCTTGCTGGTAAGGGTTGAAAGCCCACAAAGATCTTACAGCAAAGAGCACCCTGACCTGGGCTGAGCTTGTCATATTCCATATTTCACCCCAAGCCCAGCCCCTGCCTCTGCAGGGTGACCAGGAACACAAACCTCCTGCCCGGCATCACCTTCCCATTGGGAAATCCTTCAGTGAAGCCCCCCTGGAAGCCCCAAGAGCTCTGTAACCATGGGAGCAGTGAGGGTTTCCTGCTGTCGGAACTGTGTGTTCTGAGCTGCACTCGCTGTGCCCACCCCGTGTGCTCCCATGGCTGTGATCAAAGCTCTGCTGTCCCCAAAGTGTTTCAGAAACACAGCACAGGAAACCACCCCCTCCAGCTCCCACCCCTCGCTTCCTGTTCTGGCACATGTGTGGGAGAGCAAGAACACTGTGAGAACCAATTGCTGCACGTGAGAGAGGGGAAAAAAGTGATGTAAACAACAGCTGCCACGCTGGGAATTAAAGGTCCTGATGCACTGGGGCTGGATGGCAGCACAGCTCCCACAGGTCCTCACCTGCAGCAGCAGCCACATCCCCCCCTAACCAGGACAGGAGGAGGCAGAGGGAGCTGGAGGTGGGACTGTTCCAGGCAAAGGCACCTGCTGAAGCAAAGCAAACTTCTTGATCACCAAAGGTAGGAGGCAAAGTGGTTTCAGAGGCTGCCAATGGGCTCTGGAGGGAAATCTCCTGCTTTCTGGGCTCAGGGATGACAATGTGGGCAGGGCTGGTGGGGCAGGGCTGTGCCAGGGATGCTCCAAGGTCCCTGGGATGGCTGTGGGAGGGCTCTGGGGGGAGAGCTGGGGTGGGTCGGGCTCTGCTCCAGGGAACAGCCTCAGGCTATGCCAGGGCAGGGGGCACAGCAGCAGGAATTCCTGCCTGGAAAGGATGGTCAGGCACTGGAAGGGGCTCCAGGGAGGTTTGGAGTGCCCAGCCCTGGAGGTGCCCAAGGCAGGACTGGCCGTGGCACTCAGAGCTCTGGGCTGGGGGACAAGGTGGGCATCGGGCACAGGGTGGGCTCCAGGGGCTGGGAGGGCTTTTCCAACCCAAATATTCTGGGATTTTATTATTCTATGAATCCAATTTGAAAGGGACAAAATTGGGAAGAAAACCCCTGTGGGCAGGTTGTGTCTGTAGGTGGAGGCAGCATCTTTAATTCTGAGCCCATTGCAGTGGGCAATGACCCTGGCACTGGAGAACTGGCCAGTTTGATGTGCCAGTTTCCTCTGGAGAGCTGGCAAATCGGTCAGCTGGCAGCAAAACAGAAGATGCAGGATGGGGATAGTCTGTGTGCCTTCCCATGAGGTGTTTTCCCAAAGGCTGGAGCCTTTCCCCTCATTCCACATTTTAGCAACAACAAAACCACTTTAACGCTGGTGTCAGGGTGAGAAAGGAGAAAGTGTGTGTGGTTTAACTCCGAATTACAGGAGGGGGTTTAAAAGAAGAGGCAGGAGTTGGGATTCTCAGGTGCTCTGATCCCAGACAGGAGAACATTCACCTTGCTGAGATGGAGCTGAGCAGTTGGTTTGGCACACACAGTCCCGGGGGCAGCTGTAAAGCTGCTGAAAATTCATCTTTCAAAAGAATATATCAGGAATTGATGCCCTTTTGGGTAGGGAAAGCCCAAGACCCGGAGCAGCTGGTCCCCAGAGGAGGCAGGTGGCACCTGCCCAGGCTGGGGCTGTCCCAGCCCTGCTGCCACCAGAGGGCACGTTGTGACCAAGATGTTCTGATTTCTGAGCCACTTAATTCGACACTGAATTCACGCAGATTCTCCCCCCTCTCAGCTGTGAGGATGCCAAACCTGTACCCACTTGTTACTGAAAAGCTTCTCTGAGCCCCCAGATTCTTTGGCTGACCAGATCTGGGGTGGTTGTGGGGCAGTTGGACAGTGACAACACTTGACAGGCAAAGGAAGGAGCTGCTGGGCAAGGAGGGGATAAACTGCCCTTCTGAGAGTGTTTTGGGGATTTTCCCCCTAAGCACTTTGGCTTGTGCCTTGCAGGAATGAAACTCAAGCACAGAGAGGTTATAGCCACATTGGAGCTGTCGGGTTTATTATTTTATTTATAGTTTTGAGATGTTTTCTGTATTTGAGGAATATTATTTGTTTGTTAGTCCAAAGCAGCTCCATTGTTAGTGTTGGCAATGCACCTGTGGGGTTATTGAAGGCTCTCTAAGTAAAAGATTTCTTGCTGGGTTTGTTATTTGGTGCAGGAGGCTGGTCCAGAAAGGATTTCCCATCAAGGAGGGGATGTGGATTAATTCTCTGGATAGTTCTCAGAGGTCCCATATGGAATTTAGACTGACTTTTCCAACAACAGGCACAGGGAGTGGAGAAGAGTTTCCAGAATGTCAAACACCTCTCAGGGTGTGAGTTAAGTGTTCCAGGGTGGAATTTTTCAGAATAAAGCTTGGAGAGGTTTAGTCAAACCTGTAAATAACCACAGGGGAGAAGGTGTCTGTGGTGGAGGCTCTTTGATCTAACAGAGACATAACAAGATCCAGGTGCTGGGAGTGCAGCTCAGCACAGTGAGAGCAGGAAATCAGCTGCATCCCCCAGAGAGGAAGGGAATTGGGCTCTTGGAGGGTGCAGTGTGCTCCCAAAATTCCAGGCTCCAGGAAAGCTGACTGTCCTTGGAGAATGTTGTAGTTTATCTGCCCATGAACTGAGCTGGACAGAGCTGAGGTGCTCCCAGCCAGCCCCTGACAGGCAGTCTGAGCTCAGCCTGGCAGTGCCTGTGCTGGAGTCTGACCCCAGAGGGGCCCTGACTCAGCCCCCCCAGCCTGTGCCTCCTTCAGCAAGTCCTGCTCCATCAGGACAAGCCTGTGACAGCAGGGTGGTGCCAGGAGCTCTGTCTAGCCAAGCTGGGGTGGCAGAGCATCCTTCCTGCTCACCCCAGGCCTGGGCTGAGGAGTATTTGCTGAGCCTTTTATTTCGACATTCAGCTGATGGAGAAGCTCCTGAGTCAGTGCCTTGTCTAATCCTCCAGGCATGTGAACCCCCACTCCAGGCTGTCCAAGCCCCCACTGCCCTGAACTGTGGGGGTTCTTGGTCAGCTCCTCCTGCCTCCCCAGTGACTCAGGGGATGTGCTGCTCCCCCCTGTCCCTCTGCCTGAGCTCTGGGGTCCAACACTGATGAGGAGATGGATTAAAGCTGCTTTTGTGCAACTGGTTTGATGTGAACTTTATTTTCTGAGGCAATTCTGGGATGCTGGTTTGCTGAGAGAGCAGGCAGAGGAGCACTGCAGGTTTAGGGATGCTCCCCAGTGCAGACTCCTACAGAAAACACAAATGGTCCTCATGTTCCCCCCAACACTGGGCACGATAACAAGTTCTCTGCCCAATCTCATCTGCAAACTGTTATTGTCACTTCCCACCCTGGCTTTGGACAAACCAATTCCAGCTGCTGGATGTAACAGCCCCTGGTGCAGTCCCTTGGGATCAGGGATGCTGTAAATCATCCCATTCCCAGTGGCATCAGGGAGAGCCAGTGATGAGCTGGTCCATTAAGGGATCCTTAAAACCAGCTAGAGAGACTCTGGGTGCAGGGACACGTTGTCTCTGCCTCCTCCCTGGTGTGGATTGATCAGTCAGAGCCTTATTGAATCCTCCTCCCTCCTCCTTGACTGGGCAGGTGCAAACACAACCTGTGTTTGGATGTGACTGCCAGAGGGGCAGAGGGTTGGGCTGTCACAGGCAGAGCTGCACACACAGAGGGCACCCTCGGAATGCAGATGGCAGTGCCTGCTCCTGCACACCCCTCTGGCTCACACCTTGCCAGGTACAGCTCCCAGAGCTGTCTGTGCTGGGTGTTCCCGTGGGATTCTGCACAGGGAGGTGCCCCAGGGGGTCACATTCTCAGCCCAGAGCAGGAGCTCCACACCAGGCACTCCCCACACTGGGGTTTCTCTGCTGGCTCTGACAAACACCACTGACACTGCAGGAAACCACAGCCAGGGTGGTGCCAGCTCAGGGCACGGCTGGGGGAGGAACCTGCTCCTCCAGGCACACCCAGGGATGGGGACGGGGATGGGGATGGGGATGGGGTGGTGGGACATGCTGCTCTCCAGGCAGCTCCTGGATGAGCAGGGCAGAGCTGCCCACATTCCCCCTGGCATGGAGCATCCATGGCCAGCTGAGTAATTCCTGCAGCAGGTCGTGGGCTGACCTGGCTCTGCTTCAGAGCAAAACAATCTGAAAGTCTGTAAAACTCTTCTGAGCCGTGGCTGTGTCTGTGGGTGCCAATCCCAGCTGGACTTGGGGTCCTGCTTGGGCACTTCCCATTTCTGATGGACAGGGAGGGGTTTGGGTGGGTTTGAGGAGCCCACAAGGCTCTGCTGGTAACTCCTCCCAGGCTGGACTCAGGGCGTTTGGAGGTTGTTCCCACAGGGATGGGGAACCTGGTGCTGGGAACTGGCCAGAACAGGAGCCTGGCAGGGCCTGGCTCTGTCCCTGCTCTCAGGCTGTGTCTGACAATGAGCTTCCCTTGCTGAGGGTGATTTTACCATTTCCATTTTATCTTTATCATTCCATTTTATCTTTAAAATGGAATGGGGGCAAACAGCTGAAGAACCTGGAAGAGCCGGGCAAATGCTTGGAGTTACAGGAGTGGGTGACAATAACGGTGTTGAGAGGGACAGTTGTCACCTCTTCTTGCCCATTAAATCTGTCCTTTTAAGCTACTGGTGTTTCTTAGCAAAGCACTTTGAGCAAATGCCTCTATCCATAAATCTGAGCCCAGAGGCTGATGAAAGTCACTTTTTTCTTCCCAGTGGGATGCTGGAAATACAGAAGCAACAGCAATGGATGAAATGTAGGAACTTATGTGAACTCATTGGACCTTCTCAACAGTTCAAGCTGAGTTTAGAGCTTTGGTTTAGATGGATTCTTGTTTGATCAAATCAGCTCCTTGTCCCCATTTTCAGATCAAATGAAAATTGTCCCTGTAAGGACAAGAAGCTGATAAAAGATCCTTCCCAAGAACAAAGTCTGAAGTTGATTCATCTGTGCCAAAAAAAAAAAAAGGATCTTTGGGGAAAGGGGAGGCTTCTTGGGAAGAAACCCTGAAACAGGCTGTTGGGAGAGTGAGGTTTGTTAAATCACTTGAATAACACCTGGTGATGGTGGGCTGGGAAATCCCTGATTCCTCTGTCCTAGGAAGTGCAATTGTGAAGAGATAGGAAAAAAAACTGAGTGAAGAAAATGTTTGTGGCTAAACACTGTTGGTGCTGGAAAACATCCCTGGACAAAGTTTCCCTCAAGGCACAACTGTGTCACTGGGGTCTGGTGTGAGGAGTCTGGTGTCACCCCAAGAACTGATCTGAGCGAGTTTTCTGTGGCTGTGGAACTGGATGGAGGGAAGGTGGTCTCTGAAATGGAGGGAACAGGCTGATATTGGCCCATGGAGATGGGGAAGAGCAGGAAAAGGTTCCTCAGGGAAGGAGGACTGAGCTGTGCCCAGACTTCAGAGGGAGGGTTGTGTTTGTATGGGGGGCACATGGAGCCTGGCAGAGCAGGCACTTCCTCAGGCTGACACCAGCAGGGTCTATTTTGGGGTAAAAGGTTGAGACTGGGGCTCTGAAGGGCTGCTAAACTGAGTTCCCACGGGCCAGGCAGAGCCCCTGTGGCTGTGGGGCACAGGGGGCACAGGCCACGCTTCACGTGCACACAACTGTCACCAGGGCTTGTTTGCCTTTGGTGTGTGACAGATGAAGTCTCCACATCTGGCTGTGGCGGTTGAACAGGCTTGATTTGATCACAGGCACAGAGAGAGGAGGGGAGAGGGCTGAGGAGCACAGGGCACCTGCTCCCCAGGCAGCACAACCCAGACAGCCACAGCACGGGGGCAAATGGAGTGCCCAGAAGCTGCCTGGCAGGAAAGTCAGGGGGCTGGGACCTTGTGCAAAGCTCTTCTGCAATGACAGGGACATTCCACAGGGGCCAGGCCTGGCAGGGAGGGGTTGTGCAGCTCCACTGAGTTGGCAGGAGGCTTCCAAAGTGTTGAGAGGTGGGACAAATCCGCTGTCTGGGATCCCAGGAAAGGTGGAATCTCTTCCCCTGCAGGCAGGGTGTTCCCCAGCTCCCTCCTGGGCTGGCAGGAGCAGCTCCTGTGGGGATGGCTGAGCTGCTGTTGTGGCTCCTGCACTTCCCTCTGCTCTGCCCTCAGTGGCAGCTCTTAAAGGAAATGGGCAAAAAAGGCTGAAAACTGTCTTGTTTTGTGGCATTTTTCCTACCTGGCAGTGAGGATGCTAAAATTGTGACTTCCCAAACTGAAGCCCCAAGGCCAAATCTTTTCCACACACTCCACAGAGAGCCAGGGCTGTGCTGACCCTCTGAGCAAACCTCAGTGCTGAGGGGTGTCCTGTGTGCCAGGTGGGTTCCTGGGCATGGGTTGGTGCCCCTTGGAATCAGCATTTGGGGGCTGGAACCCAGAACTGGGAAAGCCTCTGCAATCACCAAGGAACTGGCTCTTCCCACCAGGAGCCAAGTGTTTTGCTGACAGGGTGATGGGCTTTGCCAGCCAACCTACCACTGGTTTTTCCCTCCTCTTCTCGCCTTTTGCAGAGGGTGGGCACAGTAACTGAGGCAGCAGCTTTTCCAAACCCCTCCTTGCCTCCATCCCCTCCTCCTCCCAACCTGGTTATTGGTGAGAGCAGATTTGACACGTGATAGGTCCCAAGGTAAAAGCCACATTAGAAGAGAACTTAAGCAAGAGCTCAGGGAACAAAAAGGCCCCAAGAGCTGAGCAAGGTGAGCCCAAGGGATCTGGTGGCAGCCCCTGCCCTGCCTCAGGTGCAGCTGGGAGGGACCTTCTGGAAAGGGTTAATGCCAGGACTGCTCTGAGGCTCTGGAGCCCTTTGAACAGCGGTTTTGAAATCTGATTTTCTTTTTTGCAACCAAGTGAGGTTTTTATCAACTTCCTATGTGAGAGCAGAAGTTGGAGCGGGTGCAGGAGGCTGCTGCAGGATGCTGCCTTGGCCCTGCCCGTGCTCTTGCACTGCAGGAACCTCACTCAGCTGGGCAAATGGGAGATTTGGGGCAGGGAACAACCCCAGAGTTCAAATAGTCAAGCGTCCTGGTTTTCCCTTTGCATCAGAGCCCAGGCCAGCCCTGCTGCCTGTGCAGGTCCCTGCTGGGCTCACCCCACCTGAGTGCAGGGTGTCCCTGGGCTGGGCCAAACCCCTCGGGCAAAGCAGCAAAGCAACTGGTTGTGCCTCTGCCTGGAATGCCCAGGGGCTGAGACCTGCACCGGTGCCTGAACTCCCAAATCAGACACGGCCCAAATCAGCTCTGTCGTGGCTTTGTAGCCAAACACCAGCACGAGGTGAGGAGCAACATCCCTGTGGAGACAGACCCAGCCTGCACTTCTGTTTCTGGGCATTTGGCTGGCACCAGGCTGGCAGTGGAGCTGGTGGATGTGAGTCTGCAAGCTCTAACCCAAGAGTTTTGTGCAGTTTGTGTTATTCCTTTCCAGAGCAGCTGGGGATTTGTCTTCCAAGGGCTTTTCACTTGGAAAAAGCCTGTTCTGAACTCAGGTATTCAGGGGCTGGTGCTTTTCAGGCCAGCTCAGGTTTCTATGTGCACATGTTTTATGGGGGAGCTGGGCCCAGGCAAGCACAGATGGACTCCAGGCTCATGGAAAGTACCTTCCAAACCAGCCCTGTTTGAATTTCCAGCCTAAGCAAGGAAAAAATAAATAAATAAAATGGGAGATTTATCTTTTTTTTTTTGGCTGGTGTATTTAATTGCATTGACAAGCAGAGCACCCAGCAGCCTCTCCACTGGAAATACCCCAGAGAGTCTCAGATTTTCAGAGATTTCCCCCAAATTCTTCATCTAGGGAGATGATGTTTTTTGTCTTTACCTCAGCAGTTTTCTGTTATCCTGCACAGGGGAGAGCCAGGCCACTAATCCAGCCTGGGGGTACAGAGTGTAGGTCACTTGTCCTGAGTTTTGTGGGTTGGACAATGCAGGGAATGATGGAATCCCACAGTTTGGGATGCTCCAAATCCTGAGTGCCATGAGAGCGAGCCCAGAGCTGAGCAGAGGGGATGCTCAGCTCTTGCATCCTGGTGCTGGGGCCTGGCAAACAGCTGATGGGGTGTGAGAGCAGCAGGGACAGCACCAGGATGAGGAAAATCTCCCGAGATTCTGGCTCTGACAGAGTGTGGGGGAAACTGCTGCCCAGATCTGTTGTGTAACATTCACACACTGTCTCTCCTCAAAGGTCTTGTGCCACACTTTTCTGCCTCACTTGCAGTTGGTTTTCAGCTCTGGTGCAACTGTTGAAGGGCTGTGAAAGCAGCAGCTTGCAGAGCTCAGGGTTCAGCCCAGGCCGTGAGCAGAGCTCGGGACCACCAGCAGGATCTCTGCTCTCAGGCAGTGGTTTGTAGGCTTAGCTCAAAGCACCCAGACACATCTTCAGCACCTCCTGTGCCTGCAAGGGCCTGGCTGAGCCAGGGCTGCAGGTGTGAGTCTGCCAAGACTTGGGGAGTGGAAACTGCTCTGTCTTCAGGGCTCCCCTGCAGTTCTCAGCTGTGCGTCCAACCATCAGCCTCTGCAGGTGAGCAGAGATCGTTGCTGAACAGCTATTTTCTCCTTAACTTTTACTGTGCAGGAAGTAAATAAACACTTTTGAATACTTTTAGCATGTTTGTCAGGTTAAAATAAGTTTGTTTGAATGGGCTGAGAGCTGCTTTGTGTCACAGATGGGGACCAGAAACAGAGGGGCTCTCCTCTCTTTCAGACAGATCCCAGTCTCTGTCCTGAAACAATTCCTGCAGACACTTCCCAACAGCCCAGGAGCAGAGGACAGGGGGGCAGAGGAGCTGCCCTGGCAGGGCACTGAGCAGCCACTACAAACAAAGTGCAAATATCCATACTGGAGGTTATTTCCAACCTCTGAGGGGCTGGAGCAGCCCCAGCAAAGCACTGACACACAGACAGGGAGGCAGAATGGAGGGGGCTGAGCCAAACTGTGCTGTGTCCCTTTGAAAACCTGCAGGTTCATGGCACAGCTGCCTCTGAAAGTACCCTCAGCAATTCCCCACTTTAATCTTCTCTGTGTGGAGGGGCATGAGCCTGGTGATACCTCAGGGCAGCCTCTCCCTCTTGCTTGGGCACTGAAGGCAGTGCCAGGGGCTCCTGCAGCTCTGTCAGTCCCTGGCCCCACACAGTTTGTCTCATTTCTCCTTTGAGAGCAGCTGGATTCCAAGAAACCCAGGCAGGGAGGCAGGAGCACAAAAGGACCTTTTGCTTATCTCTGACCTGTCTGCTTGCAGGGAGGCCACAGGGGCCTGATAACAGCTGGGCTGGGATGCAGGATTAGGCACCAAGGTGCATCTGCAAAGATCTGGTGGCCCCCAGATGTGGCCCAGCTTCCCACACAGCTGGTTTCCCACAAAACTGAGGCTCCTGTGTGAGTTATCTCAGGTCTGGAAGGGCTGCAGCTGTTTCTCAGTACAAGTGTGACCTGAGTGTCTTCTGAGCTGCCTGTTTGTGTGACACTGTGGTCCCATCACCTGGTCAGTCAGACTTGGCTGAAATCACCCAGAGGATGAAGAATTTATGGGAAAGGGAGAACTGGCACACACAGCTGGCTTGTTTCTTTAGCAAACAAGGCCAAAAGTGCTGAAATGTCTTGGGTTTGTCCTGATGGAGAACAGGAGGATTTTTGTGGGATGGGAAGAATGTTTCCTGCTCAGCTCCAGTCCAGGCTGCCCTGTGGAGAGACACACTGTGGTGAGCCTGGGCTGGAGCAACAGACAGGGCACCACAGGGTGGGTTTGTGTCCTGCAGCCTCAGTCAAAATTCCCCTTCATGGCCTCACAGCCAAACCCTGCTCTTCCACAAAGGATGGGCAGCTCAGCCCAGCCTCGAGGGAAACAAGAGGAGAGATTAACTGGGCACCAGATAATATATTTATTTTCAGGTAGAAAACAAAACCCTTCCCAGCCTCTTTGGAGGAAAACATCCTCTGAAGTTTGGGGTTGTGCTGAGGCCTCGCTATCTGGAGCCAGTTCCAGCAGGGCTGTGGTGGGTGGAGGGACAGCTCCCCAGTACAGATGCTGGAGCCACACCCTGCCAGCCCAGTGCCATGTCCTGGGGTGACTCGGGGCCAGCTGGGGTGTAGCCTCTGATAGGTATCTTCAGCTGGCCTTCAGAATATTATATAATTTTTTCCCCAGTTTGTTTTTAGTCCCCCCAGTGTTTAGGCTCCAGTGGCCCAGCTCTGATATCCTTTGTAATTAACTGCAGGAGTCTCAGTTTCTGTGTTTCTCATGACAATGAGCATTTCTCTATTACAGCTGGTGTGTGTGTGCCCCCGGAACCTCTGGGGCTCAGGACAGGGAGGTCTGGGCTGTGGGGCACCGTGCCAGGGGTTCCTGAGCTGGGGGAGGTTTGTTTGCCAGCACAGCTGGAGCAGCAGAGGCTCTTACACAAATATGCTCGTGCTTTACATTAACACAGTTTATTTTACATAGATACAGATTTAAATAAAGTTACACCTAAGTGGTTTTGCCACCACAATATCCTTTGTGTGGCAGAAAGAGTGAAGCTTTGATCTGGATGGAGCCCACCTGAGTCTGAGTCTAAGTCAGCCTGAACCTCTCCCAGGCATGGCTTTAGCTGTGGGCACTTGTCCCCACTCTGCAGCCAGCCAGGTCCTGTCCCTGGCCTGGCAGAGCTCATCCCACCAGGCTGGGGCAGGCAGGGCTGGCGTCGGGCAGGGACAGCAGGACAAACCCTTGGCAGCCACAGGGACGTCAGGAAACAGCTCCCAGACTGTCCCAGCTGCCCTGGGCACTTGAGTTCTCAGGCAGCTCCTTTGTCTGCCTTATCTAGCGAGGTTGGCACCACCTCAGCCTTTCCTTGTGTGTGTCAGTGCCCCAAAGGCCCAGATTTTGGAGTGGGGGGGTGATTTATACCCCTTGTAAGGCAGTAACAGCTGTTGGTTCCCCAATCCCAAACCCTGGAGTTTGTAGCACCCCTTGGAGCAGGCAGCCCACCTCAGAGTCCTTCTGGGAACTGTCACTACAAAAGCCAGCACTCAGCTATTAAAGTCCCTAAATCCTATCTGAAGCTGATTAATTTACACCAAGTTAATTAGCAGGTGCCTTTCCAAGGGTCTGATCCAGTCATTCCATTGCACGATGGCATTTTCAGGAAGACTTAAATCTTATGTGTTTATAAAGTTGTTTTGAAGACATAATCTCATAGCGTCTTCCACCTGGGAACTTTCTACCATCTTGGAGGTCTTTACCACCATTATAAAGGAACATCATTAATGATTAATCACCTAAATATGAACTGGGGAGGTTTAGTGCCAGGTAAGTGCAGAATAGATGTGTTTGCTGAGCTCCATGTGCTCACCTGTACTCGGGAGTGTCTGGATAAATTCAGGGGAGACAAACGGACCTCCTTTCTCCCACTTGGCTGGAGGGAAACTGAGGCACAGAGCAGCTCCGTGGTCTGCCCAGGCTACTGAGAAAGGCAGAAAAGAGCTGGGAAGTTAATCCCCAGGCCCTGCCACTGCCTGGCTCTTTCCAATATGTACCTTTCCCTGTAAACATTAATTACACACATCACAGTACCTACGCGAGTGGAAAAATGCTCCTTATTCTCTCTGGGAAACTTGATCAAGAGACTAGAAAATAGAAAATGCTGTGCTGCTGAAACCTGGGGCTGATTTAACAGTCTGCTCTGTCTGAGAGGCCGGAATTAGCTGAGTCAGGAAGGCAGAAGAACCTGCACAAGCAGACGAGGGATCATTTGCAAGAACCGTTATCAGTGTTGCCTCTGAAGGCTGTGGTTTAACATCTCCTCTCATGCATCTTAGAGTACAAGACACTCTTGGTATCCAGAGAGTATCCCAGCTCTTTCTGGCCTGTAATCTTGCAGGGAGTTGGCATTGCAGGCCCTGAAGGAAGTGGCAGGAGCCAGGACTGGTTGTTCGCTGTCAGCCCCAGAGGGTCACGCCGAGGGTGGTGCAGGGAGAGCGAGGTGGGAGCGCGGCTGCAAAGGGGGCACATTGCCATGCGCTGCACTGGTGTCTCCAGGAAACCTTTCAAGCACTCCCAGGCCCAGCAGTTTGCTAAGAAGACCCAGATCTCAGTCCTTTCACTACAGTTGCCAGCAGAAAGGGGTTTTTTTCCTAAGCGGAGTCTGGTCCTGGCTCCAGCGATGCTGGTCACAGCCTTTGTTGGGGAATTAAGCCCTTCCGCAGGGGGCTGTGCCTTGGGCAGTAACACATCGCCTGATCTGGGCCCTGAGGGGCTCTGTGTGCCTGGGGGGCCTGGCTGAGCCCCCTGGGACCACCAGCTGCCCCTTGGGCTGGGCAGCCCAGGGGGCACTGCAAATGTGCCCTGAGAATTCTGCCCTGGAGCGAGACCACAGCAAAGGGGCTCTGGCCGAGGTGGCAAGAGCTGCTCCATTGCCCCTCAGCAGCTGCCCTGGAGCCAAGGATTTCCCAGGGGGGTGGTGGGACTGGGGGAGACTCCAGGGTCTCCTCATTGCTTCTGTGTGGCCTGAGGGAGGTGGTGATTCCCTCACAGCTTCTGCTCAGTCACCCAGACCTGTGTGTTGCATTTGTGGACACAGGACTGAGCTTTAAATCAAACAGAACTGATCTCTGGGCAATCTCCATCACAGGCAGGTTTCTAAATCCAGACCCTGGTTATTCCACTGCCTTGAGAGAAAAACACTTGCTGAGTGCCTTTGAAAATGCAGCCCTTGATCCAGGTTTTAGTTTTCCTCCTTATCCTCCCTTCCCTTCCTCTCCCTGGCTCCCTGAGCAAGCATCTTCCCAGCCTCTGTCTCTGCCTGGGCTGAGAAGTCAAAATCTCGAGCCAATTTGACATTTGCCTTTTCTGAATGCAAGAAGCCCCAGGAGCTCAGGTGGGAGGAGAAAGAAGTCACTCTGCTTCCCATCATGTGTGTGCTCTGGGCTCAGCCTGGGAAATGGGAGCTCCTTGGCTGAGTCTGCCCGGCCGTCTGCTCCTGTCACCTCACACATTTGTCACAGAACAAGCAGAGCAATGTAGTTCATCTTCTCTTTGGCCAGTTCTCTCTCTGTTCCCTCCACTTGCTGCTTGCAGCTCTCCTCTGTTCAGTTCTCTCCTGCCTCCCAGGTGTGTTGGGGGTGAAAGTGTCTCTCTCCTTTTCTTCTCCCGAGGGTCACATTAACAAGTTCAGCCTGGCTGGGTGACCAGGCTGGTCCAAAACTCAGTAGGAAAAGCCAAAGGAGAGACTCCAGAGACCTCTGTTCCAAAGTCATTACTGCAGAACAAAGGCAGGGCCATTCCAGGTCGAGGAACAGCAAAGGAACAGCAAAGCAGCACCGCTGCACCCAGCGGGCCACGACGACCTGCCTGTCCTTGTCCCCATGTCCCTCCGTGTTCACCTGGCCCAGGCTGCTGATTCCCTCCCAGGCTTTCAGCAGGTAAAGGACCTTACCAGAGAGGTCACAGTCCCAGACATTGCTCAGTCATGGAATCATGGAATGCTTTGGGTTGGAACACCTTCCACTATCCCAGGTTGCTCCAAGCCCCATCCAACCTGGCCTTGGACACTCCCAGGGATGGGGCAGCCACAGCTTCTCTGGGCACCTGTGCCAGGGCCTGCCCACGCTCAAAGGGAACAATTTATCCCATAAATCTCACCTAAATTTCTCCTGTGTCAGTTTGAACCCATTTCCCCTTTCCTGTCCCTCCAGTTCCCAATGAACAGTCCCTCTCTTGCTCCCTTGTAGCCTCCTCAGATGCTGGAAGGGGCTGTGAGGTCTCTACACAACTTTCTCATCTCCAGGCTGATCAGCCCCAACTTAACAATCCCTGCAGTGCCTGTGACACCCCTTTACCTGCTGTGTGACACCCCTTTACCTGCTGTGTGACACCTTAGGGGGTCAGAACAGCAGTTTTACTCCCAGCACCTCCAGCTGGGCCAGCATCCTTCGGCTCCAAGCCATGAGGAAGGAGGGGACAGTTTTATGGCAGTGACAGTTCCTGGCAGGCTCTGCAGCCCTTCCTGCCTGACCCCAGCCATGCAGATAATCAGGAAGGGGCTGCTCAGCAGCTCTGCACTATCAGTGCCCTGGGCCTGGCCAGGACTGGCAGGTGGCCGTGCAGCAGGGAGTGTCCCCCCAGAGAGGGGAAGAGCCAACACCAGCTGCCAGGTCCCCTTGTTTGCTGGGCTGTGGAAAATCACCCAGGGAGGAGAGGCTGCTCTGCATCTTTGCTTGCAGAGCACTGGGAGTTCCATCCAAGTGGGTGGCCCAGGGACCAGTGACTGGGGGTGCTGTGTCACCTGCCCCAGGCCCACCTGAGCGGGACCTGGGGCTGGGGTTGTGCATGAGACCTCCTTGGTTGGGGGCAGTTGGGGGCAGTCAGAGCCCCAAGCTGGGATTTGGGAGTTGCAGGTGCCCTGTCTGGGCCTGGCACTCCTTGCTGGGGAGGGATGGGCCAGTGATGTCAGTGCCCCAATTTCCTCAGAGGTAACTGGGGATGTTCCTGCATTCCCTCCTTCTGCTGAGCACGGCCATGCTCACCTTCTCACACTCACAGAACCACCCGGTGGTGTGGCTGGAAGGGACCTTGAGAATCCCCCAGTTCCACCTGCAGCAGGCTGTTCACTGTCCAGATGTTAACACTTGGTCTGGGGACATGCTCTGCCAGCTCACCCTGTAAATGATGCTGAGGAGCTACAAAAATAACCTGTGAATCTCTTGGGGCTCATTGCAGGGAGCCTTTGTTTGTCATCTCAGCGGGAAGGAAGTTCAGACTTGAACTGCCACAGCCCTATCCCAGTCAGAGCCTGGCTCTGGGGTGGCACTGCAGTGCAGATGACCCCTGGCTGATCCCTGGCTGACTCCTTTCTGACCCCTTTCCATCCCATTTCTGCCTCCTTTCTGCCCAGCCTCATGTGTTGAGGTGAGCAGGGTGGTATTTCTGCCCTCAGGTGCAGCACAGGAGTGTTGTGGCTCCAGTCTGAGCCGAAGTGGCTCTCAGGCCTCTCCAAAGCCAGACTCTCAAGTAGGAACAGTTCAACATGACACAACACCATTTTTTTCTACCTCAGCCATATAAACCTTTACTGATTTCCACTTGGGGTATCTCAGAAGGTGCATCTGCAGGGCTGGGATGCTGTGGAGGGCAGGGTGGGCAGGCAGCAGCAGCAGTGGGCTCAGAGCAGTAGCTTAGTGCTGGAATAAATGGTGACCATTTCAGGTGACTGCTGGAATCCCTCCACTAAACATCTCCCTAAATGCAGTGGGAATACTGTTTGCCCACTGATGTGTTCACAGGGTGAATCTCATTAGCATGTTGTTAATGTCAGTAATTACTGCTGACATGAATGCAGAAGCTTATGCAGATAATACACAACCACCACAACTGCTGGCAGAAGTGCATCCATATTTTATTAGGGATAGCAGCATCTCAGTGAATTCAATCTCCATGGGTCAGCTGGGCTGTACAGAGGTACCTGGCTGGGACAATCACAGGGAATGGCCATTGGTGCCTCAGGAAAGGTGTTCTGGGAGCAGAGCTCATATTTGTACACAGAGTTGTCCTCCAGGTTATTGGGACTGTGCTGTGGGGCTTGTACTTTATTTCCCTTCATTAACACGGGGCTGACATTGCTCTTCACCTGCACTCACCACTGTGCTTTGCAGGTCCTGGAAATTCCCCCTCCTTGGCTCTGCAGTCTGAGCTGGAGGGATGAGCGTGTTGGGCAGGACACACGTGCAGGTGTTGGCATTGTGTGGCGGCACCAGATCGGCAGCTCTGGGGGGTCCCTGGGGGTCAGAGTGGGGGGTCTGCCACACACACGGCCCCAGCTGCTGTGCTGGACCCGGCTCGGTGCCCGCTGGCTGCGTGGGCACCTCCTGGGTGCCCTGGGCTGGTACAAGATGTTTCCTTTCAGTTGGACCACGGGGAGCCAAGGGCAGAGCCCACGCTGAGGCTCCTCCTGCCCACTCTGCTCCAGTTCAAAGGCAGCCTGTGCTGCTCCAGGTGGCAGCCAGGCAGGGGCACCACGGCTGGGGGAAGCAGTGGGGTATCAATGGGGTTCCTTCTACCCCCCAAAACACTCACGTGCAGAGTCCTCCCCACTGCAGGGAACCAAATCCAGCTCAGACTGGTGGGATGAGATTCCTCCTGCCCATCGCCGGCACCCCAGAGCTTGATCCCACAGTATTCCCACTGCATCCTGCTCTGAGCCTGGTCCTGATCCCTCTGCCCCTCCAAAGGGAATGATTCTGCCAGGGCAGCCTTGGGCACAGACCTGCCCAGGCTCCAGCCCCGCTGACACCTGGCCAAGCCAGGTTTAAACCCCAGCCATGCTTCCTGCCCAACCTGAGCTCAGTCCATCACACCCCCTCTCCTCAGGCTGGTCCAGCCGTGATTTTCCTGCCTGTTCTTCCTTGTGGGGTCCTGGAAAACGTGGCTGGATGCTCCCAAGGAGGGGTCAGCTGGGACACAGCCTGGAGGTGCTGCCCCATCCCACAGCAGACTCAACTTCCAGCGGGAACACCGAGTGCAGCTTCCAAGGGTTCTCCTTTCTCCCTGTTCCAGCTGGGCCAGACCTCCTTCCTCTGCCCCTCCCTGATCCTTTCTCCAGTCTGGCCACAGGAAATTCCCTTTCTGCTGCTGTGCTGAGGAGCCTCGGGCTGGCTGTGCCTCCCTGCCTGGCACTGCCTTGGCAGACGGGCACCGGAGTCGCCACATCAAAGGAAAAATCACCTGCAACCCAAAATTCTTAGAAAAACCCAAACACGTCTAATCTCCCTCCCAGGGTGTGTGAGACAAAGGCAGTGAGATCAGGGCAGGGCAGGAACGGGCAGGAAGGATGGACAAGGGGAGAGGGTTGTAAAAAGATGTATTTTTTATGTAAAATTTCAGGGCAGTGTTTTTTAGCAATTTGCATAATTGGTGACCACAGATAATCCCCTGAAATGACCTAAATATATCCCAGCTGGGGGCTTTCCAAGCCCAGTTTGCTTTCTGAAATTGATTGGTTTCAGCTTTGCATTTCTTTTTGCTCAGGTCTTTCTTCCTTTCTGTCTTCCCCAGAAGAACCTGAACTTGGCTGGTTTCTAAAATGCCGATTTGGGAGCAAAACTGAACATTCACCTGGGGATGGTTCACTCTGGTTATGAGTCTGAGTCAATGAAAATGTGACTTAAGTTTAGACTTCATCAGGAAAAGGGAACTGAGGCAGAAACAGCTGCTAAAGTGACAAATGAAGTTCAAATGCTTTTCATAAAAATCAGGTGAAATGAATGACCTGAAATCTCCTCTGGCCTGAACTGTCAGCTGAGGGGAACTGGAGCTCCCCAGGACTCACATCTGCCCCAGCTGCTCCAGAACTGGGGCCCTCCAAAGCCATGGCCACTTTAGTTAGAAATTTTCTAGATTTTACTTAGAAAACTTCTAAAATATTAGCAATTTTCTTCTAAATGATTGGCCAAAGGACACAGTGAGTTTTGTTCAGTTCACCTTTACAAATCTCTCTTTCCACTTTATCTCTTTCCAATCACTTCTTTGCTCTGTTCTGGAAGTCACGTCAGCAAAAGGATTCCTTACACCCAACTGTTCCTTTCCTATAAAAATTCTGGTTAAGGAATTCTTAATTAAATGGATACACACCCCATGGTGACTAGAGATGGGAGGGACAGAGTGTAAACCCAAACAGCAGCAACAGCCACACTTTATTTTTATTGAAATAGACAATTGGGCCAAATTGGGCCAAAACCTGCTTTGATGAGGGGATTTAGTCAATGAAAAAGCTGTATTTTGGAATACAAAAGCTTGGAAGCAGCAAGGAATCCTGCAGGATTCCCATGTGTCAGTCCTGGATCTAGCTGGGATTGCTGGGATTCGGCATTCGATGACATCACTCTGAACTCATGAGCTGAACTCCAGAGCCTGACCAAGTCAGAGGAAAGGGAATGCAGCAGCTGCCAGGAATGGGAAAGGCATTAGGAAACATCCCCTGGGGCAGCTGCTCAGCTTGTGCTCACTCAAACTTCCCTTCGCTTCCCAGGACGCATTTTTGGGAAGGAGGACTGAGGTGTGGGAGGAGGCAGCCCCAGCAGCTGGAGAGCCAGGGGAATGCTCAGCTCTGCTGCCTGCTGGAGGAGGGCATGGCTGGGTGAGGGGAAGGTGCCTCAGCTCCCTGGGCTGGGATTCAGGAGCACTGGAACAAACTCCTGTGTGGGGCCAACACGCCACGTCCCTGCGGCATCCCGGCCTCACCTGCTCCTCCTGGCCCTTCTTCATGGAAGGTTTGGGTTGGGAAGACCAAAGATGATCTTGTTCCACCCCCTGCCAAGGGCAGGGACACCTCCCACCAGCCCAGGCTGCTCCAAGCCCTGTCCAACCTGGCCTGGGACACTCCCAGGGACGGGGCAGCCCCAGCTTCTCTGGGCACCTGTGCCAGGGCCTGCCCACCCTCAGAGGGAGGAATTCCTTCCCAATATCCCATCTATCCCTGCCCTCCTCCAGCTTAAGGCCATTCCCCCTTGTCCTTGTTCACCTGCAGTTTGTGTATGATGGGCCATAACTGGGGCCACCTCCTGCCCCAGGGCCTGGTGTCCAGCACAGATGGTGACACCAGCCTTGTGTGCCATGGCCCTTGCTCCTTCCTGCTGGGAATAGCTGCAATATCTCTCTGTTTAGGCAAAACTGCATGTAAGACATGCCAGATTAGAAGGTTTATGCTTTGAAATCCTCACGCCAGAAAGTGTCAAGTGCTGTCTTCGCTCTTTCTCACCCGGGCACAAAATGGTACCTTGGGTTGGTTTAATGTGGGGGATTTCCTGCAGCAAAGCACAGAGTTATTTGCTCATTGGTCTTGCTTTGCAAGTCCTTCATGTCTGTGGAGCAGTTTCAGTTTGATGTCTCTGGTGACACCGTGGTTGTGGTGTGACCCAGGAAAACGATGGCTCAGCTCTGAGAAGGTCAACGTTGGATGGAGGGTGGATATTAAATATCTAATAGGAAACAGTGGAGAAAAGGGGTTTCCTGAGAGTCTTTGGAGCCAGGGCTGTGTCCAGTTCTGGCCTCTCACTGCAAGAGAGATACTGAGGGGCTGGAGCGTGTCCAGGGCAGGGAACAGAGCTGGGAAGGGGCTGGAGCAGCAGGAGGGGCTGAGGGAGCTGGGGGGGCTCAGCCGGGAGAAAAGGAGGCTCAGGGGGGACCTTCTGGCTCTGCAATCCCTGCCAGGAGGGGGGAGCTGGAGGGGTCGAGCTCTGCAGCCCAGGAGCAGGGACAGGAGGAGAGGGAACGTTCTCAGGCTGGACATGAGGAAGAATTTTTCCATGGAAAAGGCTGTCAGGCATTGGAAGGATCTGCCCAGGGAGGTTTGGAGTGCCCACCCCTGGAGGTGTCCCAGGAATGACTGCATGTGGCACTCAGAGCTCTGGGCTGGGGGACAAGATGGGCATTTGGCACAGGGTGGGCTCGATCTTGGAGATCTTTTCCAACCTGAGTGATTCCGTGATGCAAAGTGACATGGCTAATGGGATTAGCCTCATCCAAGCCCCCGTGTGACACCAGCTGCCACCAGAGTCCGACCCACGTCTGTGTTGCCCTTTAAAAGCTCCAGCTCTTGGCAACTTTTTAATTCATCATCAACTCACCAAAAAAATGATCCCAATTTTATGATTCAGCAAGGAAGGACATTGCTGTGTGGAGCTCCTGGAAGTCGGGAGGCCATCAGGGTTTTTAATTCCTCCTCTGAAGGCATTTCCTTTTTTAATATTGCTGTGCTCTTGCCCAAGCCAGGAAGTTGACTATCTGTGGACAGCAGTGACCAAAATTTGGTTTTCCTGGAATTTTCCCTTCTTCCCTCCACACACCCACACAATAGGCTTTTTAGGATGCCAGCAGTCTGTAATTTGCCTTTCCAGCCTGATAATGTGGCTTGCAGAGGCCCCACTTTTGCCAAGTCATCATCTGGAAGGAGCCCTGCCTTGTGCAATGTCCCCTCCCCGCTGTCCCTTCCCCGCTGTCCCTGCCCCGCTGTCCCCTCCCCGCTGTCCCCTCCCCGCTGTCCCCTCCCAGCTGTCCCTTCCCCGCTGTCCCC